>JAGPOW010003642.1:2569776-2648249 GCA_030014935.1 Caiman crocodilus | reverse complement strand
CCCCCCCCAGTCAAAGTGCATTTCAAATCCAGCCCCATCTCTAACCCGCAGCCCTGCATGCACGCAGTAAACCACGCGGCGCCTTCCTTTGCACACTTCAGACTCCATCCATCCACCCTTGCATCCCCGTGAGCCCGGGCTTTGAGTGAGTCACCACCAGAGCGAGTGAGCCCTCAGCACGTTGCTGTTGCTCGACGAATGTAGGTGAACCCAAGTTCACTTCTTCAGATGCTGCCTGACTTGCCTCTGCTTTCATCAGATGCTGCCTGACTTCTGCTGGGCTTTGTCACATTATGCATAACATAAATGCCTGTATCTTATTTAGTTAGTCTATACAAGTACAAATGGCCGACCAGTTTGGGTGCCTAAATGATTCGGACAGTTCAGCCCAAACAGCAGGGTTGCAGACCCTGCAGCCGCCACTAAAATCACCTAGACTTGCAGGGGATCAGAGCCTCCTCCACCCCCTCCCACCTACCCACCAAGACCTGCAGTACCTGAAAAGAGGCAGCCTCTTCTTAAAATTTTGTGTGGGAACCAAGAGACACAGTGTTTGGGAAGGGGCCTGTGGAGGTCACCTAGGCTGACCTGTGGGAAGCAGGGTGCTGCAGACAGCTTTGGCAGGAGTCCATGCCTCACCTCCGTCAAAAGCAGCTGCATTTAGGACGGCGTAGTGCCAGCAACCAACTAGCAGCAACACTCCTGTTGACAAAGCAAGTTGAAGCAAGCAACCTCTGAAATATGGGCAAAATTTAGATTCGCCGCCTTCCCCAAAGCCCCAACCCCCAAAAGCAAGAGAACAGACAACCCACGTACTGGATTAATATTGTAAAGCTTCCCTGCTATGTTAGTTAGGCAATAGCAACACACAGTTGGCTTGCTTGCTCTTGCGGGTGACACTCAAAAGCTCATACCCAAGGGAATGGATGAGTCTGAGCTGATTATTGAGCCTTGTCTTGTAGTAAGTGCACTTCTAACCTCTTAAAGATGCCCACAATAAGAGGGTAGATCAGAGATTCTCAGCCAGGGTGTTCTGCTACCTGGGGGTGTCCTGAGATCCTTTCAGGGGTGCTGCAGAGTGCCATGTTAGTACTGTGAGGTATGCAAACATAATTCACAAGATAAACCCAGAGATTTCAAATAGGCATCCGTAATGTTAAAAGACTTCCGACTGGTTGGGGTCTGAGTTCTTTGCAACGAAAGAACCGCTCTGTTATTTTTCATAGCCAATAAATGAGTGAAAACTAAGAGCTGACATTTTCTAAGCGGTGCCTCAAGTCTAGTGAAGGATACCTTGAGCCTATCAAGGAACACTTTGGGTGCATCCAGACAAGTGTGTGTCTGTTTTATCCCAGGAACAAATAGCAGCAGCACAAGATGTGCGACTGCTACCTGTCCGTCCCTGGAGAATGCCAGTACATGCATGCTCTGGCACGTGAAAGTTGCCCCAGGTGAGGTAGGAGGAGCTGAGGCCAGCACCTGGGCTGGCCCTAGCACCCTTACCTGGGATCCTGGGGGCTCCTAAGGCTCCAGTGGTGGCAATCTGGCAGCAGGGAGCCTGGGCAGCAGTCAAAGTGTGGCTCCAACTGGTCAGGCTCCTGTTTCAGACAGTACAGGCTGCCACAACATATGCCACCCCACTTTTTTCAGGGGCAAGTTTTTTTGACATCAGGATCCCTGCCCCCTCCCCCCCCGCCCTCCACACACACATTTCAAATGAGCATCATGGGGAACACCTGCATGTGCGGCACAGGCAGTGTGCAGCACCGCAGACAGATCTGTGGCGCTGCATACTGCACAGGCATGTAGGGTTGCCAACTCTGTTTGAATCTATTCCAGGAGGTTTCATCACATGACATAATGACATTAAGGACTTTACATCAAGAAGGTAAATGAACATTACTATTACATTTTAAAAACCCAGTGGACTACTGTATAAATCATATTCAACATTTAATATTTATTTTAATGAATGCATTATCATTTATCTCCCAGGAGACTCTCAGCAGTGACAACCACTGGATTAGTCCAAATGGTGTAGCTAGACATGGTAATACTTTTGACCTGAAAAAGGATCATAAGCAATGCATGGGTGGGGGCACATGCTTCCCCAGAGTACCCTGATGACAGGGTATAGGGATGAGCCCAGCCAGAGCCAGGGCCCAGCAGCAGCAGGGATAATGGCAGCACAGGCAGTGGCACGGTTTCTGTGCTGACAAAGGAAAGGGGCTGCAGGCTAGCCGGAGGCAGAGCTTGGCAGCAGTGGGGCAGGGGTGGCAGCACAAAGTTGTGGCCTTACATGTTGTCTCTGAGAAGGATGCTTTGCCTAACTATGCCATCTATACAGTTTGTCCAATAAAAGATAGCAGTGCCAATAAAATCTTCTCTCTCTCATAATATTTTTGAATGCAGGCAAGTTCTAACTTTCTCTCTTGGTTTCATCCCATTCATTCCACTCCATCCTTGGGATCTGCCTTTTCCTAATACTTGCATGCTGTGACCACTGAGGGAAGGCATCACTCATGATAATTAGTCAATTTTAGTGCTCTATTACTCCTTCCTCGTAATACCGTCCTCTATCTTCTCCTCTGCATCCACAAATAATCTTGTTGTTCCTCTGCTAATTTATTCATGTTCCTTCGCATTTTTTTCTGAAACAGGAAACAGATTTCTAAAAGAGATGCTCACTTGCCATATTTGGGATCAGGGAGGAATTTTATCCCATGGTCTGACTGGTATGGACTGTGTTGGGTTTTGTGTTCCTCTTTAATGGAAGGTGTGGGCCTCTTCCTGGGATCTCTACAGTATTTTAACAGCCTTTTCCACAGCAGAACATAGGCTGTCGTGGTCCCCAGCAGCACCTGTAATAGCTAAGTTAGGGTATTATGTCCTGTTGTTGTGTCAGGGTTGACTGTGCAGTTTTGCTAATAGGCCAGACATTCAATTATTTGTGTAGAATGATTGGATCGGGACGATCCTGCCTCAGGAAGAGATTGGACTGAATGACTTCTCAAGGTCCCTTCCAGCCCTGCTTTTCTATAGGCACATCTGCACATACTATGAAGGCAAAGCAATAAACTCTAGCTCTTATTGCTCTAGTGTTTATTGCTCCCAGGCACCAGATTTACATGTGCGCCTGGGACTGCAGCACACTGAGCCACGTCAGAGCAGCCGTGACTGGCAGGGGGCACGGAGGGTCAGCCTGCGGCTGCTCTGACCTGGCTCAGGGTGCTGCAGTGCTCCTGTGCGGGGCTAACTAGCAGGCAGCCCCTGCACCCTGATGCCACAGCCAGGCACATCAGCATCTGCATGTGCACTGGTGTGGAGTAAATAACTTTGTAGCAGGATAGTATTTTTAGTTACAAATACTATCTGCTGCAGAGTTAATTAGTTTGCTCCAGCCTAATAGGGCCACATGTGTAGATACAAGATGTTTATTGTGGTGCTAATTAGTCTTCTCTACAGTAAACGTCGTGTAGATGCGCCCTTGGATCCTATGAACAGGAGTTATTTGGGAGGGGCTGTGTACCATCCCAAATAGCATGTTATATATGCCCCTGCTATGGACACAAATAAGTACCAAACTCTTCCTATCATTCTGTAATCCTATGCAAAGTCTAGAAACAGGAATTGTTAGATGTGGCCAGCAAAGGTGAAATAAGGAAGTAGTTATGTCTGTGCCTTTTCTTCCTTCTTTAGGATATGTAGCAAAAAAAACACCCATTAACAACGTTTGAAAATGTGCGTAGAATTGTATCTTAACATTTTAGTCAAACAGCCTATAAATTTACAGTCTATCAGTCTTTTAGTTTCACTTTTGTTAACACCTGTTCAACTCACACTCCTGCACAGTTGGCATCATGTACAAAAAGTTTGCCAGTATCAAACAAACCAGTATGACAGCAACTGTACGATTATGGACGCACTGTGATAATTTTTACATTATTTTCTCCCACGGGCGAGAGACAAAAGTAGGGATTTCCTAATATTCTCTTGAATTAACTCTCCATGAGCTACCTGAATTCTGACTTGTTTGAAAGTCATCTTGAATTAATGTTACCTATTTCTCCCTTTGCTCCTTCATGCTTCCCCTGCTTTTTTCCCTGCTTTGTCCTCCCACCATGACCCCAAATAAATATTGTACTGCCTCCAACACAAACCCTTCTATTTGCCCCTTCCTGAGGTCTTTCCTTCCTTCTGTCCTTTTTCATTTACCCAAATCATGTTGGGAAAACTGAGAGATGTTGCACCTCACCTCCAGCTTACCAAATGTTCAGGGCAGCTCTTGTCATTTCTGCTATGATCTTTGATTGTAGAGGTAGAGCTGAAAACAGCCCAAGCATTGATATCATCAAGGCAAATCACTCAGCCAGACTAACCCAAGGAGTTAAGATTGCCAGCACCCTTGAGCTATTGACCAGAACTCTTCATCCTTGCCATTAAATTTTAAAATACCTGCACAGATCCAACTAAATTAGGCCCTTGGACAAAGATTCTGCTGCACGGGCCTTCTCCCATTCTCACTGTAGGTCTATTGGCTTGCAAGAAATCTTTTAAGAAAACGGAGAAAGCAAGGCTAAATATTCCTGATCCTTCTAAGCTACAAAAACAGCCACAAAAATATTGTGTTACCAGTACAGTAGTACTTATGCAAAGTAAATGATTTAATCTTAGTATGAAAATGGCTAGGCTAATATGCACCAGTTGTGATCTCCATTTTATGGAAGTAGGAACAGAATTTGTGTGACCTGATAAGACATTGTTGCCTAAGACAGTGAAGATCACGCTCAATGCCCTGGTGGTCCCTTCCAGTTTTATATTTCAATGAATGCTTGGGCAGTTAAAAAACTATAGCTCCTGCTCCCTACACAATATGTCTAAGTACTTACTCAATTTACTGGGGGGGAGAAGAGGGTGATAGGCTTTTTTATGCATGACAAGACCCAAAAAAAGGCACAAATCAAATTATTTTTCCCTTTGCAGATCACCTTTTAGATTCTTAGGTCACAATAAACTGTCTTAGCACTTTCAAAAGCTGGAGGCTGCTCAAACCATAATGCATAGAAAGTTTCACTTTTGAGTGGGCCTGATTTTTTTCTGTCATTTTTTTTCACTTTTATTTCTCTGCAGAACATAAAAAGATTTTATTTCCCCCTACATACCATATAATTTACATCAATCATCCCAGAAGGTCAGTACTGCTGGGGTGTCATTTAAATACAATGAATATAAAGTAATAAAGCTCTTGCCGAAGTGGATGGCCACAGCTTCTCAGTGAAAGAGAGAGAGTTTCCAAAGCATGTGGGGAAAACACAATGGGAGACCGAGTGAATTCATCACACCACAAAAATGTCTCCATCCTTTCGACAAAGTCATTAAAAGAAAATGAACCATTGTTACTCTAGACGCTTGCATGCCTTTGGCACAATAACTTCAGGAGAGATGTATAGCGCAAAGAGAATTTGTACATTATAAGGGAAAATCTTTTTTAACAAATTATTTTAGAAAATAAAGTGCCTGGATCATGTAATTAGAAAAAAAAAATCCTCTGGGATCTGAAGAAGAGCTGGAGCCCCTGCAGAAGCCACAAGTAATAAGGAACCAACTGCAGTGGGACAGAGCAGTTGCTTTTCCTCCAGCCAACAAGTCAGAACAAATGCCAACAAAGACGATTCGTTTCAGATGACCCACCAATGATGCCCTCCTTTAATTACATAAATGTTTCTACCCTTTGCTGATCCATGACAATCCTCATTTTTAAAACGCCGCATCAAGGTTCCCCTCTTCTACCACCACCTCCTTTTTTGTAATTTACTTTGTTTGCTTTCACTAATGCTTTGCAGTCTCCATAGAAACTATCTGGGAGGAATGTGGGGATTAGAGAGGTTTTCTGTATTCAATTTTATTTCATTTTCTGGCAAAGGGTGTCCAAATTATAGAAAAATCTCACTGGCATACCCAGTAAATAGTAGCAGATATCAGTTTCAGGTGCTAGGTTATTCTTTTAGATACCGATTTCTCTTACCACAGAAACACTACTTTTAAATTGAGAGGGACCACATGTGATGCAGCCTGCAGTACTAAAGGTAGCTCTAGCAGGCTGCAGCAGCAGTGTTCACATATGTGTCTTTATATAAAATCATGCATTCCAAAATAAAGTCAAGTTCTCTTCACTAATAGCCTAACTTAAAAAAAAAACATGTTCGTTAAGTAATTACCTTGACTATGACAGCCTCCTACAGTTAAGGCCACTCCTGTCCCATTACTTTATTTGAAAAATAACAGACAAAATGTTAAACCATTTTGAACAACTACAGTAAGGGATATTTTTATTATTGTGGCAGTTCAAAAGAACAGAAAACCTGCCTAAAGGAAAAAGAGCTGCACAGGAAGAGACACATACCAACAAACACCAGATCACACCTGTTAACTACTACAACTGAGCTTGCAGAAAATTGTAAGCATGCTTTTTATCCTTACAGCCAGTGAAGTGCACTGAACTAACCTTTTTCCTTGGCAATTGTCCCAATTAATTGGGTGTGCTGTTTATTAGGGTGCTGATTAAAGAGTACTCTACAATAGAATAGTTAAGTATGCAGTTGCCAACTCTCGTTCCCTCCCTGCACATATGGATAAAAGCAGGAAAGTAGACAAACACATTGTGAAAATAATTATGTATTTTGTGCCAGAAAGGAATAGAGGATATGAACTACCACTGGCTGAAATCTAAGGATTTGGAGACCCAGCACTAGGTAGCATAACATATTATTAAGATAGAACATGTTGTGTTATATAAGCCAGTTATGGTCTAGAGACACAATTTGTAATAATCATGTTACGTGCAGCCTAACACCCTCTCTTTACTAGGCCCACAGGCCATACATACAGACTTAAACAAGGAATATACTTACTGCAAGTTGCAGTGGTATTTCCAAATGGTTACACAGATCTCAAGGAATCCACTGCAGCTGGAAGCAAAAGCGACTTGCAGAGAGAGCCATTGTCCGTGCACTACCTCCTGCTGTTTTCCCTCACCCAGCTGCCTGCGCCCCTTTCGTTGAGACCAGTTCAGTGCCCTGGATATACAACCATGGTTTCTGTTTAGTTCGAGCTTTACACATCAGTGAGGAAAAGGCATATACCTTTAATCTGAAGTAAGTCCTTGGAGTCAGTGCTAATTCAGCTAACAGTCTCTGACAACCAAAGCAACAGCACCGGGGCAAAATCGTGTTTTGCCCAAACTAAACATCCTCTGTACATTGTATCTTTTTTGTTTATATCCGTGCACCTATACTAACGGAGGAATACCAAGTACGAATCTGATTTGCCCCACATTACACCTGTGGCAGCTTTTATTTCCGTCTCTTATTTCCTGTTCCCTGAATTACTAGTAGTCCCAGCCAACACCAAAAAGATCCTGATTTGGGAAGCAGTGTAACATGCTTAGGCTGGACCTCTGTGACTGGGACTTGATAGGACGGGGTTGACAAACTAGGGCCCATGGCCAGATCTAGCCCATGGATATGGGGCTTCAGCTGCATTTGATGATGAGGAGCTTTGGCTGTGATTGCTCTCCGCATGCCACTATGGGGACAAGCACCAGCTGCAGATATTTCCCCTTGATCCTAGAAAGAAACAGCAGCAGCAGAATAGGGTTTGGTACACACTCCCAAATCACACATCTGGATTGATGTGAACTCTTGACAGGGGCCTTTGCCAGGTAGGGAAGAATAAGTCACAGGACTCAGATCTTGCCCCTCTCATCCCTAGTCAGAAGCAGAGAGGCATATGAAGTCTTTTGACTTCCTTCTGGCCTGCATATTAATATCATGAAAGCGGCTAGAATTAGGCACATTCAAAACAGTACATTTTTAGAAGTACAGGATGAATGCCAAGGAGTTGCATCAAATTACTCCTAGACTGCAAAGTAAATAACATCAACCACAGGTTGTGAAGGATTTAATTTCCTCAATGTCATGAAACAAATTAATACTACTTCACCACCCAGAGCAGGCAGAATCCTGCATTTATGGTTTCAACCGCCAGATATTTCATTCTCTAGTTTTGATGTCCAGTAGTGTTCTGCATGCATTAGATATTAATTATGAACACAATTATATTTAGTCCTGAGATGCAATTTTCTCAAGTTCAATGTTTAGATTTGTAGGGCCAAATTCCACCACTATATGTATGAACACAGCTCTCTTTGACTTCATTGGGAGTTGCGCATGTGTAGCTAAGAAAAGAGCTTGTCCCTTATATTCAGATTTTTGCACTAAGCTACCAATGGAAAGAAATCTACGATCTATAATACACAGGATAGCGGTATGACCTACTTTAAATGTGAGGGTAAAATTGTACGTTTCTGTCTTTCTTTTGGATATAAAACACTACCTGTAGCAAAGCTCCTAGGAATGTTCTTCCATCCTTTCCAAACAGTCTTCCTGTTGTTTACAAGGCATTCCTCATACGTGCAACTTTGATCATTTATGTGACAAGCAAACCAAGTGGGATGCATTTTGTTTCTCTTCTTCTTCCCCTCCTCCCTAATTTCCATCCTGCCAGGTTCAATTCAGCATCTTGATGGAATGGAAATAGACATTTGAAAATATTCTTATACAAATTATATTACATCAAATATTACTTCACAATTATGAAAAGATGATGGTGATTTTAAGCTATCAAACCCTATCTTTGAGATCTGTGACATGAAGTATCTTCCTCTCTCATGAATCAATGCAGCAGGTAAAACCAGTTGAGGAACTTCTGCTGCCCCTGTCTATGTTTAAATCTATAGGACTATTACTATGGCATTTCAAATGGAGAGTTCTTTATCCTAGAAAATGTCCTTTCCTGTTTCTCTCTCCTTTCTAAATAATTTAGACATTTATTCCATGCTTATCACAGAGCATCTCAGTGCCTATGATGCCTCAGAGCCTTTTGATTTTGATGCCTCAGAGCAGTTCTTTATCAGTTTTTAAAAAGCTGCCTTACAATTTCACTGAATATCTCCTTTGTCTTATGCTTATCTAGTTTTTCCACAACTTCCACAATAAATACAAGAAGGGGGAAAAACACCTCTCATGATCATTTTTCCCCCATGATAGTTGCAAGAAATCAACCAACTACTAATGGATGAGATGAGGGGTCCAGGTTTCTAGCTGAAATGTATTTATTTCATAAATAAAACCAAACTTCAGTGTACATACAAAAATGCATTTGACACAAACATTGTACACAGTGAGATTGTATCCCATACACACCCTTTGTATGTTGCCTATCTTAAATTGTACTTTTTGTGGCAGGGACACCACTTAAGCCCTGTTGTGAGGCTACCTATGATGGTCTATGGATTGCTGAAAAGATAAATACATCAAGGGAAGAGCAGTGGTCCAATACGGTGTGGCAAATCATCTGTTTCTTCATCCTTTTCTTAGTAAGACCTCCTAGATAGATACATTGACAGGCTGCAGGATTAGACCATATAAATTACAATAATCATCATCACATGCTAACTAGTAAATTAAATTGGTGATCATCTCATCTCTAATCTCCAATATAACGGAGGCTATAGATTTTCAGTAATTCCTGCATTAATTACTTTTGACTGAATACTTAGAAAAACATTGCAGAGCTTGCCGCTTGGCTTGCTTCCCTGCATACAGTAGTTATGTGGATACTAGATCATAATGTAATTAAAAACCCTAACAATTGTTAATCACTTGACATACTGTAAGTATATTAAGGCATGGAAATTTATAGTTGAAGCTGATGTTGCAGACTTAACACTGTTCCAAGTTCAAAAAGTTATGCCTTTAATATTACTGATATTTCAGAATAGCAAAATATTTCAGAAATACGCCAAAAAAATGAGCTGTTTTTGACAGCTGATGTTGAAACACCTGCCCTCCTTCCATGCAGGTTCAAATGGTGTTAAGAACAATTGCCCCACTAGTGTGGACAAGGTCAGTTGAGTTCAACACCCATTGTAACAAACAGCTTTATACACCCTGAGCCAAATCTTGCTCGCCTTATATATGCAAGTGGTCCCATGTGCCCTAGTCAAGCATGATTTGCTGCAGTAAGCAGTGAACTTGGTTGACCCCATCCACACTGGCCAGGCAATCATTTTCAACACTGCTTCAGGTGGGTTTGGGGGCAGGAAACTGTTTTAGAAACCCCTTGTCAGAACAGCTAATTTTTCTAGAGTAGACAAAGCCCCAGTGTCATTCCATAGGAAATACAGTGGGGTAAGCTGAGGACAAGAGGTAGTCACCCCAAAGTCTGCATTTCCTTGTTTTACAATCACCCTCCCCCTCCCCCCACACTTCAACATAGTGAACTGCACTGGGAATTTCACACCTTCTGTTGAAGAACACGAATTAATTTACTATCTACTGGTAGTATGTGAGAGAGATTTAATAGATAAGGGCCTGAGTCTTTTCTTACATCAATGTAAACCAAAAGTGACTTCACTGAAGTTGAAAGGGTTACTCTAGTATAAAATGGACAGGAATAGGTGCATCTGCATGAGAGACTACTGTGCAGTGGTTATTGTACATTTATGTAGCACTTGTATAAGTACTAAATAAATGCACAGTAACCAGAGTTACTGCACAGTAGCGCCAGCAAATGCCTTTACAATGATACCACTGCACAGTAGCATCTTCGCACGACTTTTTGCCCCGTGACACTACTGTGCAGTCCGTGTCTCGTGTGGATGCACCCAATAAGAAGAGCGATGGTCCTTAAGAGCTGTGAACAGCCTATCATTCAAATACCTATCACCAGATTTTAATCACTCTTGAGCAATTACAGTTGATCGCATTGCCCACAAAATAAAATACAAGGTGTAAGTTATTTTGTGACTTTGAGCAAGGGACTTAATCTTTTTGTCCCTCAGTTTCACCATGTATACCTACCTGACAAGGGTGTTTGGAGGCTTGGTTACTATTTAGCAATGCACTTTAAGATCTACCTCTACCTGTTTCAGCTTTATGAAAAGCCCTGACTCACTATAGCCTGCAGGTGTGACTAGGCATGCAAGTCCTTGTGTGGAGACCATGTATTAATTAAAATAATTTGTATTGCAATTATGGTTTGTCTAATTAGCTATAGGACATCTTGTCATCCTTTTCTGCATCGTTAGGGATATGTCGTACTCCATCAGGAAACCCATGATAAGTAAATGTTAAAAATGGCTTTAGTTTTTCTGATCTGTCAGTTCCCTATCTATTTTAGGCATACTGCTATCCAGCACTGTGGTATCCAAGCACCTTCCACATAGAAAGCAATAGCAATCATGAGGTTTCTAATGGACTTCAGCTGGTGATCAAACAAGCATGACTGATACAGCATGTGGATCTCTTAACAGGAAGGGGATTTGTTTGCTTCCTTCAGCTCACAAAGTTCTTCAGAAAAATCATAGGTGGCAGGACACACATGATGTTTAGCAAGTAGAGTTTTGTATTAATCCCTTCATTCCTTTTCCCTAAACTGTCAAAAGCAGTCCAAGCTTACCTTTCTTGCAATTAAAAAGACCCCAGAACTAGCGTGCTTTTAAATCAGACCACACAAACACTCTGCAACAACTAAGACACACAGAAGTGGAAATGATGAGAGGCTGCACAGTGTAACCACAAGGGGCAAATTCATAAAGGCTGGTCTCTGTCATTCATTCCCGTACTTATTCTGTGAAGACTCCCATTGAAATCAGTGGGACTACATACAGCCTGGGGTACTGCACAACCTGAAAAAGGTAAATCTACCTTTTATGTGACAGCCCCTTAACTAGTCCGTATGTATTGAGGCATTTTTTAAAATATGAATAATTTATTCAGTGGATGATAATTCTTTGCTAAAGGATACCAGCAGCAGAAAGGGGCCTCCCTAATTGCCTCTGCAATTTCAGGAATGATTTTTACATTTTTTTTTACATTTGCAGAAGTTCAGATTTGCATATGAAACTGAATTTGCAAAGCCAATGCTGTCTGTAGAGGAGGGAAACATGGATACAAAAAACTGTTCACAAACTTTTGGCTTTGAACAATTTGGACACAGATTTAGAGCACCTTGAAACTGCTTTGAAATGTAGCTGCTGCAGGCCCAGTTGTCCCACTCCCCTTGCTCACCTTGATGGGCACTTATTTGCAGAAATAAATGGTCTCACTAAAATCAGCCAAGCTGGTCATATAAATAAGTGCTCACTGATGTGGAGAGGTATTCTTAGTATTTTTTAGTGCAACCCAAAACTTTTATTCAATCAGAGCTCCTAGTGGGATTGACTTGTGTTTTAAAATACATATTTTGAGAATTTATTCAATTAATATTTATTAGGGGCTACTGACTGTTTACAGTCTTATTACTTCATGCACGCTTCCTGTATCATTAGCTAATGTTATCTCATGTCAGTCCAACAGAGAAAGAATAGGCTTTGCATCTGTATTGTAAGTGTTAACAAATTTAGGATTTAAAGTATTCTGGTTTCCTTAAATCGGCTGATTGACAGCTGAGGCAGAGAGCTTGATCTGCATGTTAAGTGTTAACAAATTTAGGATTTTAATTATTTTGGTTTCCTCAAATAGGCTGATTAACATACGAGGCAGAGAGCTTGCAAACTATCCTTTTCACAAATCTATTTCTGAGTTATTAAAGTGCTATATAGGAAAAGTGTCTAAACTAAATAAACTTCTATTTTCTCCAGTTCTACAACTTTAAAAAAGAGCTCAATAAAACACACACACACACACACAAAACTTCATAACATTTGACTTCTGAACTGAGACATAATATGCCAATTTTCAGCCTGAAAGGAATTTTTACGGTTGAGTTATAAATTTCTGAAAAGCTAAGTTGAAAACAGCACTGCTGACAGTTTTTCTGATCGTATTTTTTGAACTATTAGGGATTAAGATGAGACCTTAATGGGACAGAAGATCACATACCTATCTGCCAACTGTGGGGTTTCTTATACCTTCCTCCAAAGCATCTGATGCAGGTCATGGTCAGAGACAGAAAGCTGGACTAAAATGACCATGGGTTGGATCTAGTCTAATAATTCTTATGTTCCTACGGACTCTTTGGAGAATTGAGCTGCCAGCCATTAAGTCTGCTAAGTAAAGATTTAAAAGATAACCCCAAAACTCACAATTCAGTTGAGTTTGGGTTGAATCTCATTGAGAGTATAGCTAAAATACTCCCTTATCCCAGGGTAATTCCTCTCCCAACAAAATTTCAATTCCTTCTTCAAAACATGCATCAGAAGTTTAGTAAGAATGTTGTTAACATTTAAAAGCCCGTATGTTTTTTCCTATCATCCTTCTTTGATGTGGCGGAACTCTTTTTACTAAAACTTGGGGGGAGGGGAGGAAGAATGAGCTGTGACAGGCACCTACAATGGAAAATGTCATCCCAAACAATTAACATTTAGCAACGATAGAAGCAACTGAAATCGGGTCTCATACCAAAAGCATCACACAACCTTAACCGTAGATGCTTCTCTCAGCTTTACCACTCGTTAACTAGGGATACCAGTCTTTGCTGAGGTCAAGGAACTATGAAGATCCTACAGCAGACTGTTTTTATATATGGTGAAGGGGAAAAAAAAGGCAGGGGGGAAATATGAACCCTATTTTTTTTAGGCCTCATAGCTCAAAAATAATTTGTCCACTTTTCCTGGAACTTTCCAGGAAAAAAAAAATCCATGTTGGCAATCAGATCATGCATTCATTTACAGTTAAACTGCGGGGAGGCTCAATGGAGAGGGGCCAAACTGTGTTTGTTAGAGTCAGTTTTATCCTTAATAATGAAGAGCACAACAAGTCTCCATAATTAAATTTTTATTTTCAGGGTCCAAAACATAAAATAAAATATGATTTTCTTGACAAAGACAGACTAAAATGAGAAATCCCTCTCATCAAAATGCATAGGTCAAACTTTGCTTTCCAACCAAAAGCACAGGGTAGACTTTCTCATTGATATATGATTATAATGCAATGGTTAGAATCACAATACTGCATCAGGACCCACAAAGATTGTCACCCACATCTGCAAGCCTCACTGAAGCAGATGCAACTCCAAGATGTCACTAGAGCCTAAAGGAAAAGCAAGACCTAACTTTGCAACCATCTATTTTTAAACTAGCAGGAAACAAGCTATTTAGAAAAAACAGTCTTTAGTGATGATCTCTATCTGTGGTTCAGGCCAAGTTCATTTTAGAGCATGCCGTACAGAAATCTATAGGAGTCAGATCACAACACATTTCATTATTGATCCAGCAGTTTTATTATTAGCTGCTTGAAAAACATAGTAATAATACTTTACACTAATGCAGTACCTTTCATCTTTGGATTTCAAAGCACTGTGCAAATGTTTTTTAAGTCTCAATGTGAAGTAGTTATTATTATCCCCATTTTACAATGAAGCACAGAGACATTAAGTGATGTGCCCAAGGCCTGACAACAAACTGAAACAGAAACAAAGCGTCCCAACTCGCAGTCCTTACTTCTTCCTGCTGGACAATATTGTGTGAAACAATAATACTATTCATGTCAATAAATTCTTGGTTAGGTAGTCCTGTCTTTCATTTTTTCATATTATGCTACAAGCTGTAAACACAGATCAGTGTATGGTGCTGAGTTATTAAATGCTTACAGCAAGCTTCAGGATACAAAGACTTTTCTTTTATTTAGGTCATAAATCAGTGGGATAGGCACATGGTAGCTAAAATAAAGAGACTGAAGTAGTCTATATATTTTTGTAAGAGTTCTCATCAGCGTGGTAAACAACACATCAAAAATGTCAGATACAATTGTAAGTATCCCACCGACATTTAATTCAAAGAATAGTTGGACAAGTATCCAACTTGTAAACATAAGGAAAGCAAAGTGCTTGTGAGAGACACTGGGCCTCACCATGCTTCCAGTGATGCCAACGGAAACCTAGGCATTGATTTCTGAAGGATCAGGACCACCCTACTTTCACACCACAGCGCAATTTGATGTACATTTTCATGAGTGAGTTAGAAGCTCCTGGAAGGTGGAATTTGGAAAGAAAATATTGGCAAGCTCTTAACTATAGTAGCAATTGCTGACCTAGCTACAATACTCCCACTCCAAATATCTGATACAATAACAAACCTGTTAAACACATTCATTTATTCTATTTTCCTTCAAGGCTATTCACACGTAGAGAGAATGGTTAGAAGAGACGCAGTGGTATCATGTTGACAGCACATTCCAATCCAGCACACTAGCATCAAGACAACTATTTTTAGGAAACAGCACCCCGTACAGAAACTTTCAACATTTGCCAATTATTTTTCACCTTGATCATATGATGTTTACATCACAAGATTTTTGATGGGATCAGAGATTGCTGGACCCAAATTTTACCAGTTTAGAAGTCAATAGACAGGGAACCACTTCAAATAGGTTATTTTCTAGCAAAAAAATCTTGCATATACTACAGTTATAATAGAAAGACGAGTCGAAGTTTTACAAAAATGAAAGCGAAAAGATCATCAAAATGGGCTTCTGCAGCTGTCACAGCTGAATTAATTACTGGTAAAATCTTATTTTTATATGGTAAAGTTGGAAATGATTTTTTGACATAATTTCCAAAGAAGCCAGCTTTTTTCCTCTAAAATCCTAAGGCTCCCTAACAGCTTTCAGTGTGATCCATCGTGAGATTATCAAAAGGACAAGATGAGGATGGCTGGAGTATAGGTTTGCCGCATGTATCTTCCAGCTAAATTCAAGCCATAGTCATAGATTCTGCATATAATTACATAAACTACATTAAAAAAAATGCTGAAGGCTTTATGCAGGTCAATAAATGCTAGGAGTAGTTTTATTAAGGTGGCCCTAACCATTTAAATAAAATTCTAGTGCTCTCAGATGTGATATGTTCCAGGCGTTAGTGAGTTCCTGTTAAATGTATAAATGCTCAGAAGAAAGATATTTTTGCAAGGAGACTGAGAATCACTGTGCCAGATACCTGAAACTTTGTTAGGGCGTTCAGTGGAAAATTTCATTTCTACATTATAAATAACCATGGACTATTTTAAGCCAACCGACACTGGGAGCTTCCAATAATTCTTTTAGTTTATCCTGATTGACTTTTGATGGTATTGCGGTGGGTAAAGAGGTAACAGTAAAACTACTGATTTGACTCATTTAAAAGTAGGAAGATGATCTTGTCAGTTTTTAAAAAATGGAAATCCCTCTTGTCAACTTACCCTTGTGTGTTGGAAACAAGATGCCTGTCACCCAGCTCAAATCTCCCCCCCCACCCGTGTCTAAACCTGCTTGGGCCCTAAAGAAAAGGAGTTAGGAAGCAGACAAGGTTCTTTGGGTGAACCTGATATCTTTTATTAGACTAACTTAAATAGTTGGAGAACAATTTTTAAGCAAGCTGGGACGCTGCACTCTTCCAAAATAAGTATTTAAATGCATGCATATCTATCTGTGTTTGAATAGTTATTTGTTAGCTATCTCTCTATATGTAGCTATCTACATACAGCTTTACATGGTCATGGTTATACTGTGCTGCAGCTATGCTCAGCTAGAGCTTCTGAAAGGCGTCTACATGAGTCAGCTTCTTGTCGATGACGCCAGATACCTCTTTTGAGAGAACCGATCTCACTTCTCCTTTTGGCCCGGATCAGAGAGAAATTGGGGTGGCGTGCTAGGAATGGGAGTCGCTAAGTCTAATAATGACACTTCCCTGTAGGAATAACAAACTCCTGCGCTCCATATTTGAGAAGTATAAAGGGGGGGGGAGAAAAAGAAGAGGCGCTCACTGCCAGGCTCCGTGGAGGGGTGACCACGCACCATATGGAGCTTGGAGAGAGATGGGCAGGAGGAGGAAAGAAGTGAGTCAAGCCCGCAGAAGTAGGGATCCTGCAGGCAAGCCAGAGCCAGCCCGCGGCGGGCAGCTTCCCCCGGCCGGCCCGGCCCGGCCCGGCCCGCGGTGCGCAGAGCGAGAGCTCTCCCCTGCGACCGAACTGGAAAGAAAAAGCGAAAGAAAAGCTCCTTTCTTGATGTAAAAGACACGGCAAAGAAAAGAAAAGCCCTGCGGAAGCGCCCCCCTGCCCCGTTTGCAGCCACTCGTTGCTTCCTGCATTGCCAGATCCCCCGCGCGGAGGCAGGGGAGTGCAGCCGGGCAGGGGCGGGGGAAGCCGCCGGGTTTCCAGCGCTGCTCCCGGCCGCACGTGTGGACGCGGCTGAACCGCAGCGGGGCGGGGGACGAGCCGGCTCCTACTCCCGCTCCCCCGCGCCCCGCCCCGGGCCCGCGGCTCCCTGTGCCCGGGTGCCCTAGGCAAGCACCCCCAGCCCCGGGGTCTCATCGCCCCCGGACCCCACGGAGCCCCGGCCCGGCCCCAGGAGCACGTGGACCCGCGCACAGCGCCCACTGCTTCCAGGAAGGTGGAAGTCGGCGGGCGAAGCAAAGCCTTAGAAATTAAAGGCCAGGCTTTGATAGGTCCTTATCTGCCCCGGGAGGCGTTCACCCTCCTTTACCATTGGGTATGGAAATCGCTTTTAATAAGATCAGCCTTTTTCTTTCCTTTTCTCTCTTTTTTTTTTAAAGGGAGCAAACAAGCCAGGCTCTTTCCCTGAATAGCCGGGGGAGGAGTGGAGGGTTATAGGTTTCATTCATCCGAGGTTTAGGCTTTGGGCTACAGGAGATCGGGGGGGGGGTACCCCCTTTCTTTGGCACCAGGCTATTCTTTTTGGGAGCTTTTATTTATTTGTATTTGAGAACAACCCAACAACCCCAAAGTGTTAATGGGGTAAAAGAAAGCCCGGCGGGGAAGCCGCGCGGCCCGGCCGGGACTGGGGAGTCGCCCTTGCGCGGGGGCTGCGCGGTGCTGGAGGCGGCGGGAGCTGCGGGCTGAGACACCACGTGCTGCCGCCTCTCATCAGCATAATGATCGGCCCAGCCAGAGAGCCTTGTCTATATAAACCACAAAAACCTAATCATTAGGAATCCCAGCCTCCAAAAAACCACATTTAGGACCAGTGTGGGGGGGAGGAAAAAAAATCGCGGTGGTTTCCGCCCCCCCCCCCCCGGCTCCTTTATCCTTCCCAACCTGAACTTTTTGGGGACCCAAAAGATTTTTTTTTCCCAGCTGATTTTCAAGAGGGGGGGAAATAATCAGAATGCTTTCTAATATATATATATATACAATTTAATTTTTTTCACTGCTGCTGTTCATCCCCCCAATGCCCCGCGTTAGCCTGCTCAGCTCAGCGGACTCGGACCTGGCAGCGGCTTAATTAAAGCCCCCAAAGCCGGGACGGACTCGCGCATTGCCTCGCTCCGCGCCTGCTTTTTGACTCCTGGGAGCCAGAAGTTTGTGACTCGGCTTCTCTCCTCCCTGGGGACCCAGCTTGCAAGCCCCCCTCTTTTAATTAGGACTTATTTGATTGCCCTCCTGTCTACCCTCCACCCCAAAAAAACCCACCCCTAGGAAGTTTTCTTCGGGGGGAAACGCACCAGCTCTTTGCAGAGACGCCTCGCAGCCCCCTGCCCCAGCGAAGCCCCAAGCAACACTAAGAGAAGCGGAGAAGCTCCCTGGCATCTCGACTTGATCCGATCCCGAGTTTTTTTTTCCTCCTGGAGGGGGAAGGCTTCCCTGGAGGAGAAAGCAGCCCCGCTCAGACTTGAA
Organism: Caiman crocodilus; assembly: GCA_030014935.1. Lineage (NCBI taxonomy): Eukaryota > Metazoa > Chordata > Crocodylia > Alligatoridae > Caiman > Caiman crocodilus. The sequence continues at coordinate 2,629,579 of JAGPOW010003642.1, read as the reverse complement.
AACTCCCCTCCTCTGCTCACTGCTGCTTCTCCAGCAGCCGCCGCTGCAATCTCGCTGTCTTCTTCTTCTTCTTCTTCTTACTTTTTTTTTTGGGAGCATCCAGCGAGGAGAAGAGGGAAGCAGAAGAGAGGCGGACAGACAGCCCCAGCCGGGGGGAAGAAGCGGTGGCTGGAAGGAGAGGGAGGGGGCAAAATAAAACAAGCGCAAAGAAGGAAGGAAGGAAGGAGGCGGAGGAGAAGCGCTCGCAGCCTGCAGCAGCCGGGACCATGCCTTCCCCCGCCGGGCTGTGCTGAGCGGGGCGCCCGCTCCCTCCTCTGCTCCGCTCCGCTCCCTCCTGCCTGCCACCCGGGCTGCTCCAAGCACACCCCCTGCTTTTCATTTTGTTTTTTAAATTTTTTTTTCTTCTTCTTTATTTTTATTTTTTATTATTATTATTATTATCATCCCCCCCTCGCACACACACATTGCACGCCCCCCCTCCGCCCGCCCCAGGTCGCTAACTTGTGGCTGTTGTGATGCGTATTCCCGTAGATCCCAGCACCAGCCGGAGGTTCAGCCCCCCCTCCAGCAGCCTGCAGCCCGGCAAGATGAGCGAGGTGAGCCCGGCCGCGGTGCAGCAGCAGCAGCAGCAGCAGCAGCAGCAGGAGGCGGCGGCCGCGGTGCCCCGGCTGCGCCCGCACGACAACCGCACCATGGTGGAGATCATCGCGGACCACCCCGCCGAGCTGGTGCGCACCGACAGCCCCAACTTCCTGTGCTCCGTGCTGCCCTCGCACTGGCGCTGCAACAAGACCCTCCCGGTGGCATTCAAGGTAAAGCCCCGCGGGTCCCGGCCCCCCCTTGCTGGACAGGGCACCTGCCCGGCAGCTCTCCCCGCCCTCTGCCCCGCAGCCCCCAAAACCGCTGTGGGGACCGCCCCGGGTTGGGCAAAGCCGCAGCCAGGGAGTCCCCCCACCTTGCAAAGCAGGGGACACCCCTCTTCTTCCAGGACCTGCGGGGAAAGGGGGAAAGGAGGCAGAGCATGGGGTCTGGTCTGGATGCAGTCCCCGCTCCAGGCTGCACAGCCCTCAGGTGTGCAGCCCAGCACCTCTGGGAGTGCAGGTGTGGGAGGGGACCCGTCACCCTTGGCGGCTGGTGCTCCTTGGACCTGTCAGCCAGAGAAGGTCCCTTTCTCAGGCTGCTCACACCCTGCTGGAAGTGTGGACCAACCCCTAGGAAATGCTGGCTGTGAAGCTTGGGTGCAGACACCATAGTTAAACCTCAAAGGGCAAGAGATGTCTTTTGCGGGCTTCCCAGCCGCGCTTTCTTTATGCCCATGCTAGCTAAACACTTGATTCAGTGTGAGATGCTATGCGAGTACACTGCCCAAAAGGACTGGGATTGTCTGGGCTTCTTGAGGCAGCAGGTATGCTGAACTGGCCTTAGTCTCCTGCCCATTGTGGCTGTCCAGCATGTCTACATTTCCATGCATCTGTATTTTACATGCGTAATATCTGTACACGCATTCCCTCACATGAATAGCCAGTGTACCTGACCTTGGTTTGCTACAAAATTATGTTGGAAGTTCCTATTTTGCGTTTGGTGAAAAAGATCTTGAGCCAATAAAAAAACATATATATTTGTTGTCATTGAGGTGAAATTCTGTTTCATTACAGTAGTTTCAAACTAAAATAATACAGGTCTAGATAGCCTATAAAAAACTTTTCACTGGAACTTAACGGAGAACAAAAGCAATTATCTTTAAAAAAGAAAGACCATCTGGGCTGTCCAGTAACTCAATAGTAAAACGGTTCGCATGAAGCACGCATTATGAAAAGTGGAACTGAAGTTTTATTGGCAATAAATAATATGTTGATGATAATATTTTGAATAGTGTGCTAAGTATATCATAATTCTCTTACAGGGATCTCTGGTTAAAAAGTGCTTTGGACATACCACTGTTTTAATTTAAAAAACAGATATAAATCACATGTAGGAAAGGAAGTATGTTGTAAACTGTGCTGGTTTTGATTATAATTTTAAAAAATCATGTTGGCTAAGTATTGCACTTGAATTTAAGCATTAATATTTATGTGAGCTGATGAGGGAGTTCTTGTTGAATGTTCTCAGTAGTAAGATTAAATTTGTGCATATCATTTTTTATAGTGAAGAATGTTAACAACACACTTATTAACATAGCTTTATAACTGCTTAATCATGTTCAGGTAGCTAAGATATAAAGGAAATGGAGCCCGTGGGCCTGGGTCCAAACTATGTTCACCTTATTCATATTCAGAGTTTTATGGTAGACAGCAGTGCTACTTATTTGAGTACAACACCCAGCATTTGGCCCCCTATTGACATGTCTTTCTGGAGCTCCTTACATAGGGTTCTTGCACCAGGCTTGCATTTCCTTTGTTGGGCCTGCCTGATACTGATAATAATAGCACAAAATCTTAGTCAATGTATGATAGCAGCACAGAATCAATGTACAGTATTAACGCTATACCCAGTAGCACCAAGTAGTTAAGGGGCTGTCAACATTTCCACTCCAAGCCCCAGTTTTCAGAGTTTATAACTCAGCTGTTTTAAATAGCTTCAAGCTGAAACTTGGTATATAAATTATCAGCCCAGATGTATATTTTTAAACAAAAAGTAGTGCAAATAAGCCATTCTGTTTTAAGTTACAGAGCATTAAAATATTTTTTAATAGTATCAGATGCTTTTTTGTCAAACTCCAGGAAAAACATTTTTAATATGGCACACTTTGCTTTGAGGGGCCCATTTGATGCAAACGATGCCTTTCAGTATTTTGCGAGAGCAGGTATTGAAATGATAGCCACATTAGTGTGTGAAAACAGCTATTTAGCTTCTTCATGAGCTCATTTTTTAAACAATAGTTTTACTATTCAGAAAGCCTTATTACCTAATATTATTGCGTAGTATTTTTGCTTTGCATCTATAACTTCAGCCTTCTGAGCAAATACCTTGGCCTTTTCAACTCCCATTGGACTGAAACTGGGCAAACAGGTTGCCAGACCAGATGTGAATTGTTATATGAAAAATATGTAAATTGATAAGTAATTTTCAAGTTGTCAGAATATATTTTTTTATGTTATGCCTTTATGTGCTTTTTTTCCTGAGCCCTCACAGAAAAACCATGCTTAATTTTAGTCATCTGAATTTACAGGTAGTTTAATATGGATTGGTGCCTTCTGGAAAGTAAATATTTTGAAATGGTGAAGATATTTATGTTTGAAAAATAGCTAAGCAGCCTACATATGTAGTAGCTACTTTTCATTCTTTTTCAAAGTGTGCTTAGTACTACTGTCCCATGTTTTTTTACAATGCATTTATAATCTTTCATTTTCTAGGATATTGTAAGTCGTTTTAAATTGTGATGTGTGGCATAGAAATGGCCAAGTGGAGTTTACATTCTTTACACACAAACTTTCTCGGCATAAGCAGTTATTTTTAATTTACAACGTGCCTAAATGCTGTATATTTTTCTAGGTTTCAATTTTTTGGTAAAGCTCTGGGCCAAAACACCGACATGACATACGTACTATAGTCTTTGGATATTTCATTACAAAAATGTGAAACCACAGTGGCAAATGTATTACTCCTAACTCTGTAGTAGAGTGAGTGTTTGTGCAGAGTGACTGAACTTTGTTTTTATTGGACACAGCTCAGGTTTGCACCCCAGATTTCAGTCTGTCTTTTCAATGTGTCTTTCCCTAGTAAGAATAACATACAGTGATGTTACATAATACCGTGCCAACGGATGTTGTGTATTAAGAATAATAAAGTTGCAGATTAGATATGAACAATACTATGACCTGGAAGTGTCATATCCAAATTGTGCTGAGGTTGAGAACAATGAAATTGAATTTAAATGAACAATGAATATTTGAAAAAGAAAAAAAAAGAAGGACCAGAGTGAAACCTATAAAAAATAAAGACACTTAGTATTCTGCGTAGACGGGCCTTCAAAGAGGATTCAGTCTCATGCAGACTCAGTTCATTGTCTCCAGGTATTGCCAGCTATGCTATATTTTATCCAAAAAAAGGATTGATTAATTTTAAGTAACAGGAGATCTGCATACCTAGACAGAAGGAGGTGGGCTGAGGATACAGTCATTTCACTCCCTCATCTGAGGCCCCTTGACAGACTTGCACTTCCTCCTTTGCTCTGAGTTTCTTTGCATTTCTAGACTTAATGTTATTTTTGTTTTGTAAGACGTTCTAAACATATTTTTAACTTACAGTCAGTGGAGGTTTGCCCAGATAACAAGAGTACCTAGATCTATAACAGTACATCTTTAAACAGTAAGCAGGGGCAGAAGTGATATCACATCTCAAGTGTCAGGGTTTAGGCCATTTTAAGTGAGCGGTAGGAGGAGATGCAACTGGGTAGCAGATGGTCCTGCATCTTCCTGTTTTGGGGTTTCTTACACCTCACTCTGCAGCATGCGGTGCTGGCTGCTGTCAGACACACAATATTGGACTAGATGGCTCATATGGGTCTTCTCCAATATGGCAGTTCCTATGTTCTTATGATCAGTAGCATTAAAATCACTTTAAAGTGAAATCTTTGCATGAAATCCTGACCACACAGAAGGGAAAGGCAAAAGTCTTTTTGGATTATCGGTCGTGTTACCTGATGGTTTTTGGAAAGACATAAAAACATCATTTTAATCTATTGTATATAGCACCTCAGCTTTGCTCTGTGCTTGCTCCAAATCAAATAATGTAAGCAATAATTTTCAGTAATGAAATCCACCAATTAAAATATTTTTCAGATTTGCTATACATTTGACATTCATTTTGTTGTTCAAGAGAAATATGGTGCACAGCAAAAGGCCATATAATGCCAACCAGATTTATGTAGAGCTCTTAATTGTTTCCACTTAATAAATTGATGGTACAATTAGTTTCAGACATAACCATTCCTGGAAATCACATTTAAAGTTGGGGTCATGACAAAGTATAATAAAATATATTTCTGGAGAAAGAGTTGATAACTCTAATGTAAAAAAGCAATAATTTACCATAACGTGATAACAATTAAATAGGCCAGGAGTAACAAATATTCAGAGCTAGTATTTTTTTTTAATGTTTAATACCCAGGATTGCAAACCTTTCAAATCTGTATTTTTTATACCTTTTTCTTATCGTCATTACGATTATGATAACATGAGCACAGGGCAGTTATTTCCTTTGTATTGTTATGGGGAATCTTTGCTTCCCATATGAAGTATCATTTACATAAATCTGACTGAATTAGTGCTCCTGTTCTAATGTTACATTTGTTTTAAAAACTTGCAGTATAATAATCCTTATGTGCATCCCAAAGCATTTTCATAGCAGACTATAAATAACTCTTTTACCTCTCTGCCTGCCATACAGCAGCTGTTTAATAACCCCCAATAGCACCACACCAACTTAGGACAAGAAGTCATCATCTTCTTCTCATGCCCTGTCTGAGATTGTTGCTGACGGGTATTTAGCAGAATTTGCAGATTCATTATAACCTGACAGGTCTGCAACGTGGGGGCGACTGCTATGGCCATTATGGCAGCTGGAATTCACTAAAGGTGAAAATCCTATCTATATTTGAAATGCAAAAGGAAACATGTTGGTACAGTGCAGACATGTACTAGGGCTAACCACAGTCTACTCTTGTTAGAAGCACTGTGAGATCTTTCAGAGGCACAAGTAGATAAGTCCTCGGTTTTATGTTGCATCTGAAAAAATGTCAATCCCAACAGCACGGTGTTCCTTCATCGCATGTTGGGGAACGCTCCAGAATGGGAAGTCCAAACTACTGGTGCTCCGACATGACTCCTCGCACCAGCGAGATATTACTGGAAGCCTCCTGTCCATTTTGCCAAACCTTACACTATCTGGCATGATCCAGTGCTCAAGATCCCATGGCGATGGGCACAGCCTTAGCGTTTAAACAGAACACAATTTCAGCACGATAGGGCTGCTAATAATAATATCCAACTTTCTATTTCAAATTAAGTCTCATGTATGACTTTTGGATGGGAGCCATGCTTCGTGTTTTCCCACTGCACTCTGGTTACTTAGAACAAAGTTGGCCTTCAAGATGAATTAAACCATATATTCGACATAGGGATGCTGACTGTGTCTGAAGAGTTAAAACACAAAAGGAACTCCCGATTAGACTATGAGAAAGGGAGACAATACAAGATGTTTCTTTGTTTGATGTGGCATTTTATTCCGTGTTCAGCTAGTTCATGACTATTCACCGCAGTTAGCTGGAGTATCTGCTACAGAGCCTAATAATTAATGTTTTGGCGCGTAAAGCTGTAGCAAATACACATTTTCTGTGTCATTTCAAGAGTTGCTGCTGTCTCCTCCTTTTCACAGGTGGTGGCCTTAGGAGAGGTGCCTGATGGGACAGTGGTTACTGTCATGGCTGGAAATGATGAAAACTATTCTGCAGAGCTGAGAAATGCCTCTGCTGTGATGAAGAACCAAGTGGCCAGGTTTAATGACCTGAGATTTGTGGGCAGAAGTGGAAGAGGTAGGCCACTGCATTTTACATTTTTATAATGAAGTAAAAACGAAGCCTAGACATTCAACTGGTTCCACAATGAAATACTGATTAGCCTGTAAATAAATCATCATCGGCCTTTCATCTTTGGGGATAAATACAGGTTTTATTTGCAAACTTCAGCATTTGTCCAAACCAAGTTTGTTGTCTTTCTGTCTTGCCAAGTTTGTCTGACTCCTTATATTTTTTGGTTTTTTTATGAGATCTGAATTTTGAAAAAAAGATATATTTACAGAAGACATGGTGCCCTCTTTTGACCTCGCTGGCAGAGTAGAAGGAATTAAGAGCCCATTTTCTGAGCTATATGTAATCAGAATTCAAAAAAATTCAGGGCATGGCAAAGAAAGCAAAAAAATATATATTGCTATTTTGTTTTCAGCTGTAAAGCCGCCTCTTAAGTTTTCATAGGAAAAAATATCATTATTTTTTTTTCATCTCACATGCTATAGGCTATACACTTTATGGCTTCTAGTAATTGGAAAGCCTTCCAGTGACTTCAGTTCACATTGGGCAAGCTAGTTATGCGCTGAAAAAATAAGTCTCATATTCTCCATTAGTAACTTATTTAACATTATAGACCTTCATGGTAGGCTTTTTATATGAGTGAAATGTAACTTTGAATACATTGCTTACTTCAGAATGGCCCTGAAAATAAAAACTTTCTATTTCTCTAGAGATTTAGAGCCCTGAAGTTGACTCTGCTGCTTAGGAGCTTCCTATAATCTGAAATCTATACTCCGGTCATAGGAAGCTTTTATAAAGATAGCAGGATTGACAAGAATTTCTTTTCAGGATCCTTGTGACTGCTTTAACATTTGAGTTAATGACTGAAAGGATGTCTTAAAGGAAACCAGCACTTTGGTCTTTGCTGAAGGGATCCTCAAAGGGGCTCATGATATCAGCTTCCGATTCAGTCAAAATATTTTATTTATTTAACACAGATTTTCAGTTTTATAAACCAGCTCTGAAAAAAGAAGGCAAAGTCTATGCTGCAAAATTATAAAAATAAATAAATAAATAACATTTTAGAATAATACACGCCACAAAACAGTTAGAATATAGCTTTGAGAGAGAGACCATTTGTCAGAGCGAGTCAAACATCTGACAACTGTCTCTATAGTTTAAATCAGATGGCACATTGTTACAATTAGAAGTGTTTGATAAAAGTGATTCCGTAAGGGTCGTTTCCAGGGACTAGTTTTCATTTTAGGAACATGGCCAATAATGTGTACTTCTCAGCTTCTAACTTTTCATTAAAAAACCTTCATAATAAAGAACAATTCTCCGGCAAAGGAAATAGCATATGAAAATAGAGTGTGTGAAAAGGATTACACCTTCCTAAGAGAAGGCGTTATTCTCCTGTTCCATTTCTCTTGCTCTCCTCCTAAAAATATTAGTGTCTCCTTTGTCTTTACGTTGATGGATTAAATGTGAAGTTTCTCTGGCTCCATCACCAGTTCTGCTTTTCAATAAAAGAACAGTAGTATATCCCATAACAAGTGCTGAAAAATAACTGGAATATGATGTACTACCTGTGCACTGTGAATCTCATTTGAAACCTATGAAATATACTTTCTCTTAAAACATAGAACATGATGACGAGTGTCTAAGGAATCGGGCTCTATAGAGACACACACACACACAAAACTTCTTTAATTTGGCCACACCCAAGGGCTTTAATTTATCTTTTATATTCTACAGACTTTGCACAAGAAGTTTTCTCTGATCAATCTGGGTAAAATCTATGGAAAAGCGATAGTGTACTTTGCAAACCCTCAACATATTTATTTAAGAAACTTCAAAGAAAAACAAAGGGTGTGCACTGTTTTACTATATTGGCTTTCTGAGTTTTGGCTAGTTTCCCAAATAGCAATTTTTATATTTAAAAAAAAAAAAGAAGAAAAAAGACAGACTTAACTGCTTGCAGACTTTTCACGCATGGAAGATGAAGAAAGCTTCTTTTGATGAAGTGTAATTATGTCCAAACAGAGCTGACCCCCTCCCCCTATATTTCTTATGATCTTAACGGAAGAAAGTAGGGTTTTTCCTTTGAAGCAGCCGGGACTTGGTGGAGGATCTGAAATACTACATTCTGCTGCCAGAGGCAGGATGGAGAAATTGGTCCAGACTTGTCTTCCAGACTAAGACAGAACAGAGAGGGAGAGAGAGTGTTATCATTAATGATAGATTTTTATAACTCCACTTAAAATAGCAGGAAAGGAAACAGTAGTAGCAAACAGAAGTGAAAAAGTGACACCATAGAGCGCAGACGTGTATTGGTAGGTGTCTTGAAGTTGTCAGTGACAAGAAACTAATCCACACCTGCTCCTGACTTTACATTTACATCTTTCTAAGCAGCTGCCTCTTTGATCATTGCATCTCTAAACTTGATCGCGAAGTCTGAAATCTTCAACTTGCTACTTTGCCTTCTCTCCCACGTTTTCCTTGTTTCTTGTGACCTGATGGTGAGATTTGAGTTTTTTGGTATGTTTTTCTCGGCTGTTGATCCAGCATACATTGGCAGCTTCATAGTTTTGTTTACGTGTTCTCTCGCACGCACCTTTCTACATTGAAAAAAATAAGCACCCTTAATACAGGGCCCTTGAGGTGTAAGTAGAAGTCAATCGAAGCTGTTTTAGGTGAGGTTTTGAGGTAGTAGCTAACATTTGGGCCAGACTGAAAGTCCACAGAAGTCATGGGTGGGACTCCCACCTTCAGTAGACTGTGGATCTTGACCTTAATGTTTTTGTGTCTTGACGTTTTGAATTAGCATCTGGCTGGAAAATATGCACCACGCACAAGTCGCTGAGTTTGCCTCTAAGTTAATTTCTCTCCTCGCCTTGTACTTGAGCATATGCCAGTCCTGTTCGTTACTGTGTCAGCTATACTTGCATATGTTAATGACAAAGGATGAATGGTTTGGGAGACACTAAAGGAACAGTGCCAGAAGATTTCCAAGCCAATTAGGTTCATAAAAGAGTGTTAATATTAGTCCTTAGCTACAACAAATGAATAGCTTAAATTTTCAGGGCACAGAGAAAACTACTAAAAAAAATTATGTAGGTTTGGTAGATGATAAATGATATCCATGAAACCAGTGAAATCTGTCTTTGGAAAGGTAAGCACGCTTGCAAACATATACCATTATGCAATGAGCCCAATCCTGTGACACACAGGCTACTTTCTATGAAGTGTCGGGTGCCTTTAATCACTTTTGACGCCATTGGAAAAGGAAGCACTCAGGACCCTGCAGTACTGGGCTCTCATCGTACAATAATGTGATCTATTATTCATTAAGAGGGGTTGGCTCCTGAAATACTGCTTCATTCCTCTTTGGCAGCGTAGTCACTTGGATGCTGGGACAGGCTGAAGGCCAAATGCAACCCTTTGTGTAGCGGGGTGGGTGTTTTGGGTCATTTTAAGGGGGTGGGATTTTTTAGGCTAGAAAATCTTGCAGTACTTGTCTAATGAATGAATTTTCCAATGGTTACCAGCAGAGCACATTGTCCTGGTAGCTTTTCATTGACAGAGGCTTTCATGCCTGCTTGAGATATTAATAAAGGGATAAAACTCTAGGACCAAATTCTGCCTGTAGGCGCACGCAGAAGCTCCCTTGGATGTTCGTGGCAGCTGCCTCAGCCCGAATGAATAAAATGTCACCAGTGAATATAGATATAAGCAGCGGGCTGAATTCCAGGGGGGTAGGAAAAATGGCATGAAACCTTGCTAATGTGCAAATATGCACACATGCAGTGTACGCTGACTTAGTAACATTATGACGTGTCTGGATTCCCCCTACCCACAGCTGCCTTTTGTATTTCGTCTCTGCACAGAGGCAAGGCATAGGGACCGCTGCCTGGCCGGGGCGACACCATATTGTGTTCGCGTTAGGACCGCGTCCACGGTTCTGCTGCCATTTGCTTCTATCGGGGTTGCTCTTGAGGCCACCAAAAGAGCTTTTTCCCTCCCTCCACCGAGGGTTTGGGGCAACAGTTTCTGCCTGTTGTCAGAATTTAGCTCCTTGAATTTTCCAGAGCCCGCCCTGCGTCTCGAACTCCCGGGTTTCAACCTAACCTGTGTCTCTTGGAGAAGGGGGCACAGCTGGAGCACAGTTGCACCTGGAAAGTCATTTTACTCTGAATGACAGTTATATTCCCTTCAAGCGGTCTCTGTCACCTTCTTACTCTTAAAAAATATGGCCAAGACGGTCTACAGTCCCACGCCCGATAATAAATGATGCGTGTCCCAAGCAGGTTTGGAAAGTATACGACTTGGGTTGAAAAGAAAGGGCAGTGACTGTATTTGACAGCCAAAGCTCTGTTCTGTATTATGCCTTCCACGTAACCTGCTCTAGATTAGGCTTTGAAAAGTTTGCATTAAGTTTGTGCTGTTACATATTGTTTAAGATTTGTGTTTTGATTGAATACCTTCGGAGTTCAGCAAGGGGGAAAACGGGCACCGGCAAAAAGAAAAAAGAAAAGAAAAAAAAAAAGTTTTAAAATTCTGGTAAAGTAGCAGCTTAAATGAGCAGTAAAGCCTGAGATTGCTGACTGTTTTATTGAGTCACTGTTGTACGCCCACCTTTTCCTGTCTTGAAACAGTTTTCAGTTTTGACTATCTGACATGACTAACCGTTGCATATCTAACTGATTACAACTGTCAGTGAGTCTCCAGAACAGAGGCCCGTGTCTTCTTGTGAGAACGCATGCTGAAAGCCAGGCTGCTGGATTTATTTCTTTATTTTTAATTCCTTCCCTGTGCCAAAGGCTCCAGATCACCATGTTCAAGAGTTGGGTAAAATACAGCACTGGACGTTTAAAATGCAGATCGGCGGCATGCACTGTTTTGTCCGTGCACAAAACAATTTTTCGCTGTCCGTGGATAGTTATTTCAAGATTTAATACATGGAATATGTGCAAAGGGGGGGGGAAAAAAATCTTCGTTCCAGTAATGATGATATCATTATATTACCACAGGCTTATTAAGGACGGGAGATGCTAGCTCCCTGTTAAAATGACTCCCACGAGGAATATATATTCTTTCCTCATCTTATTGTACTCAATTGAAACAAATGAAATGGTAAAACCATGTGAAGTAAATACCACAGGGCCACCTTCTGCTTTCTGTCTCGCTCCTGGAGACCTGAGTAACTCTTAACATTAGCTGAACGGTTTTGAATTCACACCACTTTGAACAAGAGGAGAATTTGGCTTAGCAGCAGCAGCAAATTACTCTTGGTCTACTATTATATGATGACCCAATATTAAAGAAGGGGTGTTTAAATATTCCTGACAGCAGAGTTAAAGTGAAGAAGAAGAAAACTTCTATAGCCAGCTATGTAAACACCTAAGATTTTTTTATTGAGTATGCATGGGTCTTCTTTTCATGTTATAATAAACCGTCCCTTTTTTTCCTCCCTTTCTTGTAGGGAAGAGCTTTACCTTGACAATAACTGTCCTTACAAATCCCCCTCAAGTTGCTACATACCACAGAGCTATCAAGGTTACCGTGGATGGACCAAGGGAACCAAGGAGTAAGTTTCATAGTCCTATTTTATGCTTTTCCTGTCTGCTGGTGGGAGTCTGTACAAGTAAAACCACTTGCTGTTGTTTAATATTATACATGTCTTTGGCAAGCATATGTCCCCATTCGGCAAAATACATGAGCTTAGACTTAATTTTAATCACGCTTAATTTGAAAACCACTGGATTATTCACATGCTTCAAGTTAAACATGCTTAAATGCTTTGCTGACTTAGGGCAATATTAAACCTGATTCTTATTTAAACCAAGGCTTGGTACACCACACTGACACTCTTACGGGTCCTGAGCGTCAGTGAGAATCAGGCCCATTGTTCTGATATATCATTTGAATTATGGACAACAGACCCACCCCTGCAAGGCATTGAATGCCCTCAGTGGGCTTTAGCTTCAAGCTGGGGATGTTCAGAAGCTGATGGGAGATATTCAGCATCTTGCAAGATCTGTCCCAACATATGGGGAAAAAATGCAAAGTAGTTTTTTTTTTGCTTGTGAGTTCCTTTGCCACCTGACAATACATGCATTGAGCGCCCTGATTATTGAGAACCTCGTCTCGCTGAAAACTGGGTTTTCCTGACATCATGTCATTTTTCATCAGTGGACTCACCCCAGGCCCTTGAGAGGAAAACGAGTAATCTTAAAAGCACTGGGGTGTCAACACAACAATCCTTGAGTGTTTCCCAGGTAAAGAAAGGGTGGGCTTTGAAACAAAAACAAGGAAAACGCCACCAACCTGTCACTCACCCGCATATTTTTTTTTATAACACGTACACTCCTGATTTATCAAGAATCTAGCTGTAGTGATTGCCGACTTCATTGTTCATACAGTTGTGTTTTGTCATGTTCCAGTAATTATTATAGCTAGCACCTACGATTAGAGACAGTCAGGTCTGGTTAATCCATCTTGATCTGTCTGTCTGTCTGCCTAGCAGCTTTAACTGGTAATCAATCTTACATCACCAGGTACCACTAACAAGCCAATCCCAGGCTTCTTAATCTAACTAGACAGTCTTTTCAAATTGATTGGGATCAACCAGGTCTGCCTGTATTTTAAATTATATTTAGAGATTAAGGATTATTTGACGAGTAACCACATAAAAAAAAATCCTGGTAATGAAGTATTTTGAATTATTGCTTTGCCTTTGATCAGCAGCTATAGATGAGATCTTTTGGGAGCTCTTAGGGAGTCTTATTTAAAACACTGCAAAGTTACCAGCAGACAGAATTGTAAACAAAGAAGTGGTTCCCCTGCCAAGACAGCCAGCATTGCAGGATCATGTACAAATGAAAGAAGAGACATAAAAAGTCTTCTGCTTTATGTAAGAATTGCCTTATCTTTGTATTTTCTCCCCGATCAGCAAGTGAGAACAGTCAAGCAGCTCTGCTCTTGCAAAAATATTTTATTCCATAGATACCTCTGGTGCTGCCTACTTGGTTTCTTGCTTTTTTTGGTCCTGCCCACTCTCCCTTGTTAAAGTAACTGCACTACAAGGATGCTGTGTTCATTTGTGACAGCTGCTCTATCTGTCCTGCTGGGGGATTTGGGATTAAATGAATCCTTGGCGCAACACCGACGGAGTTAGTTAAGTCAGGAATGATGTGCTCACTTCTATTTGGATGCTGCTCCCACGTGTTGTTGTATCAGTGAAACAGGAAATCTCCATGCGAAGCAGATAGCACAGGGTGAGGAGGTGGGAGGAGGAGAGTGTAGAGAGAGTAATATGTGAATAGCTGGGATGGCTCAGACTGTGGTAGAGTAATCTAATTAGGCTGGGATGGCACTATGCCAGAAACCACCGGAGCCAAGGTAAATCTGTGTTAAAAGAGCTAAGTAGGACTTCCGAGATTCACCTGCATTTTCTATTTTAGTTGCTGTGGGCCAGATTTTCATGGGTATTGGGCACCTGTTCTTAACTGACTTCACTTGGGCCTGTGTATGTTCGCTAGCTCAGAAAGTCAGTTCCTGTACCCTAGCTGGAGTTCTTGTGTATCTAGTTTCCCTTTTTCTTTTGACACTAAGTCAGTCAAGTGTGACCAGAAGGGTTTGCTTTGAGCTTAAAATAATATCTGCTTGGTTAGCTCTTCTTCAAGTCAGTTGGTTTGTCATTTTGGAGCAATACAGGATCATAATACTTAGAGACCCAGTGTGGGAGTCGTTAATGTGAGTGATAGAAAAATAGGCCTGGAAAAGGAATTATTCAGTAGAAATTTCACTTAAGTTCTGTCCTTTTGCGAATCCCTCCACTAATTTTTGGCCCCGTAGTGATTGCTATTAATCTCTGCAGTAAACAAGAACAGCTGGAATCCACATTGCACAAGGAAAGCTAGGTGATTGGGAGAAATAATGAATCTTCAACCAGTGGCTCCAATAGCAAATGTATTTTTCTTAATGAGTTATGTTTCAGAAAACAGTGCCCCTCTCTGCCAGGACCTGCATTTTGCTCAGACGTCCAAAGCGTGCTATCCTATTTTTCCCTCTCTCTGGCAGCTAAACCAGGGCTGTCACATCACAAACAACTTCTTTTCTTAATATACACATCTGGCGTTGGCAGTTGGACCAACTTCATAAGAGCACATGATCATCATTCATTACAAGATTAAAAAGTACCCCATGGCATCATTGATGTTTTTTAACTTTGATCTTTTGCAGTTGTGATTCATCTCGGTTATAAAACTTCCCTTGAAAAGAACACAACCAATGACTTATTAGAACCTTCATCCTAAGTAGCATAAACATAAAATTATGCACATCTTTACAAAATGTCATTTACTTTGCTTGCCGGCTTATCATTTTAAGACATGACATCATGCTTAAGATCCTGAATTTGTAAGGCTTGTTTATAGGCAAAGCACTTTGACCTTCTGTTGGCAAGCTGGTTGGAGAGAACAAATGCTGTATGCTTTCCAGCAGCCGCCGTAGGAGCAGTGGCCATACCACAGCAGACGTCCCAATCACTTAGAGCCTAACTTTAAGAGGTGCTGAACAGTCACGACACCCAAGGACGTCAGTTGGTGTTTTGGATGCTCAGCACTTTGGAAAGTCAGATTGTATAACATCTTAGCTCTCTGTATCGTGTTAAAATATCTTCCTGTGGAAGTTTGCTGCCTTCATTTCTCTGTTGTTATTAGTGTAAAATATTTTAAATAGCGACAGTGTTGTGAGCAAGAGCTGTACATTTCTATTTGGGGGAGAAAGTAAACATCTGCCTATGCCTTTTCTATGGAAAGAGAGTTTTTTCTTTCACAAGTTCACTCACTGTGAGCGCGAGTACAGCCCAGGAAGTTTACACTGCTGGCTAGGCTTTGTGTTAGATCAAAACGCAGCACTGGTAGTGGAGGCTGAAGTGCAGAAGGGGTAGGACAGATTTATGCTTTCTCGAATACCTTATTTTTTCCCTTATTCACATTAAGTAACCTCCTTTCTTTTATATGTATAGACCTATCCTCCAGCCCCAAGACCTGAAAGGAGGTCTGCCAAAGAGCCTACTGCTCATGAACTAATTGCTGACCTACAAATATAACTGTAGAAGAACACAAAATTAACCACCCAGTTTCCTCTGGGGCTCAGTTGTATGCAGCCTCAGTTGTACTAAATCAGTCTCGGGAGGAAGTCAATCCCAAGTCTGTCTTGGGAGGAAAAAAAGAAACTTTGCCTTGTCAGCCCATCGTGGCACCTTTCAAACAGCAAAACGGCTTTGCTGTCTTACACTGCTTCTGGTTGAAGTAAGTGGCTGTTGGCAAGTACAGAGCAGAAGCCATAACAGGGAACGGGTTGTGGGGTATATATACCTTTTATGTGTTACTTCGGTTCTCAGACTGCAGTCCAGGTCTCATTGAATGTAGTCTCCAAACTGGTTGACAGCATTTAGTGATAGTCTCATACAAGAAAAGTTCCAAACTTTCCACTGAAATGAATTGCTGGGGAAAAATTTGCCTGCATTTCACTTTCATTTGCAGGTGAATAAACCATATATATATATGTTTTTGTCTACCTGCAAGCGAAAGTGAAATGCAGGCAGATTTTTCCCCAGCAAAATATATATATATAATCTGCAGCCAGAGCCTCGCAAGGTACGTAAGCAGTGAAAGGTATGAGCAAACACGGCCCTTTTGTCTCTGCATGTTACAAAAGACAAGCGAAAGCTAGCCAGAGGAGCTGGTCGTCCTGCGTATTAACTGTTTGGCTGACTGGCTTGTAAAATACAGAGCGATGACTGAGATTTTTGAGATT
The DNA here is from genome assembly GCA_030014935.1 of Caiman crocodilus. Lineage (NCBI taxonomy): Eukaryota > Metazoa > Chordata > Crocodylia > Alligatoridae > Caiman > Caiman crocodilus. The sequence continues at coordinate 2,613,246 of JAGPOW010003642.1, read as the reverse complement.
CCTAGACTTAGAAGCGTAACAGTTTTTAGGAAGCTCTCTCTCTCTTTTCTTTCAAGGGCTGCGAGTGGAGGGATACGTCTGAGGCTGGTGGAATGTGCTTTTGAGTAGAATAGCTTTAAATCTCCTTCATTTTTTTTTTTTGTTGTTGACTGACTGTCAGGAGCTGGGCTGGTGGCCAAGCAGGAAATGACACATCGAGAGGCATTTGTGTTGTGCAACATTTTGTGGAACTGATGCAAGGATACATTGCCTGTTTACGCATTCCTTCACTAACAGACTGCATGGCAGTAATTTTATTCAGCGACACATGGCACACTACAGCAAGGAGCTAGATCCTTAACATCTCTTTATGCAAAATTATCACAGCAGTTAAAACATGCTGTGTGTCCCCTGTTTAGAATATTCCCTGGCTCGCCTTCAAAAACCACTACACCAGCCCCTTTCTTTCCTCGGCGTATATTGATTTGAATATGTTTTTCCACTGTGGTAGGTTTGCACAGTCCAGGGTAATGTCTTTTTTCAGAGCAAAAGTGTGTTTTGCACAGACAGGGTCCACTTCATGCCTACGTATTGTATTCAGTGTAGGTTAGCAATTCCTCAAGCAGTTTGTATTCTAGGAGCTGAGTGTAGATTTGTATACGAATGGGGTAATAGTCTGGCACACTCGGGGAAACTTGAATTTAAATCGACACTGAGAGCCTTGAGGTATTCTAAAAAGAGTGGATTTCTGCCTAAGCCAAAGTTAGTCTATCCGAGCCTATTTGTCATCTTCCGCATGCTGGTCAATCTCCATTGAAATCAGTTAGGTTATTTCGGATTTCCACCAGCATACACGAGAAAATAAGGCACAGAAAGACCCTCTAACACAGCGGGAGCAACCTTTCTAGCAGATGTGTCACAAATTAGCCATCCACCCTCTCCAAGGGCCATTCTGGCCCCCTTCCTCTACCCCAGCGGTTCTGAACCTTTTTCAGTTGACGTACCCTTGGTCTCAGAGTCAGACCTCACGTACCCCCTTTTCAATGGGAAAGTAATTTTTCTTAGGCCCTTCAACATATGTAGGCCCTTTTATGTACCCCCAGTTCAGAACCGCTGCTCTACCCCATCTGCTGCTCTGCCTTGTGCTCCTGGCCCTGGGCTCCTTGCCCAACGTGCTGCTCTGTTTTCTGCTCCCTGCCCTATCTGCCACAGGACTGATACACAGCCCTTCCCTCATCTGCTGCGTGCCACATGCAGAGGCTGTCCACGCCACTCGTGTCACACGTGCTACAGGTTGGCCACCCCTGTTCTTAGTGGGTTGAAAGTTGCTGTTGCATTGCCTTTTATAGATGTTTATATTCCCCCGTGTTGCAAGCAATGCCACTTCACAAGAAGTGAGCTGAAACGTGATTATTTGGGCCAGGGATTGGCACCATACAGCCCGTGGGCCAGATTCAACAGCAGAGCCAGTGGATTCAGGTTGGTGGAGCTGTACCTGTGCCGGGCATAGTGAGGGCTGGGCAGTGTCCAGGTGTACTCATGCTGCTGTCACTTGTCCTCACCCTCCTGGCTCCAGACTGACACAGCCCAGGTGGTTTCACCTATGCATCAGCAGTGGGGGCTTTGCCTGCACCCGCACTAGGGCCAGACGGCTGGGAGCTGTGCTTGCACTGCCCCTGTCGCTGCTGCTTCCAGTCCCCTGCATCCTAGCTGCAGCATGAGTGCAGCTTCCAGCCGGTGGGAAACTGCGCTGGGGCAGGGCAGATTCCAGCTGTTTCCATATTGCCGTCCTGGGGCAGGGGAGGGAGATGGGGACAATCACCAGCACTGTAGACGCAGTTTGCAGGTATTTGATCCCAGTGCAGCTCCCTACAGGTTGGAAGCAGCACTGGGAGGTGGGAGAAGTGGTGGTGTCATGGCTTGTCCCCAGCACGGACACAGGGAAGGCTTCCTCTGCTGATGGGTCACTGAAACCACCTAGCCTTTGTTGGACCAACACTGGTTGCAAAAGGTTGAAAGCTTCTGATCTAGACTTAGCTGTTCAACTTCCTGTAAGATTCAATTGGTATTTTTATACCATGACTATCACTATTGTGCCTGAGACTAGTTTCTGCTATGTTAGGTAATACACTTAGGGCCTAATCCTGAAAGGTGCAAAGCAACCACAACACTTATTAATTGCTTTGGGATTTGCAGGTTTTAGAACTTCTTGTGGTCAGGCCCCAAGTTTCCTGAGCAATCTCATGGTTTCTGAAGTGGTGGTAAAGCACCTTTTGACTTCAGTAGTGTAAGACTAAGACCAAGCCTTGTTTCTTTAAGATGCATGTGTGATGTAAATTGGGGAACATCTGTTTCATCCGAAACTGTGCCCCTGATTTGCATTGGCGGAGGAAGAGGAGTGCTTACTTGCTCATCAGTGAATTTGTTGCACTGACTTTCAGAGGATCTAGAATAGTTGAGCTTGTATTCCTTGTTCTAAAGAACATATCAAGGTATTTCATTGTATGTAAGCTGCAGAGTTAGATTTGCTTTTGGGATAGGTGGGTGAGTAACTCATTAGTGCTAGGATCCTTACAATCATCTTGAAAGCCATATATGCTACTGGACTTGTACAAAGAAGCTTGCAGATATTCGTCACCACTTCTTTAAATCGCCATTTAATGTCAGGGCACCTTAAATGTCATGTTTTGTCCAGTTTCTAGTACTAGGGACAGCCCCAAAGACTTGAGTCCCATATTTTATCCACACAGCAAATACAATAGAAGTAGCAGCTGCATGAACGTGACCCCTACTGTCTATGTGCTTGCCTCTCTCCTGTCTGAAGGGCATTTTGGGGGTGATTTAGTCTTTGTGACCATTTAGTTCTTATCCATTGTGTTAGGACTGCTGGAGAGGGGTTAATTATTGACCACTGTATTTATGAGGTAGCCACTAATCTGCTAAGAACTGGACTGCAACTGCCAAATTTATTCATATAAGTCTCCAGTCAGCTTTCAGGTGATTATGCCTTTTTATCCCTCTGTCCAGGGCCTGGATGAATGATTTTACACACTCCCCTAAACCATCTAATTCACCTATAACTTGTACTTAAATGGTGCAGTTATTCTGAAATCTGCATAATCCATGCAGCATTTAGCAACTCCCTCTTCAGGAAGTGATAGCTTCCAAGTGATACCTGGGAAGGGTGGAGTCTGACCATGTACTTAACTACATGGGTAGAGAAAATCTCTAGGAGATTATGTAAAAACAGGAGGGCAAGTCTGAACAGAAACCATTCCTTAGAACATAATAATCAATAGGAAGACAGCTCTGGTTGGTGTGTTTCCACTGCATACAGATTCTTTTCAGAGTATTTGTGTAGGTAAGTGTTTCAAAGCAGGCCAATCCCAGTCCATTTGACATATAAGATGATACCATAGCATCGTCTGAGGTTGTAGTTATTAGTATTTGCATTACAAAAGCCTCTCTGAGTGACAAGAGAAATTATAGCATGCTTAGGGGCTTATAATCTACATTGAGAAGGCAGGTGCAAAAAATGGATGCAACCAAGCAGCTAGTGGCAGAGGTGCTGCATTTCATGCCTTCATGTGGCACGGTGTCTACATAGGGGAAGAGAGAATGCAGTTGTGATCTGCCAAACCAAAAATATTATTATTAGTTTTGTGATGTCTCATTGCAGGAAGGAGGGCAGGATGCTATCTTAGAAACTAACTTCAGAGAGGCAGGAGCTTTTCTAGGTAACAACTTCATCAGATGTTAGGAATGGATTGTCATAGTCTTAAATCAGTTTTCTTTTTCATGAATCCTAGATTTCTTTACAGGCTTTATAGGACAAAGTTACATGTTATACTTAGACCATACTAAATCTGTGGCATTTTAAGCTGTGTTAAAGTCAGTCTGTCCTGTGAGCAGTCCCTTGTCGAGGATTAATACCATTTCTTGCCTGCACAGCCCTGACTTGCCACTAGAGGGCTGGAGAGCAGGGGTTTGGGTAGAAGCCCAGCTGTATGGGCTCTATCCCTGCTCAAGGCAGGAAGGGACTGGCAGTGATGCATCTTGGGATGCTGGAGGACTGCAAATTGCTCATTTTATCTCTTTGCAGCAAACTGAATTTACCCTAACACTAGGGTTACCATATGTCCAGGGCTTCCCAGACATGGCCTCTTTTGGGGTCCTCTGATCTCCATTTGGGTGTTTTTTTGAAATCTGAACAAATGTTTGGGATTTTTGTGTGCTCCTCTGGAGGGAGCAGAGGGAGAGCGATAGGAGGCAGGGGGTACCACGTGTGTCTGCACGTGCACTGGCATGGCCGGCATGCAGCCAGGCAGGGTGGTGGGAGCAGCCTTGGCAGCTGGAGGCAGGTAAGTCTATGGGGAGCAGGGGTTGGAAGGTCAGGGCTTAGGGACTGTCTGGGGGAGGGATGGGTATATGGTGAGGGGGTAGGTGCCCACCAGTGCTGGGGCTGTTCAGGTGCGAGGGCTGCAGGACGGCCCACGTACAGAAGGGAGGTACTTTTCACTCCAGTGGGGAAGGGGCGGGGGGGGGGCACTTCAAGGATAGTGGGGAGTCGCACAGCCGAGCTAGTGGCACTGGCGGCTGAAGCCTATTCTTGCAGGGGGGGCACCGAGGAGACATTGCCCAAGGGGTAGGAGGCATAGCCAGGCCACCTGGCGCGATGCAGGAGCCCCAGCTTGGGGTGGGTATTGCTACAGGCATCCTCTTCTCCCCGCTCCAGCCTGTGCCGCGGCCAGACTCTGCCGGCGCGCGCACGAGCCAGAGCCAACGCAGCTGCCACGTTCTGGCCCGGTCAGGACAGGGACAGCTGGGGGGAGCAGGCGGGCTGCAGGCTGGGAGTGAGGGGCACCAGCAGGGCTGTGGGGGCTGTGGGTGGGGAGTGAAGGGCCCTGGGAGGTGGGCAGGGGGCGATGGGCCAGGAATGCAGGGGCCTGCAGGTCAGGAGTGAGGGGCACCAGCTTGGCCCGGGGGTGGGGGATCGTGGGTAGGGAGTGAGGGCCACTAACAGGGTCAACGGTCTGTGGGTCAGCAGTGGGGGGCAACAGCAGGGATGGGGGCCTGCGGGTTGGGAAGCGAGGGGCACTGGCAGGGCCAGGGGCTGTGGGTTGGGAGCGAGGTGTGCCCCTAACAGGTGTCCTTTTTTTTTTGGAACTGGCAATATGGTAACCCTAGTTAGCCCAACACAGGTTGCTAGCATGGGACAAAGTTAACCCTTGCCTGAAGTGGTGTCATTTTGAGATGCTCAGAGGGTTAACTTAGCATGAGTTAACAAGCTTTAACGTGCAGGCACTCATGTTTTAAGTGTTCTTAGTATAGTCTAAGCATAATGTGTAACTTCACTCCCAAGTAGAAATCACTTTATTCCCCAGTGAGTGCAATGGTCCCAAAGGTGGGACCTGGAGCTGTTCACCAGTGCACCACCGTATGTCAACAGTGTTTAGCAGAAGAAATGAATATAATAATATCATTGCTAACTGAAACATCGTGGAGGCATCAGTAATGATTCCATATTGGAAAACGCCCTGAATCTGAGAACAAAGCTCTCCACTTGCACTTTTCAAGGAGCCTTAAATGACTATACTAATACATAGGTTGGGCTCTTGTTTCATGGCTTATCTAACTGAGGCCGTCTCAAGGAGCCCTGTGCTCCCACTGCTGTAGTAGAGCGCTGATTAATTGTTCACTCGCTCCTGTTCATGTAATGAGTTCGTTAAACCTGAGTTAGTTCCCGGGTAGTTAGCTTGGTTCTCTCAGCAATGTAGCCACAGCAGCACGGAGCTCAGCACAAGCCAGTCACTGAGGATATATACAGCTTAAGTGAGTTTTTCAGCCTGCTCTGAGCTCTGTGCTGATGCAGCTTCCCTTCTAGCAGTACTCGAGCCAGCTAGTTTAAAGCCAGCTTGGTATGTCCACTCCGTGATTGTACACAAACAGTACTGCCTACTAAGTCATCGGTACCACTTCTTGCAGCATCTTGGTGCTCTACCATCCAAGAACTGACCACACAACCGTGCTTAGCTGGGGAGAAGTGATAACATCAAAGCCCCAAGTGAGCTAGCTGCAGACAGGGTTTTTAACAATATTCTCCATCTAACTGAAACAGCAGAAGGTCGGGAAGGAGGATATAATGCACTATGAATTTTAGATCAATATAGCTCAGAGAGCAGGTCAGAAAGTGCACGGGCTTGGTACGGTGCCAATCACCCCAACTCTTTTCATCTTCTATATAAAAATGACGGTGCTTCTTGTTTCTATCTTAGCTCAGCTGTTCATGTTCAGATGCATTCAGGGAGAGGGATTTTCCTTACATTGGCAATGCAAATATTAGTTCAAGGAAGGAAGAGCAAAATCTAGCAATAAAAAAAGGCTCACATGCCCTTTGCTCAAAAATATGCTGTTTGTGCCTACAGCAGTTGCAAGGTCAGAGAAGAGTTTTAGCTGTATTGACGCTAACTGCATACCACAGACATGCTTTGGGGTCTGCTGGCACTGGGCTTTCCTAAATGCTTTCAAGGTTTGTGCTCCTGTCCTTCATCAGCATATTTTACCTATTCCTTCCTTATTCAGATTTTTACACTAGCTCCTCATTTCTTCCCTGATACGTAATCCTCATCACTGTACAATGCAAACCCTTTCCATGAATACCACTTGCTTTTTTGTTGTTGTTGCTGCTGTGGCCCTCCAAGTCACCTCTGTCTTGCAAGGGGCTAGAGTCTTAGAAACTTACTCAGCAACATTTATTTCTTTGGCAGCTGCCTTAATTTTAATGGGACTGCTCAGGGCATAAAGTAGGTATTACCTAGGATGATTGGGATAATAGACTTTCTGCCACAATAAACCAGTGCTAATTAGTTTGATACTTCCTTGTATCTTGATGCCCTCTCCAAGATCCCCAGTGTACAGTCAGTTTGGTCTTAAATACCAGTGTGAGTTTTCGGACAGAAGTTTTTATGTTGTCCTTCTGAGCTACATAGGATAATGTTTGCCTATATAAACACCGATTCATATAGCCTGGTTTTAAAATGGTTTCAAATCTAGTTGTTACATTTCTAATTGAGTATGTTAAAATACTGTAAATTCCAGGGCCTCAATTTGCAAGGCAGCCTAATTTTCAGAAAGTACAGAGTCACTTGAAAAATCAAGCCCTTTTCGTGTAGGTTAGCTACCAGGAAATTTGAAGTACTCAGAATTACTACTTGCTGTTGGAAATTCAGACCTACATTCCTTAGCAGTGCAGAAGTCTGTGAATAACTGAGCTGTGGATATAAAAAAGTACATTAATAGTATATGAAGCCAGTGAGAAGCATGGAGAACAAGACATATGCTTCTCATAGCAAAGATGTATGTATCTACTTTTGCATTTGTGCAGCACCCAGTAATACATAAGGCCAGATTGAGCCTTTTAAGCAAAAATACCTTACAAATAAATACATTTAAGTACATGTCATAATCATATATTTTTAGGTATGTAAAATCTCCCAGAAGCTTATTGATGCTTCGGAGTTCATCACAAATTCCTAACACATTGAGCAGGGACTTCCTCTCAAGCTTTAATTTTGCTCCTTGGTTCTCATTAGTATAAAAGTTAAGTATGTGGTACGTGCTTTCTGGCTTCACACTCTCATCTTTCGACTCTCATGTATCTACTTTGTGGGTTGCATTTAGGAGACTTGGGAGACTGCTTGCTTTTGCATTTGGTCTTTATCGTTGCTGTTGTCATGAAACACTTGTTTGTAAAACCAGCACTATAATAAAATTAGCACCTCTGCAAGTAGATGTGTTGAACACGCAGGAGGGCTGAATGGCAGAGATCTGAGTGTAAATTATGCAGTGTTTCAGCTCCTATGCTAGGCAGTCAAAACAAGAGTCAATAAAAAAGGACATATGGCTAAAAGTTTCCAAAGTGCCTAAGGGACAGATCTTGAAGGCACCTACATTTAGGTGTAAAGGCTGTGCACCTCAACCTGGAAAGGTAGTCCTGTTTGAGCAAGGAATTGGGTTTAGGTGAATAGGATTCTTATACTATCAAAGGGGAAACTAGGATGATTCAGAAAGCCTGGAGATGCCTAGAGGTAGAAATAGGATGTGCTGTGCACAGGGACGATCTGAACTCATGCTGATGCAGGTGCTTCAGTGCCTGAAAGGCTGAACATTTTCTCCAGTCACTTGAAAATCATTTGCACATAGGGATCTACCTGGCATTGGCAGCAGTAAAGCTGTCTACATTTTATCCAAGAAACTTATGGTTTGACCATTCATCCAGGAAGTGGGTGGCCTAGGTTCTGGGTCTTCCTTACCCTGGGGAGATTAAAACCCATATGTCTTACTTCCCAGGAGAATGCCTGAACAACCAGGCAATAGAAATAATGCTATTTTTCTATTGATGCCTGAGAGGGCGATATTACTGAATAAGTGGATGGGTTTCTCTACTTTTAATACTCACTTCAAATATATTCTACATACAAACATGTGATTATATTAAAATAACCTTAGAGAGATTGCGAAATTTGAATAAGTATTCAAAAGGCATGAAATGCCAGACTCAAGGTTGCCTTTGTAGCCTTAATTCAGCTCCTAAGTACATATACATTATGAGACTGTTTTTAATTACACCCTCACATGTTATTTTTGCCCCCAAACTCCAGCCCCATTCAGTACGCAGGACGGACAATACTCATTTAACGAGCAAGTAGTCAGTGGGTGCATCTACATGTGCACTTTACAGCAGAGTTGACTAATTAGCTCATCACCATCTACATGTGCACCAGTATTAGGGCACAGTAAACTAATTAACTCTGCCATAGAATAGTACTGTCGGAGACTCCTTAGACTAGGAGGCTCCCATGACGGAGTAATTTATTGCGGCGAAATGCATGTATAGATGCTGACTGGGTGTGTTAATAGAGCCCAGTCAGCCCAGCCAGCCAGGGGCTTGCTCCATCCTGACTCAATTTGCCGCTGTCCCAGGTGCACGTGTATGTCCTGTGCCTGGAAGCAGGTGAGTCTAGTGCGAACTGCACTGGAGCTTATCACTTCAACTTGATAGTGCATTTAGATACACATAATATCTTGTTTTCTCCTTATTACTCAATGTGTGGCCCCATCAGTGCTCACTACTCCAACCCTGTTGTGAAAATAAAATGATCTCTTTCCTTCCTGGCCCTTCTGTGGCACTCATCACTATCTAAGCACTTCATAAACAAGAATGGATTTATTATCAACACACCTGGTAACTGGGGAAGGGGTGTTATAGATGGAGCACGGAGGCAGAGAGAAAGATGCACATCAAAAGCATCCACTGATTTGATGTGCTTATGAGCTGATTTTTCAGACAATGCAGCACTAGATTATGTATGTTTAAAGTACATCTCTCCATTGGTCCAGTTGCAGCTGCAGTACTCGGCACTTCTAGAAGTCAGATCCTGGGTCTTGAGTCAGGCACCCAGGAAGTGATGACAGGTGCACAGTGAGGGAGAGTGGGTGGGTGGGTGAAGCAACTTGACTAACATCACCCGTGAGCTCCGTGTCAGAGCCAGGAGTAGTTCCCCAGGGCAGCATTCACCTGTCCTAACCATGAGACCCATGTTTCTTCCTGCAGCCTCTCCTTCAATCACTACACCCCTTCTAACTTATGCAATGAATGTGGGAAGGGGCCTACAGACAGCAACCTCCATACTATACAGCTTGCCTCATCCCTAGACCATGTGCATCCCATGCACTGAATGAAACAGGAGTCCTGCAGAAAAGATAGCACGTGAGCAGGTAATGAAATGCTGTTTAAAAAAAACATGCCCTGAAAAACAATCCAGAAATCCCATTATATGGTGTCATTTTGACATCTGCGTGGGCCATCAACTTCAACAGTATCACACAAACCCGAGCTAACAGTGTTAACTCTGGGAGCGAATACAATAACAGTGAACAGTAGTAGGTTGTCACCCTCTGTGTGAACCAAGCCTCTGGGGGGAGGTGAGATGCTCTATAAGTTTTGAAGATGTTTCCATTCGAGGGACAGGAGGAGACTATGACTGAGAGGTCTCAGACCCTTCTCCATTCCCACCAATTTCCAAAAATGACCATTTCTGCTGTCATCCAAATTGTTCTTGTTCCAGTCCTGTCTCTCCTCTCATTTTCCTCACTTAGGAGTACAGTCTGGGACTAGCTCAGTTTCTTATCCCAGTCCCAAACTCTTTGCCCAGTGTTGGATCCCAGTCTCTGTTCCAGCCTAACAGGGCTTTTCTTAAACTCAAATCCGCCCACTTCCCCTGCCCTTCAGATGTGGCTCTTGTGCCCCCTGCATTTGAATTGGAGAGCTTGCTCCATGATACCTGGGCCCATTGTTAGCTACAGATTCACACGTTCAAAGGTCTGGGCCTTTTATTAGACCAGCTAAAATAGTTGCAAAAATTCTTCTTTGCAAGCTTTTGGGTACAAAGGCCCTTCTCCAGGCAGAGGAAGTGTCTGCAGTTGTTTTGTGCTCTTCCTGGATGTGATAGAATAGAAACCAGAGGCCAGTATGCAAGAATGCCAGTCAGTGAAAATGCAAATTGTGGCAAACCATTAGTTGGTCTAATAACAGATATTAGATTTATCCAAGGAACCTTGTCTGCCTATGTCCTTAGACCAACATGGTTACAGCCAACACCCCTGAAGGTGTGGGCCTGGAGTTGGTCTGGCTCACAACAGATCAAAGGTCCAGAAGTGAGGAAAGTCTTGTTCAGTTCCTAGCTAGTGCATGCTTAGTGGGTATGTCTATCAGATGCTTACTGTGCATTAGCCTAATAACACTGCACCATTGCGTGGCGGTTAAAAATCATGGTAATAGCCTCCTGCACAGTGTTATTAGGTTAATGCACAGTAAGCATCACAAAAAAACCCATGTGCTGGTGCTAGTGTGCAGTAACTCTAGTTACTGCATGTTTAGTTAGTACTTCGTTAAGCAAGTACTAAACTAAATGTGCCGTACCTAAGGCACATTAATGAATGTGTAGATGCACCCTGTGTAGATGAAATCTTCAGTGAATTTATCTGCTAACATCTAAAGGGTCTGTATAGAGTGTGTGTGTGTGAACGCTTGAAACTGGGCCAGGTTTGGGTGGATTGATGTGGGCATATCAAAAAGCACGATAACTCCCTACCAAATTCAACACCCTGTTCCAAATCACTGCAGTATTAGAGCTTTTCAAAAAAAAAAAAAAAAAAGAGAAAAAGGGTGAGAGGGAGAAATGCCATTTTTCCAGCATGGGCAAGACAACCTATTTTTTCCTCCCTCATTCCCAGAAATGGCTGAACCCTTTTGGCTGACACTAAAAACAAAAAGAAGAAGAAAAGCAGCCTGAAGCAGTCATCCAGCAAGGCAGATTTCAGCCCAAACAGTTAAAGTTTGGCAAAGTTACAGGCAGGCCAGTAGAAGCATGGTCTTAAAATGGGAAGCACTGGAGCCTTAATAATAAGCAAGTGCTGACAGCCCCACCTGCGATATTTTTAATTGACCGTAACATTAATTTGCACTTAAAATATTCCATTGACTTCAGTGGGGATTCTGTGTAGAAGGTCATTTTGGGAGTAGACAGTTTCCTCTTGTAGCTGCTGGTTCTGACATGGACTTTGCCGGGGAAGGAGAGGCCTCCGGTTTAAAGCTGAATGGGACTGCGAGAGAAGCCCTCTCTCCCAGTACCCGTGCTGGGGTAGCCATAATCATCATCATCATCAACATCATCATTCAGTATGTGTGGGGGGGGCTGCACTCCTTGTATCAATGGCCACCAGGCCCTGATGCACCGCTGGAGATATTACAGCATAGAGAGTCACCGGGCCCCCTAGGACCAGTATTTGGCAGGCTTCCTCCTTCCCCGCTCTCAGCCTCTTCAGAGGTGTAATTTGGTGTGCAGGCACTTCAGTTGCATTGGCATGCTCCATCCAGACGTTGCAGGCCATACATAACACACGCAGCGGGTGAGCTGAGACCGATCCGGGCAGCAGAGCGGAGCGGTTCCCAAGCTGCCGATATATGGAGCGTGGAGTCAGTCACCCGCGCTACCAGACCTGATGCGCCGTGCCCCGCCGCAGCTCTGAAAGAGCCAGTGTGCGCCACAGCCTCGGTTCGTCTTTGCTTCCAAAAAGGAATTTTTTACAAAAAAACCCCTTATGTTTAAAAATAACAAACACAGGAAATTAACACTGGGGGAAGGAAAAAGAAAAAAACCCTCTGCTTCAAGGAACGTTCTCAGTTGGATGTGAGCTGACAGACACGAGTCAACTTGATTTCAGGTGAGAGCGAGCCAAGAGCCTGCACCCAGAGAGCCTGGCCTTTGGGGAGGCAAACACGGGATCCAAGGTCTGGGGCGTGGGCCGAACCCTGTTCAGTTAAACAAGGACCTTTGGGCCAGTCTCTCCCTGCAGGCTTTGAGTCAAGAGCTTTTCACTCCCCAGGGCAAAGCCTCCGGGCAAGCAGAGCCCGTCTTTTGGCAAGCTGGGGAAACAGGTTGTCCCATCCCAGTCGTACATCTTGGGGTACGGTCTGAGTTCTCCGTAGAAGTCTGAGCCCCCTCCAGATGTGAGCCAGCAGCTAAAGGCTACCAGTCTGTTCTTAGCTTGTCCTCCTCTGCATTTAATTGACAAACTTTTGCTGACGTTGGGTCCTTTTAAAAACCAGTGGCCAGAATTTTTTAAAAACCTATTTAGGAATGCAGTCAAAACGTATTCTGATTCTTAAATTTAAACCTCATTGGTCTAATAGAAGATATCACCTCTGTCCATGAGCCCTGATTGTTCATTCTCAAGGTACAGTCTTAGTATTGTTGTATCCCAAATGGCCATGTATCTGGGTACTGGGCAGATGGAGCTGAAATGCCTGGCTTTTGAAATCTTTCCTGAGGTCTATTTCTATATTGAACTCTTTCTATCAGAGGAATGTGGTTCATGTTTGAATAACACAACCCAATTTATTATTTGTATTAGTGAAGAACCCAGGGCGAAGGCATCGCTGTGCTAGGTGCTGTACAGACACTGAGCAAAGAGTCAGGCTCTTTCCCAGAATACGTACAGTCTACATAAGAGGCAAGGATTTTTCTGGGTGCTATCATTTATCGGATTGATTATATAGTTGGGAGCGATATGCCAGCTTTTGGGTATCATATCCCTCCCAACTGTACAGTTGGTCCAATAAAAGATACCACCCACAGAAATTCTTGTCTCTCCTATTTCTTCTAGACCATCATGGTTACAACATGATCCCAACTCTGCTACAGTCTAAGTAGATGCTGGACTGTCTCTGGGGAAATGCCTTGTACGGAGTAGTGGGAGGCCGTACAGTTTTGTGTGCTACTTCCTGTCATGTACCCATAACCTATATGTGTATGTGGGTGTATGTGTTTGTATAGGTATGTATGTATATAGATATAGATATATCTATATATCTGTATATATAATATATGTTTGTATATGTATGTTTGTGTATTTATGTAGGTATGTATATATAGATATATCTATATATCTGTGTGTATATGTGTGTGTATATATATGTTTGTGTGTGTGTGTGTGTGTCTGAAAATCTTAGAGTCAGTTCAGAACAGACATCCCAGGTCAGTGGCTTTCAAATATAGCAACGTGCTATGTCTGTATAGCAGGCCAAGTAACGTTTTTGAAGGTACATGGTTTGTACAATGGAAGCCATAGGATATTATCAACTTTGTTTTGCATTTCAAATCACGTTGCCCATACACAGGCAAAACGACTCACATGTGTGAAAGGGCAGTGGTCTGAATCAGCAGAATCATGTGTACAGTGAATTAAGCAGTCCACCGAAGACTGATGGGTGACACTAATCTTGTGCCAGATTTTACCTGTAATCTTTGGAAGGAAAGATGGTAGCACTACTGATAGAAGGAACTGGTTAAATCATTGGACCGGGACTTAGGAAATCTGAATTTAATTTCTCATTCAGCTTTGTGCTTTGAGTAAATTACATGATCTCTCTATATCTCAATTACCCATCTGCAAAATGAGGATCCTAATGACTATATGCTGTTGTCTATAAGGCTTTTTAGAGTGATTGTATGACATTTAATGACAAAAATTTTCTCACTTATATGCTTTTTAAATTTAGTCAAGCTGCATCTACTAAAATGACTCCCATAGTCTTTTAGAGAGAATGGGTGGGTCATAATCATCAAGTTGTACTTCTGCCTACAGGAAGATACATGGCATCCATTAATTATAGGGAAGCTCAGTTCTGAGAGATGGTTCAAAGGCTCTTTCTATTCCCTAACCCCTGCCCTGAAGGAGAGGGAGCAGCAAAAAGATACACAGCAGCTAAGTACCTAATCCCGCAAGTCTCCATAACATGGAGGTAGGATGGGGGCACGCTCCCTCTCATATCTTCCTACATGGGTTCACAGCCATGGCCCCTTTGCATTAATCAGAGAGAGACGGGTGAAAGAGGGAGTCTTAAACCAATTAAGGGTACCGGATTGAGGAGTGTGAGCTCATAATTTGTGCAATTATTTGTCATTTGATAAATCAAGCTGTTTAGTATTCAACAGACCCTTTTAATGAAAGCAAACCATTTGAAATAGAGAGACGGATCAGAGCGGGCCTCAAGCACCTCCGTAGGAAGTTTTATTTGCCTCACTCCTAAAACTTAAATGAAGTCTCTCCCCACTTCTCTCCTGCCCTTGTGTCGCCGTTCTTGGGAGCCAAGCAGTTCAAGAGGTAAAAAAGTGTTGTCACGACAGTGATTATCACAATAGTGATTGGGATTAATGTGGTGGGGAGACAAGTTTCCATAACCTGTGTGTCTGAGCTTGTGCTGTATCCGGTACAGTAGTTGCAGCATGAGGCTTGAGTGCGTATACTTTTATTGCCTGACGTTGTCAGAAAAAGCTGACCCATAATCGCTGAACTGTATAAGTAGTACGCAGTGGAAGGCACTGCATCCTGAAAATCATGTATACTCTCTCTTTATTATGTCACTTATGGATAATATCTTTCACATATATATTTTAAAATTAATGTGCCTTGATTCCAGAGTCCAAACTGAAAAACTTCCAAACTTTAGGAGTTTGGGGTTTTTTGGAAATAGGAAGACCTACACTTTGTGAAGCCCTCTGGTAGTTTAAACAAATGTTAGGGATAGTGAGCTTCAACTTTTTTTATAAGTAATTAAGTTTAGGGAGTGATTAGCTTTTATGCACTGTGGAACAATTACATTTACGAGATTTTCTCTTAAAAAGGGATACCGTTAAGCGAAATCCGGCCCCATACTTCAGTTCCGAAAACAGCACCAAAAAAGAACACACGCAAACAAACAACACCGCTGAAAACCCCAGCCTTGGGCAGAAAAACCAGTCCGGTCAAAATAAGATGATTTTTCTGATGTAATTTCCATTGAAAGAAAAGGCAGATCCTTGAAGTGTAGCTCAGAAAAAGCTAGACATCTCCCATATGCACAGAGGAATATTTTTATGTTCTGAATACAGTGCAGGTTTTGGAAGCAGGTTTGAGATGGCTCCTGTTTTGGAAATCGATTTATGCTTTGTATGAGTGATGCCTCTGCTTTTATGTAGCAAAAAGCAATGTTAGTGCAAGTGGAACAGCAGAGCATGGCTGAAGAGGTCTGGGTGAAGAGGTCTTTCTTCTTGCAGGCCATTCCCAGCTTTTCATTTTTTCTTTAAGGTAATTCTCCTCTCCAGCAGCTCACTTGGATTCAGAAATCCAGGGCCAAATGATTCAGGTTGTAGTATGCAACCAGGAAGAGCGGTACAGTGATTTAGCCTGTAGCTTGCAGCTTGCACCTCGGTCTCCCAAGTGCCTACTTGGCAATAGAGCTTGGGCTTTTCATGTCGAGGTCAATTTGAAAATCCAGCTAAACAAGGGAGGTGCCCAGGCTGCGTGGAAGTCGGTGGGAGTCAGGCACCTCACCTGCTTGAGTGGTCTTTTAAGTCCCGTTATTTTTCTCCCAGTCCCTTAGTTCTTGATCTGTATAATGTGAATACCAACACTTCTCTACTGCATCAGGATGTTGTAAGGGAAAATACATTAAAGACCATTGCAGGTGCAAATACTACTTCAGTCTTATAAGTCCAAGAGGGCTGATAGTGGTAGAGGATGAACAGAGAACTAGGAGAGCCTCTTTGTTTCCAAAGAAAAAGGAAAAAATGGGTTCCTGCTTTCCAGCCTTGAGTTTTGTGCT
The DNA here is from genome assembly GCA_030014935.1 of Caiman crocodilus. Classification (NCBI taxonomy): domain Eukaryota; kingdom Metazoa; phylum Chordata; order Crocodylia; family Alligatoridae; genus Caiman; species Caiman crocodilus. The sequence goes on along the minus strand of JAGPOW010003642.1, from coordinate 2,597,060 downwards.
CCCACCATACGGGGGGCCAGAGTGGGGCTGTGCTGCCGGGGCACAGTCATGTTTTGCTTAGGGCTCCAGCACCTTCAGCTCGCTGAAATCCTTATAGGAGATGAAAGCAACTGGGAACAGGAGCCATGGGTCGGCTCAGGCCTTACTTAGAAAACACCTAACCAGGGCTCGAACAAGATTAGTCCAGTTTCAAACAAATGGAAAGTTAGTTAACTAAGTTTCGGAGCTGTTTGCTACAGATTTTTTTTTCTATTTGCCGTAGGTAGCGGTGGGGAAAACAGGTAACAGGGTTTGGGAAGGGGAGCTGACACAAGGGGTTTGATTTTCTTCACGCACTGATTTTATATTCTCTAATTCCACCCTCTGTGGAAGTGGGAACACAATCAGGCCTGTATATCTTACCTATCAAACGTAATGTAATATTTTTTTTGGGGGTAGGGATGGCTTTGTGTCCTACTAAGTGCGTCGGAAAGCTTTTGGGCGACAGAGCGGGGACGGAAGCTATATAATCAGCTCAGCTGCAGGTCAGTATATTGTTTGAATCTGCCCAATGTGAAAAACCACGACATATGTCTTGCCTCTGTCTGTATGCGTGCGGGGCGGCGGGGGTATCCTTTAAGCAAACATTCACAACCCCCCATTTTAGCTGTAAGAGGAAAACCAGCTTGACAAGAATAAGCTGCCTAGCCAACCGACTTTCAATGGAGGCTGGTGGGATTTTAAACAAATCTCCTTAAGTAAGCATGAAAACAAGCTATTTAGCACTCATTAATGTCTCAGGTTAAACTCTTGAATAATTTGTCATGGTTAGGCTCTTTTGGTTTCATTGGTGTTTTTCTAGTGACTAATGAGATGACAGCTACACATGCTCCTTGGTATGCCACTGTTCACAATAGGGTTTAAAACTGTATTTGTTATTGATGTCATTAAAGTGATGGATTTGAGCTTGGTTTCTGAGGCAGCCGACAGGGTGGTTACGACTAATTTTTAGCAATGGTTTTGGAGGTTGAAACCAAAGTGTGTATAAAAGGAAATGTTTCTCCTTTTAAGCAAATAATTTGAACCCAGATGAATGAAATTTAAGCAAGTGGGCATCAACTCTGAGTTAATTTTGACATAGTTGTCTGGAAATCATCACCAATTAAAATATTTTTATGAGCTCGAGTGTAGTATTGTCTTTCGGTGCTTATGTAAGAAAGGAACAAACTGCTTGTTTAACCCCAGACTTGAGACGACTGGCCAGAACGAATGACTGAAGTCATAACCATCTGGAGTTGCATTAAGGGTACAGTCCTTGGCAAATGCAGCTTCTCAGAGTCGAGACACCTTCTGTATTTGAACTAACGGAGATGGAAACCAGAGCAAGTCCCTTTTTCCAGCCAGGATTTCCAATTCATCTGAAAAAAAACCCTTACCAAATTATTTATTTTTGGGTTATTGGCTGCGTTTAATTTAATATCCTTACTAATTTATTTAATAATGTAATACCTTTAAGAAAAAAAAAGTTACACTTTCCAATAGAAACAGTAATGAAAGAGAAAGGTGAGGGCCAGTGGAGAAGCATTTATATTACAGACTGTATCTTGCCCTTATTACAGACACCGAGTCCCAGGATCAGGGCTGCAGTCCATACATTCTAGCAAATAATAAAAATAAATCCCTTAGATTGCCGTTAACCAGCCTCATTTTTGTGCTCCTATAGAGAAAGTAGCTTGACAGACAGTGACAGAGTTTGTACAGATACCTTTTTACATGCACGTACAAATAGCTTTTTAAAAAATATCACTACTGTTTGATGAAACAACAAAATCAAATACGTGCAGAATTAAAGGAGAACGCTTTACACTCAGTTATTTTTCTAGTCATTTGGACTCTCCAGACATTTTAGAAATAGAATAAAGTAATTATAATAATACCCTGCATGAGTGGGGGGATTCTCTCTGTTGTGGATTTTTTCCTTTTCCATTAGAAGATGATTAATTGTTGTTGTTTTTGTGTTAGGAATTGAGTTGACTTGTTGATAGCATCAAAACTAATTTCCTTCCCTGGGTTGCTAATCACACCTTCATTTATTTAGCAGAAAGAACTTTAAAAGTTGAGGTTTTCCTTATCTGAGCAGGCATTTTTTTTTTTGTATTTTGCTCTATTTACAAAACTACCCCACATTCAGTTTCTAGTCATTCCTTCTCAGATTCAATTCTTCTGCACTAGCACAATTTACTTATGTGGCCTCAAGACACCATTGACAAATGTTTAAATATGCAAACACCAGCAAAGGTATTTGCATTTACTTTACAGAAAACACTGGTGTCTATGTGGGCAAGTCACTCCTGTGTAAAGCCATAACGATTTCCATGCAACTTAAATTTCACAAAATAGGCCTTAAGCTGGACTTAATTTCGGTTTTGTGCCGACTGCACAGTATGAGTTTCACCCTTTATCAGGAAGCATAAACCACATTTTCAACTCCAGCATTCAAATTCTTTTAAAAACAGGTTTACGACATCTTTGTATGGTTATTGTTGATGTTTAATAACACGGTTGGGTTGCATGGTAATATCATCTGTGCTTTGGTGGGACTGTCATATGTCTAAAGGATAGGGTCACATGCTGCTGTACTACCTTATGGTGCCTAGAGAAAGGGCTAGGTTGTGACTTAGACTATCTGCCCATGCTGAAATGTATACCCCTTCCACAGCTGTTTGAAAAATGAGTCCAGGTACACAGGAGTGAGTGACTGGTGGGAAAATAGGGAGAGTCTGCATGCCAGCTATTGAAGCTGAGCCATAAGATTGCCACCCCCATGGAGAGGAAGGCATTCTTGTTCCTTGAGCCATAATTTCCTCCATGAGATGGAGGAGGCCCATATCTTTGTGACAGTCTAGTTCAAAGTGGGAGCTCCATAAAGTTGGACTCTCGTTACACGTGTACATGGGAAGTCCCTATTTTGCAGACTGGTCCCATGAATTTTGACGGTGCCACTTGTTCATATTAAGGTGTCCTTAATATGAGATATAATCTAATACTATAAGAAACCCTCTGTCATCATCCTCTGGACTTGGTATGTGTGAATCATCTTGCACCTGCAGAGAAGGGGAGGATGGCAAAGCAGCGAGGGGAAGCAGTTCGCCCTCTCTGCTATGGGTACAAACCAGTGAGAGCCTGGATCCGTGATGGGATGTAGTTTTCTAGGTCTGGGGAAATAGAAGGTAGATGCCGTGTGTGTGTGTGTGTGTGTGTGTGTGTGTGTGTGTGTGTGTGTGTGTGTGTAAAACAGGGAGCTGGTGAAGCTAGATGCAGCACTAGCTTGCATGCCCACTCCAGGCTGTGCAGTCCCCTTTGAAGGAGGCCTAGATATGGTGCCCAGCGAAGGAGTCTCCTAGGCAGAAGGGTCCAGGGGCTGATCTCTGTGCGACTCTGGGCTCCAGGACTGATCCTATCCTAGTCCACTGAGGGGTAAGAGTAAACTGTCTACCCTTCAGCTCCTTCCTGCAGGGGGGAGCGCTGCCTGCTCAAGAGGGCCTAATTGTGGCTGTGCACTTACTTACCCTGCAGACTAACCGTCCTTCCCCAGCTCTGATGAATAGCAGCGGCTGCAAAAAGAGCAGTAACCAGGTTTCAATTAAACGTCTCAGGGAGTTTAGTTTCTTTTTTTGGAGCAGAAAGAAAGCACTAGAAACATCAGTTCCCATTAACAAGTGAGTGCCTAAGACCGATTTATTTTTAAAAGCACCTTTTTAAAATTTATAGCAATGTAAAAAGTCTGTTAAACAAAGAAAATGTGAGCCTGAGTGAGCTTTCCCAGCAGAGCTGCAACGCCCTGAAAATGAAAGCTGACGTTGGAGTCGCGGACAGAAGATGAGGCATGGCAGCGTGAGTGCCTCGTCTGCGATAGCACTCCGTGGGTTTGTTCCCTTCCACCTAATTTGAAGTTCGAAGGGGATCCTTTGCCCCCGTGGAATTCTGCAACCCCCCAATATGGTGACAAGAGGATATTGTTGCCAGCACATCTGTTTGGCTTTCATTAATTACCCTGCAAGTCAGCAGTAAAGGGCCAAATGATTTATGCTATGCTTATATTTAGACATGTTTGCAGATATAGGATGCCAATCTATTCACAGTTAAAAGAGTATCTTAAAACAAAGGTTTCCCAATTGCTTTCGCTCACCATAACTACCCCGTGACTACCATTCTCGTCGGCTTATGTCCTTAAGAACTTGCTTCTCTGTTTCTGTTCCATGTTGTCTTTTATAAAGTATTTCTGAAATGTCTGCGATCCGTCTTCATGCACTGTATCCACTGACACCTGCTGCCCTATTCTTTGTTCCAAAGCTGATTTTTCAGTCTGCGGTAACCTGGACTCTTTGAGGTGCCCTTTTATATATTATACTGAGACCACCTACCCAGTTCACAGTAGCGCTGGTGTCTGAGTTTGGGGTCTGGGTGTGGTTTTAAGAGCAGTGAATTTCTTGTGCTGGCATTATGTTACTTGCAACTATACCACCACATCCTGTAGTCACAATAGGATCACACCTCCAAAGCTAAGCAGAAGCCATCTATGAATGGCCAGCCGCCTCTAACGTTGAACAGCCACAGCAAAAAGAGGGCAGCTCAGTAGCGAGAGGAAACACGGTCGAATGGCTTAAGCATATTATTAGAAACAAGTGACTCCTTCCTGTGTACTAATCCTACTGTTGACTTCCCCTGTGGGGTCATTATAACCTGTAAAAACTCCTGTCCCTTAATATACCTACCTGTAAATGTATGCACCTCACAGACATGTGGGGCAGATTATTAGGAGAGCAATATTTATAAACTGCTACTTAAGTTTACAATAGGTTATAGGACTGTGAAAAGAAAGAAAGGCTGCCCGTGCAAAGATAGAGATTAGGAAGGGGAGCAAAAGAGTTGAAGAAGGATGAAAAGGAAGTTAAAGTCTTCAGAGAAAGGAGAGAAAAGAAGGGGGGAAGATAGCTATGTATTATTCATTTGTGCTGGTTGATTTTCACAGTTGTCCTAAAAGTCAGTACTTTGAGCAGCTGTATTAACTCTGCTTTTTACTCCAGATTCAGTAGTTCCTGGAAAAAACAGAAAGGACATCATTTGAAGTTCTTTATAAGGCAATTAACAGTGGCCAAAGGGATATCTAATAACCAGTGAAAGAAAGGGATATCTAATAACCCATTAACTTTTAGCTCATACGGTGAAATGTCCCTTGAAACGCTTCTTTTCAGAGTTGGCCACTACACATGGGCCCTAGCGCTCAGTAGCTGAAGCCTATGTCTGGGGAAAAGGAGCTTGCTGACTCTCCAAAGATATATAAAGTTTCTGAAGATCCCTCTGAATCATTTAGTTAACTTCCTGAGTCTCCTGTCAAAGAGTAAGTCCAGTCATGTGTGTATTAATGATGAACTAATGGTGAACAGGAGTCCGATTCTCAGTCTGGAAGAACTGCTATGTAGGCTGACTTGAAAGCACTAAGACCAATACAGTCCCCAGCACAGGGGATAGCTGGCCTGAGTCGGTAGGCTGGACCAGTGCCCAAGAGAGAAGTAGCAAGCTGCTTTGCTGCCAGATGCAGTGCGTTTCGGGTGTAATGTAAAAAGTAAAGCCCTGACCACTTGTGATTGCAAAGCCCATTGCACTATTCTTGGGGATAGAAACTTAGGGTGTGGGCCAGCTCTAACACAGCTTTGTCACCTCAGTTATGCCTCCAGTTTCAGACGACTACTACATTCTTCACTGCATCACAGCTCAAATTCTGTGTAGCCTGTATCATTCCCAAAGTGACTGCTGTTACTCATTCATGGGTAAAGCAATTCCTTTTTATTATTCATCAAGCACATGAAGATCTTCCTGGATAAAAAACCATTATATAGATAAGTTTTCTTTATGCATTACTCCTGCATGTGCTGCCCATCTTCCAGATTTATAATTGAACCAACAGGATTACAACATGCAAATAAACTGAGAGTCAGAGTGAAACCAATAGGATTGCACTGTGCAAGCAAATGGAAGAGTAAGAGAATAAAGAGGGAAAGGTTGAAGAGATAAAAGAGATGTACCTCGCTAGGGTCACACTTTCACCACCCAGCATCAGGTTATTTATAAGGTAACAGGAAGGAAAAAAGCAATGGTACAATTCTAACAATTTCTCAGTTTCTCTTGTGCGCTAGCAAGTTACTAATTTGTTAACAAGTTGCTTCTTTCCAAATAAACCAAGGCTAGTAAGGCTTGTACACAACATGCACTTTAAAAAAAAAAAGCCTTATATCTGGTATGACTTCAGTTTTTACAGTTACATGTTTTGTGAATAAGTATCACTCACAGGACAGGAAATGGTTAGGGAGAAGTATAGAAAATGACACGTACAAAGTTAATCGAGGGCATGTCTACATGTGCTTTCACATGTATCTAAACTTAGGGAGCATTCGCCTAATGAGCATTAAGGCGATGTAGGTGCTCATCTACACATGCACGTGCTAATGTGGTATGCGGACCGACTTGGGACTAACGTTAGTCCCAAGTCAGTTGACATGGACAGCATCAATGTGCCTTAGTGTGTCTATACGTACGTTAACAACGCTTTAGCTATTCACACCTAAATTTGATACCTGCTTTTTCAGGTATCAAATTTAGGTGCAAATAATATAAATTGCCATTCTTAAGGTGCATTAAGGGTGCACGTATGTAGACCTGTGCCCTTAATGCGTCTTAAAAATGGCTAATACGGCTTAAATCAGCATGCGTAGACGTGCCCTGATAGTAACAAAAGTTGCACATCCACTTTAGCGTTGAATGCGTGATCTGCTTTGGGAAGTGCCTAGGATGGCATTTGTAAGGTCCCGTGCTAACAGCATCACTGTGATTCTGAGCAAGTTTGTTCAGTTTACAAGTAAAAAATAATTGCCAGCCATGAAAATGCAGCCTAAAGATCTGAAAAATCAATCTGTCCTCTTTTCGTTTTTGTATGTGATAACGAATCTACAGGCCAGATTCTGTCCACAGTTATATCCGTGGAGAACAGTCATCTTCAGCTGGGTTTGCACATGTAGCGGAGAGAAAACTTTGGCTCTGCAATGCAGTTGCACTTTTTGTTATCCAAACAAGACAAAAAAGATAATGCATATGTATTTGTGCTATAACGTAAGAAGACAGGACTGTATGCAGAGAAAGAACAGATCTGTGGAGCAAGAAAATGCCAGTTTGATCACTCCTTTTCAGGGCAGAACTGCACTTCAGTTTTTTCCATGAATTTCAAACATTTAAATAATAAGATACTAGTCCCCTCTTTGACCTTTCAGTTTAACAGTCAAGAAGTTAAATCAATTTATAGAGTGAATCAGTGTTCATGTGCAATTTCCCTGCCTTTTTTGTCCTTATTTAAAACCTCAAAACCACTATGGGTAATTTCCCCAAGATCCACTTTAGACATTTGTGGTGTGTAGCGTGAAAAGTAAGTGCAGACTGCCAAAACCAGATATTCTTACTCTTTAAGCATTTTCCTTTGCTTTCAGTGAATAAAATAAAAAAAGCTGCCACCCTTTCCCCCACAAAGCCATACACATCGCTGAGAACAGAACTATTGGCCCTGATCCTGTGTCCATTGAAGTCAATGGGTGTTTTGCTATTGAATTCAATGCAGCAGCCTCTGGCCTTCTATTTGTAATATCCCTGTAACCTCCACCTCAATTCACAGGAGATCTGCTATTGCCAAGAAGAGAGGCCTTATCAAATATGCAAAACACATGCATGCTGTTTTACCACAGCTACTGCCACTGGCATAGTTGGCCCCAAAATCAGGTTTTGCTAAAAAAAAGTAATATGGGGCAGAGGGCTGCTAAATCCAATTCGAACAAAAATATTTTCATAGCTTGTTAAAGAATGTCATAGAAGCAGGGAGCATTTGGGAGTTTAAACATTTCCCTGCAGTGCGGAAAGCCCCAAACACAACCTTTAGCCAGTGCATCAGATTCGCAGAGGACAGCTGCCTTAGGAGGACTGACACATTAGCTGTGATTGAAAAATATAGGCATTGGTTAAAAATACATTTGATTTTTACACTTAATTTGCTCTCACAGTTATTATTTGTGTCAAGGCGTTCCCAGAAGCCCCAGCTGCCATAGGGATCCATTGTGTAAAGCACCGCGCAAATATGTAATATTCACAAGCCATAGAGACAGTAAGTGGGGGGGACAGGAGGGGAGCAGATGCCCAGCATAAGGAGGGATGTGCAGGAGCCAAGGAAGTTAAGGGATGGATTTTACAGTTTACATGATTATAATTGATCTATAGCATCATTTTGAAAATGCCACCAGAAAGGGTTAGAAGCACCCGTCCTGCTCAGTTCTTTTGGGCCACACACACGCACGAGGGCACGGTTAGCCATCCGGGAACGTAGATACCCAGCTGTGGAAGATATTCACTCAGTAGCATCAGCTTGTGCTTTGGCACGGTTTTCAAGCCATCATAAAGACAGCCCTGGAGCACCCTTCTGTTCTGCCATGTGGTCACGCTGTTGCTGCTGGCACACGAGCCAGTTTCAGATCTGACCTCAGGATCCTGGACACAGTTTTCTTTAAACTGATCTTTTTGATCTGCAGAAAGGTAGTGTTTTAAACTGAATTCAGCACAGCCCTGTAAAAATCCACTTATCCTTTGACAGAACCCCCCTCCCCCTGCAGGGAAACGAAGTACCTTTGCAACACATGAGCAGATTGGCACAATGAAAAAAATATTTTTACACTTTCTCCTTACTTAAGTGGATTTGCTAGTCTGAAACCTAGTATGTTTGTCAAGTTTACAAACTAGCTGCCGTAACTAAAATCAGACACAGTTGCTGGAAAAAAAAGCCTGATTGCATTTTGTTCCAAAAAGGGATATTTCCACGCTTAAAGGGTGGTCTCCCTTTAAAGTGTTCTTTAATCATTGTGTTCTTTGGTTTAAATCCTTGTTTTTACAGCATTTGTGTTGTTTAGGTTCAATTGCAGACTTTTTTGTTTTGATTCTTTTGATTGTTTCAAGACGAGCCATTTAATTTTGCCTGGATTTTACCCGTTGCTGGGGGTATGATCCAAAGTTGTACACTCAGAACCTAAATCTGGTTAGTTTGGAGAGGAGAGCGGCATGTCGAGGGCACAACTCGTCTCTCTATAGAGTGCTGTGCAAGATCTCATGCACTCCGTGGCTGCGTCCAGATGAGCGCAGCCGTTTGTTTCCCTGGCAGGTTATCTTGGCTAGGGAAGGGGAAGACTGGGGGAAGACCAGCGGCCTTACCTGGGGTCCTGGGGGTCTTGGGGAACTGCAGCCATGGCCCTCCTGCAGCTGGGAGCCTGGCCCACAGCCAGAACAGGGCTCCAGCTGGCCAGGCTTCGGCAGCACGCACTCCACTTCCGCCTCACTTTTTTTTTGGTGTGCATTTTTTTGACCCCAGGATTTCCCAGGCTGCAAGATAGCTGTGTGGGGAATGCCTGCATGTGCTGTTTGTGGCTCCGCAGACAAACTGACGGTGCCACGTACTGCGTGTCCACACCTGTGGTCTTTCCCTGTCTCTACCTGCCTATAATGCATAAGGTCCTGATTCAGCAAAGGACTGGAGTGCATGCTTAAAGTTAAATTATATTTAAGCCCCATTGACTTCAGTTGGGCACAAGCTTCTCCTTAAGTCCTTTGCTGATGGAAGATCCTCATCATTGGAGCAAATTTCATGCTGTATAGATAAAAATCCAGTTAACCCTCGGTGATGCTTAGCTGCTGCCGGTTCGGAAGGCCTCCACTTCAGTATGATCTGTCTACTAGCCGAGGGGAGGTAACACAGCAGTCAAAAATGTGCCTTATGCAATGTGACAGGTGCTAATCTTCCAGGAAATTCATCCTACATCCCACCCATTAAGGGAATTTTATATAAAAATGGTTTAATGTCTCTTTAAAGGTGTCAGCAAGCATGTGAGGACCACACAGACTGGGTTCCACTGAAAGTAATAGAGTGAAATTGTCTGCATAATTATTTTAGTTGGAATGAGAGTCTGCAGTCCTCTCTTGCTGCAGGAAATAAACTTCTGTTAAAACCATATGGCACTATTCTCAGAAGAGATGCGATTACAGGGCCACTTCCCTCTCAGATCTCAAGGCAGAGTTGGAGAAATTAGTTACGTTTGTGCAATAAACGCGAGCGTTTGAGATTGAGGTAGGCCCCAAATTTAGGGTCTGTGAATGTGTGTTAAAAACTTCCAGTCCGGAGAAACGACACTCCTCTTTTCAAACAAGAATAGATTGCCATTCTTTTGAAGAAGGGTTTTTAAATGCGTACATCGGACTTCTCCCCGAAACGTTTTCGTTTGCTGTTTTGACAAGTGCCCCCCAAAATTAGGATCGCTTTAAGAGATTAGACAGCACTTTGTATGTAGCAAATCCCACTGGTTCCCTCCTGCAGCCATGCTTCAATTTTAGATCCGGACCTCTAGAGAGAGGATCCTTGCTCCTATCTTGGCACATCGGTCCTGAGTAAGGGCCTGCAGTGATAGAGCTGGAAGCAGTGCTGTAATCCCTTCCCTGAGTAAAGACACTCACACGAATAACTGTTGATGCCGATGGGACTGCTCATATATTTTCAAGCTCAGGTCCTTCCCTTGTTGATTTACCATCTTGCTTGTGGGACAGCAGAGTCAGGAAAAGCATCCAAAGGTAGATAGGGAAGTAAAGAAACCTTGGCAGAGAAGGTGTAAATACCTTAACCATCTTGACTACATCTTAAATTCAGGGCGTACAATTCTTCCCTCGCATCCATTTTACAAATGCATTTGCACTTCATTCAATGGCGACTTCCATCTGAATAAGGAAGGAAGGAGTCAGGCTTCCACCTCGCACCGTGACATGCGTGCAGGAAAAACAAACAGGAAAATTGCATCCGATAGAAGAAAAAGGAATGAAAACGAATTTCTTTGGGAACAAGTCACGTGCGGAGGCTGAACAGTACTCATAAAACAGAGAAGCACCAATGTCACAAAGTCAGTCATTGAGTAAGATACTGTCAGTGGCATAGGTAAGGAAATGTAGTTTCAAACCAGTGTCCCCCTAGAAGTACACGCTAAGGCCTCATCTGCCTGGTTTCTTTTAACTGATGACGAGATATGCTTGTGTAACTATGATTATTTCAAATCCAGCTGACAGTGCTGCACCTGTGTACATGGGAACACAGAACAAGTACAACTGAAGTCTTTATGTAGCGGGGGGTTCACTTGCCTTTTTTTTGTTCAGTGTTTTCCTTGGACCCAGGCAGGGACCGTTCTGATGAACGCGTAATAAGGATCTGCATGACCACCTTACATTTTATGGCTTATTTAAGGCTATAAGATCGGTGTTACCTTTATTGCATGCATATAGTTTTTGATAACTTAAATAGGAATTCAGAGTTGGGCTCTCAGTCGCATTATTCACGAACCCTTTCATGATAGCTGATGTTATCTTCAGCTTTTGGCAGAGAATATCGACTCACTTTTATCTATATGACCGAGATCTATACCTGAGACATTTCACACATTTCCACTGGGGAAGAGAAAGTACATCACTGGGGTTTTTTTAATAGATTGATGTTTTAAATGTCTACAAAATACTGTTGGGTCTTAACTTTAGGCATTCGGGGGAACCTGCTGATACGTGTTTTGTATTACCAGAGATAGTGTGTGGCCTCTAGCTATGGGCTGAATTGTTGTAGCAGCCACAGAGACAAGTCAGGCTTGCAAGTCCTGGACTCAGACACAAGTTCAAGCCCCAAGGAGTAAGGACCGGGAGCCCACGCAATCCTTGTCTGGCTTTGAGACAGCCCTTTCTGGTCATTGCGTGGAGCAGTATTGCTGGCCTTGGAGGGACTTGTATCCAATCCTTCTCTACTGAATCAAGGGTGGTCAGCACAGAGATCTTGAGTCAGGATAAAGAGAAAAGGAAAGGGAAGGGTGCAGGAGGGCTGAAGTGACCGTCTCAGCATGGGGAAGCCAGAAAAAACGAGGGGCGTAGTACCAACCGTGCGGGCTCGACTCTCAGGGGCAGCAGGCTAACAGCCTAAAAAGTCAGAAAATGTTTCCCCTCTCCCCATTTTACCCTTCGCTCTTTGGATTTTATTTGACTCAGGCAGCTGGGCTTCATTCATAAAAGACATTATGATTATGCATCAGCAACCCATCTTTACTCTTCAGCGCAGTCAGTGGTATCAGCCCACCTCTCCAGTTAATGCTCCATGTTTGGTGCAAAAGAGGGACAAAAGTTGGGGATCCATGTACCTTTATCTCCAGGATAAAACCATGTGGATGCTTAAGGAAGCTCTTCTGCGTAGAACATGGGCAGGACTAGATGACCCCTTGAGGTCCCCTTCGGCCCCTGTATTTGCGGTGTTTCCAGAAAAACAAAATGTTCCTTTTTGTGTCTATGTAGGTCATATAAAAGCGTGCCAACTGTTTCAGTACATTTTAATTTCTCAGTGAAAAAGCAACAGATTTAAAAAGTAAAAACAAATACAGTTTGGCATTTAATTTCCAACAAAATTTCCCAATAGGTAAGTGTATGTTTAACTGCAGTTGCACAACAGGCAGTTAGGAGGCAAAACCCTATATATTTCAAAGGCAGGTGGATTGGGCCCCAAGTTAGTCCTTTTTTTCTAGTTCAGCACCTTTTTATCATGTGAATGAAATTGGACTTACTACCAAACAAATAAAAACACAGAGAGAGAAACGCGCCTCAAACAGAATGAGCTGTTTAGAAGATATTAATAGTACAGGGATGACTAGCATTTCCAGTATTTAAGTACATTAACAGTATTCTTGCCAGCTTTGGGAGAGAGACATAAAATATCCCTGCCACTGTAGCATTGCCGAAATGTTTTCCACTGGCGCTCTGAAGTGGGCATCCAAATTTGTGACTCACTAAGAAAAAAAAAAGGTACAGACTATTCAGAATACCTGCCAATGATGATCCAATGTATTCTGAGGTCTTTCCAAACTTCAGACATATATGCAGGTAGTGGTGGGTGTGTGCAAGCACATCCATCCTTGAAAGCCGTTCATTTCATAGCTGCACTTTTAAACAGCTTACAATTTATTTTTTTTTAAAGTAGACAGTTGCAGGTCCTATGTCTTTGATTTTCCACTTTCCAAGGATTGCTCCCAAAATGTGCAGCCTTAGTAGTTTCTGTCTAGCCAGGAAATCATGGAATTAGTTTTAGCATAGTGAGCCATAGTGAGTGTCTCTACATGTGCGTTGTACTGCTGCAGAGCTGACTAATTAGCTCCACAGTAAAGTGTCACCATCTACACGTGCGCCTGTATTAGGGTGCAGTAAATTAATTTAACTCCTCTGTAGGATAGTGCTATCTGGGACAGGTACGTTCCTACAGTGGTGTAGTTATATGCATCCAGACTCACGTGTAGACAGTGACTGGGGCTGAACGGGGCATGAGGGTGCAGTGCAGTGTAGCACCCTCGTGCCCCAGCCAGCCCCTCCACAGCATGTTGAGCTGGGGTGGAGCTGCCCCTGGGGGAGGCTGAACTCGCAGGGCTGCCCTGCACCAGCTCAGCATGCTGTGGTCCCAGGTGCACATGTCAATGCTGCGCCTGGGGGAAATAAACTCCGGCGCAAACTGTGCTGGAGTTTATTACTACGTGCTAATCGCACAGGTAGATTCACCCTATGTATGTTTTTTAAGTAGGCTTTGTAGAGGACTGGTAGTGAAACAGAGGTTTTCATGTCTAGGTTGCTGGTTCCAATCCAGCCCAGGTCAGTAGTGACCAGAAGCCAATATCCTCATAGGTTACGATAGCTTGTGTGAAATGAGTCGGTTGTCTCAGTCCAGGTCTCAGGCAACAAGTGTCTGGTTTCACAACAGGGCAGCTGTGATGCCCGCCTTTGTGGACAGGCTGAGGTTGGAACGGGCTCCGAGACAGCTATCTTCTCACACCTTCAGTTTGGTCCCACAAGTCAACGCTGGGGTACAGTGGAGAAGCTTGTCCTCTGCCCAGACTGTCTGTAGAGAAGGAGCCATTCTAGGATTGTTAGGCCACGAGCACAACATTCACCAGGGAGTCATTAGTCTCAATACGCGGGCAATGCTTGCTGCGTGCTAAGCAGTCCTCGCCCTCCAGAGCCTTGATCCTCCAAGCGAAACATGTATGGAGAACTTATTGCAGGATTGGCATCTAAAGAAGACAGTGTATGAAGAGCAGAGAGAAGGATCAGTCTTACAGGCAGAGACGGTCCAATTTACATAGGGCATGCTTTCAACTCCCCCCCCCCATTAAGCTACCCCAGTGACATTATTAATGGGCCGATTTCTTGTTGGCCTTGTCGAAGGTCCATTTTCTCCATCACCCTCATTCTTTATTCGTTGCTATGTAAACAGGGCCCAGCAGAACAGTAGTGCTGCTGTGCTGCAAGGGCCGTCTCCAGTGGAAAGGGAGAAGGAGAAATCTTCGGCAGAATCTCTCCCTGCAGTAGCCCGAGCGCTCTTCAAAGCCGTCCCGGTGTGTTTATCAGTTCAGCTAGCAGTGCTGTAAATGACATCACACACTGCTTGTGTTGGACCGGCTCCAGCTTCTTCACAGACAGATCCTCTTCCTCCCCGCTCCTCTCCCTCCCTGCACATTCTTCAGGATTTGTTACCTACTGGTAGCCAAGCAGACAGAGAGCTACGAGGGGCGAAAGATTTATTCCGCATGAATCTGTTTTCCTATTGTTTTTAAGTTCACAGGAGGCTCCCTGTTACTAAACAAACTTTACAAGTGTAGGCAAGGGGGGGTCAGCCCCCCTGCCAGAGCCAGTCTACAAAAGACTTCCATTGTGGCCAAAGGCAGCTTATTAATTGCCTAGCTCTCCTGCCCTCCCTCCCAGACTCCTGCTTGCTATTGACACTAGGCCTAACCTTTAAGATCTAATGAGCAGATTAAATATTTTAGGCAGTGAATGAGCAGCCAGTCCCTATTGAGCAAAGCCCTCTACCACCATGTGCTTAACTTTAGCTAAGCACTTATGTCTTATTAAGTCATAGGCCGGCAAGCTTCTTTGGGCAGATCTGATATCTTTAGTTGGAGCTACTCAGTTGGTCTAATAAAAGATATTGCATCTACCCAAAGCAGCTTGCCTGCCCATGTCCTTAAACCAACCCGGCTACAATCAAAAACCCTGCATTATGAGGTCATGTGCTTAAATGCGCTGCTGAATTGAGGATGTAAGGCACTAATGATACTGATACAGTTGATCTGTGGTTGAGGGAGGTCATCCTATAAATGGGGACAATTTTTAGTTAAGTCAGCGGGTATCAATCCAGAGTCTCTTCTGGAGTGATTCTGGATTTCTACTTGTGTAGCTTTTGCCTTGCCGTTTTCCTTCTAAAATTGACAAGAAATGACCTATCCATTGGAGACTTCTGAGCAGTGTGTTCTCAGGAGAAAAAAAAATCCCTGATTCAAAGCATGTAAAACAATGCTGCTGTTCTCTTAAAATATCCCAGAATGCTATAGCTGTTCACGGTGCTGAGAGATTTCCCGGTACTTTCCCTGCATGCTACAGTTGCCCAGAATATGTTTTTTCCTTGTGTATTTTTTTTAAAAGATCTCCCTTCCAGGATTAATTTGATTTTTACAATTTGCTATGATATTTTCAACGAATTATTGTGCTTTGCTTAACCTGTTGCTTTGCTGCTAGCAGGAATGTTACAGTGGACACATCTACATGTTAATTAATGTACCGTGGTTACTGCACATTAAGTTTAGTACCTGTAATAACATTGTTTTGCAATGCTAATGCTCAGTAGACCAATTCTGCTGCATGTTAGTGCATTAGCATGGCTTTTGTCATGACGTGCTAATGTGGAGTAGAATTAGTCTCCTACACATCTAGCATCTCGTGTAGATGTGCACAGTATCTTTCATTCTCCGTGTTGACATACATAAGGACTGAATACATTTCATGGGAAGGGGATGGTAATGGCCGTTCTGTCTAAAATCATCCCTCTTGAACAGTTACTGAATACAGTAATAAAACGATAATTATTTAATATATCATAATTCTTTGCAGTTCCGTAATAGGTTTTATCTAAGGATTTTGGAGCACATTAAAAGGATTGGATTGGGTTCACAGATGTGTTACTCTGTTTTATCCTGGTGTAATTCCATTGAAACCCACCGGAAACTCACATTCAGACCTACTAAACTAATAGGTTCATGCAATGGTGAATCAGGCCAACTTATTCATTAAGCCTTGGCAGGCTTACTGAGAGGCCAGAAGGTAGAAAAATGCTGTAAGTTCCATATTATAGTAGGAGGAAAGGCTAAGTACAGAGGCAAGTACAGGCAATCAAAAAGTCTGAGACTGAATTGATTCAGTCTTCACAGGGTAGTCTAAGCTGCGTAGATTGAACTGATGAGCAAATGAACAGATATTCACTTCTGATTCCAGAAATGCAGCCACATGACTGCAGTGGCCCAAGCCAGAAGCCGCGGGGTGCTAGAGCACACCTCCCTGCTCAGCTTGAGCAGACAGCTTGGGCCAAAGCTAGCCCACCCACCTAGAAGGAGGAGTTTGCGGGAGAGGTGCAAAGCATCCTGGGATGCTGGGGGACTGAGAGTTAACATGAATCTGAAGGGGACCTGGGACAAAAGTTCAATAAACCAATTCTACTTAAATCGGTTCAGTCTGATACGACGTCCATCCAGTTTTATCTTAAACCGGTTTTGGCCGTTTTAAAAGCAGTTTGTGTGCACTGAGCTTCTGTTGTGTTACAGATTTGAAGTGGTTTCCCACCACTCATACCCGTTTATGTGTAATTTCTGTCCCCAGCCAGAAAGATTAAGGCCAGTGTTTTCAAACTGTTTTCAAACCCTCATGGGTTAGGTACCTGAGTAGATGTAGGCTGCATTTAGCTATTGACGTCAGTGGGAGCTGCATGGGCTGAACAGCTTAGAACAGCAGAGGATGGATTCCACTCCACGTATTAGGCACATAAGAGAATGTAGTGTCTAAATGCAAGTCTATTCCACCGTACTCAAGTCTCTGAAAGTCCATTAATCCATCTATTTAATGTCACAACCATCATCGAATTTTAATAATCAGTCCCAAAAAATAGCAAAGAGGAGGAGACTTTGTATCTTAACAATTCTTCAGGGACTCAAGCGGGGTGGAACAGAATCACAGTTAGGCATCTAAGTCAACTTACGTGCCTAATAGTTGGTACAGAATCTGATGCGAAGCCCAAAGCTGGTGGAGATACCTGACTTGAAGCATGTAAGCCTAAAATCGAGTGACTTGCCCAAGTATTTGTAACGATGAAGTCACAGAAATGCAAACCTGGACGGGACCTTGAGAGATCAGTTAGTGCAACTCCCTGTATTGAGGCAGGGTCAAGTACACCAAGACTGCTCCTGACAGATTTCTGTCCAACCTGTTCTCAAAAACTTAGTGAATGAAGTTCCACAACTTCCACAGGTCGCCTGTTCAAATGCTTCATTACTCTTGTAGTTCAACATTTTTTTCTAATATATCTTGCATTAATCTTCTTTCCTGCACATTAATCCATTTTTTCTCATCTTATCCCCAGATCAACTGATCGCTGTTCCCTTTATAACAACCTTTTACATACTGAAAGACTGTAATCATGTCTTCTCTTAGTCTTCTCTTTCTAGACTAAACAAATCCAGTTCCTTCTTCCGTCTTTCCTTACAGGCCTTGTTTTCTAAACCTCTTATCATTCTTGCTGCTGTCCTCTGGACTCTTTCCAAACTGTTTATGTCTTGCTTAAAGTGTAGAGCCCAAAGTGGACTCAGTGCTCTAGCTGAGACCTCACCAACACTGAACAGAGCAGGAAAACTGCCTCATGTGTATGAGATTCCTCTTAGTACATCCCAGAATAAAATTTGTCTTCATAAGAGCATTGCACTGTCAATTCATTTCAGTTTCTAGTCCACTGTAACTCCCAGGTCCTTTCCTGTGCAGCCGCTGCCTAGTCCATTTTTGTACATTCGATTCCTCCTTCCTGAGTGTGTTACTTTGGAGTTGCCCTTATTGCATTTCTTGATTTTTAGTCAGGTCAGTGGGTGTAGTTTATTTATGTAATTTATCTATTTCTGCAATTTATTAAGATCATTTCGAATTTTGATCCTGTCCATCGAAGTGCTCATGACTCATGCCAGGATGGAGTCCTCCCCAGATGTTGCAAGTGTACTCTTCATCCCTGGGAAGTCAAATTTATCTGGGGCTCTGGGCCAGATCCAGACCACAAGGCTCTTCAGAGGCCAGATTCAGCCCAGGTTACATGGGCAGCGAGCTTGAAGATGCTAAAGGGATGAAGATGCCAGCAGCAGTGGGTCTGGAGAGTGTCCAGTAGTGGCAAGGCATTCAGGGGCAGTGGTCCGGTGGCAGCAGGAGTCCAGGGTTGGCAGTAGGTCTGGGGACAGGGTCAGAGTCTGGAGGCACAAGGGAGGGTACAGAAGAGGCCACGGCAAGAAGCCAAGCTCACCGCTGATGGCCATTGCCAGTGGGGCCAAAGGGCCCTGCACCCTGTGGTAGTCTCTGCCTCTTTGGATGTCCCTGACTGGCAATGCCCCCCAATTTCTAGTAGTCTGCTGGTAGCCTAATAGGTGAGATAGGGATGCTCTGTGGGCCATACGTAGTCTGCAAAGCGTAGAGCCCAAAGCTGAACGCACTGCTGTAGCTTAGACCTCATCTGAGTAATCATCTGAGTCCTTAGTGAAGCTTTTGATTAGAACTGGGCCCAACACAGATCCTGACCTGAAATGCCCTCCCATTCAGACAGTGAACCATCAATTCATGGATAGCTGCAATGAATTAGTGGGAGGCCCCAGATCTCTCAACTCCTTTCCATCCTCCACCGTCCCACGCTGCCCGTGCTACCTCGCACTTTCTCCCTGAAGACTGCGATGAAACCAGTGACTGTCCAGCTCATCTGACAGCTGAAACAAAGCTACCGAGGTCATTGGAAAGAGTTACCAAGCGGGGTCCAGAAAACGGGTGGAACATAACAAAGAGGAAGGAGTCATCGTTCACTGACTAACATGACTGTTGGAGGGGTTGCGTATGGCGTTGGCCTCGGGCCCGTACTCCGTAGAGGGGAACGGCACCCAGAGAGCTGAATGGACTCTGTCAGGTGCCGGTTGCCCTATTAAGCCCATATATTACCAGCAGCACACGATTATCACCAGATTCTGACTTTTAGAGTATAAAAGCAAGGGCAAAGAAGAGGGGTGTTAAGCATAATTTTTACTGGGGAAACCACCAATTCTTTATGCCTTTCAGAGGGAAGAAAGGGAGACATCCATCAAACTGTCAGTACAGATTAGATGCCACAAAACCTAAGCCCATGGAGCCGCCAGGAATCTGTAAACCTTTTAAAGACTATGCCTGTTTTTGACATTTAGGAAGAAAAATCTTTATAGATTTTCATCGAAAATGTTAATGGCCCAATAGCTAAACAATGTTTCATGTTTCTCTGAGGTCTGACAGGCTCCACACGCGCTAGATAGAAGTCCGGTTTTAAAGCTCAGGTTAATTAGTTTTTGTTTTATGACCGAGAACACATAATGCTCTGTCTGTCTTATTAAAGTGGTGGGGAAAGCTGTGTTTGATTTAAGCAGGAAGGCTGCTTCATCCTGGCTTCTGCCTACATTGAGTCTGATTTTAGGTGCCCTTTATGTAACAATAACTTTATGCTACTCAGAATACTTGGCACCCCAAGCGCCGGCGTGGAATGTAATAAGAACACTTTAGTAGGTCTGAGTGTGAGTAAACTCCAGTAGTTCTGGAATGAAAGGGTAGGGTTTTCAACGTGTGTCTCTCCCTTCCTTGGCATTTGCAGACAATAAGAGTACGAGGATTAACATAGTAGACTCCGTTTATTACACATGGGTGGATAAAGCAATTATCTGTCTATCAAGGCTATAGTAAATTGTGCAACAGCATTAACATGGGTGGATACGTGGCTAAATGCTACTCTGCCACAGAGGGTGCTGATACACAAGATAATCCTTCAAGTCTAACTTGCAAAGACTGTTTTCTTTTGGAGTTTATATCAGATTACCCTTGCGAGCATGGATTGAAACGGCATCTTTTTATTTCGAACCGCATTTTCAACTCTCTTTAGCCATCTGAATTTTATTAGCAGGGTTATTTTAGAAACATCCCTACTTTAATCGAGTTTAAACAATCTGCTTAAACCCTGTTGTATGGATATAAATGCAACAGTTTTCTAATGCAGCAAAACAGTCTGTTGAAAGATGCAGTGCAAACACACATCCATCCATCCATTATTGCTTAACTTTGTTTCTTCCATGCCTGAACTCCCATTGTAACCACAGCATTCAGTCTGCAATATGCCCTTGGTTCGAGGAGGAATCCCCCCCCCATTGTACCTTATTGATGTCTAGAGAGCAGAGGATGCCAAGCAGCATACAATTGGAGAGGTCTTAGACTAGATTAAAACTAAGTACCTTAAATCTGTTTTAATGGTTGTGTTTACATCTCCCCTTTTTCATTCCTTTAAAGTAATCAGGTTTCGCAAGCGTTAAGAAAACCAACCCCTCTTGCCAGCTGGAGAAAGGCCAGTTCAAGCAAGAGATTTTTTTTCTCCAGCCCCTCCTCCCCGGTTTTTTCTGTGATCATTCCTGCTATTCAGTGTCGCAAGCTAAAGGAATTGGTGGGTTCTTTAGAGGATAGTTACCTTGAAAAAAAAATTTCTTCCCATTCTTTAAAGAGATTGTTTGATGATGGTGAGCATGATAAAGTTGAGATGCGGAGCTTGTGCACTTTTGAAATGTTGCTGTCTTTCTCCCTTTTTTTTAAAAAAATTTCCTTTGCTAAACACAAAAAAGTGTGGAGGTAGGGTGGAGAGAGCGCGGCAGATACCAGCATGCAAAGGGAATTAAGCCAGGGACTGGGAATTGCGTGACAGTCTCTGTTCGTAGGAGTCGTCCTTTGAATCTTTGAATGGCGATGCCAACAACGTGTAGCTGGTTTGCTGGCACTTACACGCACTGATGCTTTGCGCTCGTCAGCAAGGTGTAAAGGTGAACGGGGAGGTGGGGGAGGATGGGGGGTCTACCGCTTACCAAGCTATAGCCCATCTGAACTGAGGAGCAGAGACCTTTGGGAAGGGGTGGGCAGGAGGAACACACTCGCTCTGCTACACTCCAGCATGATTTGAGGAGTTGGGAAATAGAGGCCTTCTGAATGGCGTTGCAAATAGCCATGCGGGGAGAGCAGAGCCCAGGGGAGGGTGTGAGAAAGCTGAGGCCTCCGGCAGCATGGCAGCCCGAGGCTGAGCTGAAGCGTAGGGCAGACGGGAGTACAGAAAGCCCCGGGGAGGCAGATCCAGTCAGGCCTACAGTGAAACATTCCTGTCCCTTTCCTTCTGTCTTGGTTCGTTTGTTTTCATCGCCGGTTTCATTCTTTGAATACTTTTTATATCTTGGGTTCTTCTGTTCTGGCAGCAAAACCCATGCAAAACTGCAACCTAAGGGCACCCTTAGCTCTTCTGCGCTGGCAGGCGAGTGGAGCGGTACACCCCCAGCCCCCTTTCCCATCTCCCCACCAACCCCCCGCCCTCCGCCAAGGCTGGCTTTGAGCTGGCCGACTCAGGTCTCACCGCAGGTGTTGAAATGCAGCGTCCAGTGCTTTGCTTTCCAGGTCCCGGTTTGCAGGAGGTGGGCCCCATCTCAGCTGAAAACAACTTGCCCCCCAGCTCCTCTGCCAAGCTGCACCTGTGTGCACGTGCTTTCCCTAGCGCCCAAGCAAATTTTTGAAAAAGTCAAAATCTTAGTGCTGTATGTTCTCAAAGGCTTTAAAATGCTGGGTTGGTTTCAGTCCTATGGGCTAGGCTTGCACACTCGTTTGTCTTGTGCCAGGATTTACTCAGCAGCCTGCTGGAAGAGTCTCAGGGCCTCCACTAGCCTGGCACAAGCTGACTTGACGTGTGATCCTGCTCCCATTCATGTCAAAGGGAAAACACCCTTTGAATTGGGAGATTCACGGTCCACTCAACCTTGCCATCTTCAAGGGTTTGGGCACACACCCAGCCCCGAATGGGCCCTGTCTGCTTTGGACCCGATCCAGTAAAGACTCCAACTGATTTCTACAAACTTTGGATCGGGCCTTTTCTTTGGACCGAGGTGATCTGCTCGAAGTCAAGAAAGGAACAGGCAGCTGGGAAGTGATCCGTGTCAGGCCCTAGGAATAACACGCGTAGCCAGCTGAGCTGGTAGTGGTTGCAGGTACATTTTTTTTACCTGTTCCGTGTAAAAATGCCTCTGCTTTAAAAACAAAAAGCCTACAAGGAAGGTTTTGCTTTCTGCAGGTTTGACTCCCATTAATACTAATAGGAGACCTATGCGCATGGTTGAGAGAATAAGCCCTTTAGTCTTTGAGGCAAACTGGTGCCTATAGCTATTTAAGAAACAAACCTTTTTTTTCTTCCCTCTGATGAGTGAATTAAAGGCAGCTATTTGCCTAGGTACCACCTTGTTTTATGAATTATAACAACTTTTCCTACATAGACCCTTTGGCCTAATTATGTAATTATGTCTCTTGGGTAGATTATATTTTTCTTCTCATAATTATGTCTTTACCCAAGAGATTGGAAGGACTCCAAGCTTCTGCTTTCTTGGGTAAAGACTGTTTGTGTCTCACTCTCATTTTTTTGGGTGAACTTTGAATTGTATACCAAAATATATATATATATGGCTCAACATGGGGGCTGCCTAGGGAAACCGATTAGAAGCACAACAGTTTATTGCAAATGGGTATTTACATGAAGATGGATTCAGTAAATGAGAGCCCTTCTGACTCATGCCAGGCACCGTTTCTGCAAGGAGCTTGTGTACTCTTTTTGGAGAGAAGTGTATTAATGGCTTTCTGATTTCACCTCCACAGCTAAGAGAAAGACTTGTTTTGGAGCCCTGTCTCACTGATATGATATATTGACTGAACTTTGCAACAAAAAAATGAATATTCCTGTCCAATTCTGTACATGGGGCATTGGCCCTTTGACAGCACAGTAAGCTATCAAGAAATCCTTAGTACCAATCCTGTGCCCAGTTCAACTAGAAAAACACAGCTCCCGTGACTCTGGATTGATGCTGGTGAAGCTGAGAGCAGACTCAGACTCCTAGCTGGTCCTGTTACAAGCATGCAATTTCTGTTGACAGTGATGGGATTAAACGCTGTAAAATGTCCCTGAATAATACTGTTTGAAGAAGCTCCTGAGATGTGATTCATTCCCTTTACTGATATAGCAGTGGCATCCACACTGCACCCAGAAGTAGTTTACCTGTGCACTTATCTCAAAGACCCCTCCTCTCTCCTGATCTATACAGGTTTCCCTCAATTTCTGTAGTACATGTTCCTGGAGAATGACGCATAAATCAAATTTGCTTAAAGTGAACCCACTTTACAATGTAACAAATAGGGCTAGGTTCCCATGGCGGTGAGGGAGGGAGTGAGGGAGGGAGTGAGGTTGGGACTAGGGAAGGGACGGGGGGAGGGCTGCCACTCCTGGGGCTGCACAAGGCAGCAAAGCGGAGGGAACAGAGCAGCACTCACACCAGCCTCGGCTGCAACAGCCCCAGGAGTGGCTGGTGCCAGCTGCCTGCAGCTGCTGGGCTGCACCGTGCTGTGCCTGTCCCCCTGCACCTGGGCTCCACCTGTCCCCACTCACCTCTGCTCCTGGGCTGGACCATGCCCTGGTGCAGGTAGCTGGTGCTGGCTGCTCCTGGAGCTGCTCCAGTATGGGTTGGTGTGAGTATGGACAAGCGGAGCTCCAGGTGGTGCAGGGCGCAGCACTCAATGCAGCCCCTGCTGCAGCGGCCCTGGGAGTGGCTGACGCCAGCAGCCTGCAGCTGCTGGGCTGCACTGTGCTTCTCCTGGACCCCCTGCGCCTGGGTTCTGCTTGTCCCCATGGCCCCGGTGCAGCGCAGGAGCTGCGGTGAGCCCAGGCACGGAGGGGACAGGCAGAGCACAGTGTAGCCCAGTGGCTGCAGGCAGCTGGCGCCGACCACTCCCGGGGCCGCTGCAGCTAGGGCTGGGGTGAGTGGGGCCATGGCCCCTTCCCCTCCCCCCACAGACTTACCTGCTTGGGTGGGGGGCATCTATGCTGATCATATACGAGCAAAATTACCTCCCATATAACAATTCATGGGTCTAAATATACTCATCGCATAAGAGCGAATTTGCATATAAAGAACCCACATAAATCAAGAGAAACCTGTAGCATCTAATTTTCTCCAGTATAAGGTTAATAGGAAAAGAAAATCTAATCTTTCTCTTTTCCAAAATGCTCACCTTTAGTTGGGAGTGAGAAGAAATTTCACCCGCCGAACACCAAACCCACTCCCAGTGAAGTCAGTATGAAAGCTCAGGATTTGTAGGATCCACTTCATAATCTGAATAGTTTCTCCCATTATTTGTGCTGCCCCGTAAGCCCAAAGTCCTCTTACATGTTACGTCAAGTTGCCAACTTTTTTGTTCAGCTTCTTTAACCACACTTCTGTTGCCAATCTGAATAAGCGTGTCATGTAACTTGGAAATCTGTGCGCAACAGGTGGTCACACATGATCTGAATTTTAGCTATGTTTATGAATTTTTGCCATGTTTATGAATTTCTTATGCTTGGGTTTCTTACAAAGGCATTTGACAACCCTCTCCCCCCATCACTTGCTATTTTTGTTGTGACAAAAGCATATCAAAATAAAAGAGGTGGAAATGGGCAAGGAGTGAAAATACCCAGACCACTCAGGAATAATAAAAACATCTGTCGACAATCTGGCAACCAGAGCTCCCTGGTACCATAAAGAATTAGTGGGTGGTTTGCTTGGTGCTAGAAAGGAAGTCCTTTGAATGTCGCTGCATAAGTCTAGGCCAGCGATTCTCAACCTTTTTAGATGTGAGCCACCCCTTAAAATACTCAAGGCATCCGTCAGAAAATGCCAGGTCCTGGATTTTCATCCTTTTTTGACTACAGAAAAACAATAGTTGCAAAGAACTCAGAAAGACTACAATGAGGCAGACTGTTTTTAACACTGGATTTATCTGATGGATCATATTTGCCCACCTAAGAGTGCTAACATTGCATGGCACCCTGCAGCACCCTTGAAAGGATTTCAAGGCATCCCAGGGTGCTGTGGCAGCCTGGTTGAGAATCACTGGGCTAGGCCTAGTGGCCGGTTATAGATGTTACATTTTTCTAGGTTTAATTCAGACTAAGCCATCACTGGCCATGTCTAGATGAGATGCTTATCGAGCAGTTGCTTGTCACTACTGCGCAGTAGCATCTCCGGGCGTGAACTGTGATGCTCTGCTACCGCACAGTAACACTGGTTACCGCCTTGTCATTTAGTACTTGGCTATGCAAGTACTAAATGCGCAGTAACATCTGCGCAGTGGGCAGCTCATGTAGACGTGCCCACTGTATAGATGTGGACATCTGTAGCCCAAATTAAAATTGGCTCCAGTCCAAATGAACGAAACCTCACTAAATGAGGACTAAAATATATGCAGACCAGGGCAATCCAAACTAGGCAATTTCAGCTGTGTTCATTAACATGTATATACAGCAGGTATCTAAGGCTTACCATTGCTCATGCCCGTCGCCAGGTGTCACAAGCTAGCACGGTTTTGTGGCCCTGATTGTGAGTGGTCGGAAGTGTCTGGCACCCCTTGCCGTCTCTGTTACAGAAGCACAAAAACCTCCCTGATGGTCAGCGGTCATCTCTTAACCCTTAATTGGAAATGAAATTTGATTCGAACTGTGATGCAAATCAGTTAATGCTGTTTAGAAAGCAGTGAACATGTCTACAAACGGGGCCGGATTAACCCTTTCCGCAGCTCAGGACCCTAGGCATGTGCCTAATTTGCCTACGTGTTACTCTGGCCCTGTCTACAAATGGCTAGTCTGATTGGTTTTAAGTACCGCGTCCGTAGGTAGACAGATGACAACACAAAACATGAAGAGGTAAATATGGAGCATCAGCACCATATTTGTATTGAGGGTCTCTAGGCTGACCTGTCAAATGGCCAGGACTACAGACTGACTCTCGAATGGTGCTGTAAGAGCTTGTCCCCAGATCCGCAGAGGGGCTTAGATGTGGCTAGCTGACTTGGTGGGTGGGATTCAGAAAACCAGTGTAGGTGTCTAAGCCTCCTATACAGCACCTGGTGGAATTAGGCACAAAAGATTGAGGGACAAACAAGCCAGAAAGGATGCCTGAGCTAGCCAGTACAAACCGCCACAGATGGGGGTGCCTGAAATGCTCTGCTATCTCCCTGGCTCAGGCACTCACCTGCAGCTGTGAGGGAGGTGCTTTAGTGCGACTGAGTCACATCTCTTCCTGGACTTAGTTGCCCTTGTCTTCCTTTTGGGCCTGAATGTCTGGATCACTCATTTCTTTTAAGATATGGTTGAATTAGTGATGCTGCTGCCCATCTCTAATTAATAATATAATATAATATAATTATACACACACATGTATATATGTATGCATGCATGTGATATATTTTATTATGTTATATTATATTATACATACACACTCATGCCCTAGTGGGTAGACCACTTGACTTTGAAGTGGGAGACCTGGATCCTGGGCACTCCAACCCCTGCTTCAGCCTGCCCTGAACACTGTGTAAGAGTTGGTGGGGGTTATTCATCAGCCTTTCTTTTCAAGCTGTGGGAAGGAACAGAAGGGTAGGAAGAAATACAGGTTTCTCAGCTGAAGGCAGTTTTCTGGGAAGAGGAGGACTTGTATTCTAGCCTCAGCTGTCAGGGCTGCTTATACATTTTGCATTAGAGTAATGGCATGAAATGCCCACACAGCGTTGAGCACAGCAACTGGAACACAACTAGTTCTGCAAGGTGGCACAGCTTCATCCCAGCCCTTACCCTAGTGCTTAGGACGTCTCTTGTGGGAGATGCTGGCTTGAGCCCCGTCAGGCTAGAACGCAGGCCTCGTGCTGCCTGGCTTGGTCTTCTAACCACTAGGCACTTCTCTTAAAGCGGGGGGTATGACTATCATCACCAGTGTTTTTAAAGGAAGATGCTGGAGCTGCTGTGTTTTGTGCTACACTTAATGCTGACAAGGCACCTGTCAAGGGACTTACACATAGGGATGTCTAGTTTGTGAATGCCAAACGGCCACGAGCAAGAGTTGGCCACATGTGGTCTTTGGGTTGGATCCAGCCTGCAGAGCCACTGGATACAGCCCACCGAGCTGCAGGGCTTTTGCCTGTGCCCTTGCTGCCACTAG
>JAGPOW010003642.1:2550884-2569676 GCA_030014935.1 Caiman crocodilus | reverse complement strand
AGCACAGTTTTCAGCCGGAGGGGGGCCGTGCCAGGGCCAGGCTGTGGTGGGTGGCAAGGGGCAGGAAGCAGCTGGAGCAGCATGGAAACAACTTCCAGCTCCCCAGCCCTGGCACGGCTACCATCTGCTTGCACCACAGCCAGGAAGCAGGAGCCTGGGAGAGGTGGTAGTGGCAGTGTGGGCACCGCTCCCAGCTGTTTGGCTCCGGTAGGGGCACAAGAAAAGCTCCCTCTCCCCTCCTGCTGACATGCCGTGGAAGCCACTAAGGCCCACGTCAGATTGGAGCTGGGTTGTTCTGGTCCATGGCTTGAAAATGTTCCTTTCCCCTGGCCTTAGGCATGAGATAATTGCTGATAAGTCCAGTGAAGATGGTGCCTCTGGGCATGCCCAGGAGCAGAACTCCAGGCACCTAATTGACTTTACTAGAGGAAGTTGGGCCCCAGGGTTGTTGCAGGTGCATACTGATGAAGAGCAGGAAGTTCGTGACTCTCAGTCTCATACTTATTATTCATAGTCTGCTTAAATTGCACTAGAGGCACCTAAGTACTTTTTTGGATGTAGTCTTTAGTGATCAAAGAGATTACCTGCGTTTCCAGCTGCCACCTATTAGCAAATAGGGATAGCGCTACTTGTATCCAGGAGACATTCACATACGGAGCACCCATTAAAGACATGAAATTCAGCTAGAAATGAAGCCTTAGCATGCTTTCTGTCCTGGATGTGATGGGTTATTTCCCGGTCCTACATCACCTGGCAAGTTTAAACAGTGTTCATAGTTATGCATGAATCCATAGTTTGCGTTTGTTTTATTGCCTTTGCTTTGTCGGCGGTATGTTGTGGTGCAATTTCTGCAAATTACAGTCTGTTCTTACAGCCCGTTCAGTGGGTGAACTGCAGTGCAGTCCATTCTCACATGTTTCTGATACAGGTTTGCAACTGGTCTAAAGGAGCGTGGCAGGGCTGATAAACTAGATTATTACTCTTCGTCATTTAAATGACACGCGAACAGTTTGTGGACAGAAGAAATTCTGGGGGCCGGGAGACAGGGATTCTTGAATGCCAGTGGAGGCTCTGACACGGCGTGCTTGTGCTATACGGAAGCACTTCTTTCAGTTTCCATCCATCCTGTTAATATTTTTGGATGCTCTCTTGGTCTGATTCACAGCCCATTGAAGTTATTCATTGTAATCTGTCATGCTTCTGTCAGATATTATTGACTTCTCTGAGTTTTCGATCACATCCTTATTCAGTATCTCAGTAAAAAGTCCTGGTTTTCTCAGTCTCATCTCCTGTCAAAGACTTTCCCTGTGACATATCTCCCTTGTTACCTGCATCTGAACTGGCTCTGTTTCTATTACATTTTCTTTGAAACAGAGCTCCTAGAATTGAAAGCTGTATTCCCGTGGAGCTGTTTAATAGTATTATAATATTCCCAATATTATTTTCTCCTGCTTTTTATCCTTCATATTGCTTTTATTGTCACTGCTGTATGTGGATCAGAAGTTTTCATTGAGTTGTCCACACTCACTGCCTGGGCTTTTTCCTGAAATAAATTATGCCTTGCACATGAGACAGAGAAATACATCTTTTCTTAGCATGTTCCCTTGAGATCAGGAATTTCTCTGTCAGCGAATGCATATATCACTGCCAAAATGAAAAGCAGCTTTTGTGCAATGAATTTCAACTATTGAGCATGTATTTCATTATTCCTACTGAAGCACTGCTTGGAAATTGTTTTTAGGGTGGGTCCGTGTATTTTGTCGCTCTTCTGGAGGTGGCAGGGGTGCTGTACACACATCGATGGGGCCATCAGGTTATAAAAAGTACTTGGTTTCCTGGTTTGCAAGTGCTGATACAGTGTGTTCAGGCCTTGCTCTCCAAGAAGCTGCCTGACTGCCTTTGACTGAGGTCTGGTTTTAAGACTCACAGCTCACCATACAAGTGTCACTGCAGTGGAGGAGTGACTGGAGGAGCCTGCTTGGCCCTGGCTTTTTATTATAACAGAATGGGTCACACAAGTTTGCGAAGATGAAATTTAATAGAACCTTTTTGGAAGACCTCACTGAGTAATTTGGCTTCTGTCTGGCGTCCACAGCCCCTTTTCTATCATAACCCTAAAATGTAGTTTTTTTAATGGGGGCTGAGGTGTGAGCTATGGCTTCTGTCTGCCTTGCGGGGTCTCACCGTTCCCTTCCAGGCCTGGGATGACCTCTGCTCCCCCTCCATTTCATCCTAACTCTGGATTCTTCCTATTTCAATGGCACAGGAAGTTCTGTCTCCTCTTCCACTAGCAGACAATTGCTGGGTTTTGCCTTAGAGGCAACTGCATCTCAGCGACAGATTGTTTGATGTAAATAATTAATATACGTGGTTAAATATAACTTTTGTTATAACAAAGTGCTACACAAATGAATGAGGCAGCATAAGTAAGATGGAGAGCATCAAGTACATAGTTTTCTGGCTCTATCCAGGAGTGATGATCAAAATCCAGGTGTCCAATTGAAGGCTTGCAGGCTGCATACAGGCCAGGAGCAGGTGGTCCAGGTCCTGCAGCTGCCTCTCCTATAGCCATGCAGTGCAGAGAGGCCTGGGGTGCATGCCCTGGCCATGGGCAAGTTCGCCATCCCTGACCTAAGTAATATCAGTTCATATTATTAACACGCTCCACCGTTAAAGCTTGTGCATCAGTTTGTTAGTAAAAGGATTTGAGGTCCTTGAAAAGAAGGGCGCCATATAATCTTAGACTAGCACTTTTGTCTCAAAATTCAAAACAAAGGCCAATTTGGGAGTAGCTGCACTTTCATGTAAAGCCAGCTCTGGTGCGGAAGATAGCCGAACTCAATTGCCCTTATTTTGCGCCCTGGGAAACTCATCAGGTTGATTATGAGGAACAAATATGAAAAAAGGGGGGAAAAGTCTATTGGGAAGAAACAAATCGAGGGAAGAAGAAACAAGAGCGTGAGAAAAAAAGAGGGAGGCGACGAAGAGAAATTCTAAGGAAATAGGATGTGTAAAAAAAATGTGTTTAGGTTTAGTAACACTTAGTTTGTAAGCTAGGTGCTTTACATAGATTCAACAGATAGTGTTAAATATAATCAGTTTAGATCTTATCGTACTGAGCTGCCACTGCAACATTTCCTTGAGCCTGGCAAGATGTCATTCGACCCTGACGTTCATCAGCACGGACTCTAACGAGTACCTCTTTATGCCCATTTAGGTTGGGGGCGTAGGGAGGGAAAGTTTCTAATGTATAGCATCTGTTTTCCTTCAACTAGAAAAGAACCCCTTTCCTTTGTGTCAAAGCTTGGATCCCAAATTAGTTTCAAAGCTCCCCTGCACTGTTTGAAAGAGGTCTCTAGTGTTCGATTCCACCCAGTTTCCTGTCACACACCCCCTCCGAATATTTTTATTTATTTTTTGGATAGAAACATGATTTCTCTGAGTTTTGTTTTTAAATTGCCACTCTGGTACACGTCCTGAAAATAACTCGCCTACTTTCCTAATGAGCTGTTAGGATGCTAATGAGATGAAGCGCACCGTACTTCGGGCGCTCGGGCGTTGTGATGACGGATGATGTAAACACACCTGCGTGTAGAAATGCAGGCCAGTCTGATGGTTACGGCACAAGTCAGGCAGTCACAGGATGGAGGTTGTAGTTGCAGCTTTGCCACAGCCCCATGCTCTTAGCCAAGTCTTTTAATCACTCCGTGCACCATTTCCCCCCGGGATTTCATAGACATTAGGGGCTGGAAGGGACCTCATCGGATCCAGTCCCCTGCCATAGGCAGGGAGTCAGCTGGGACCAAGCAACCCCAGCAAAAGTGATCTCGAGTGACCCCAGCAATTTCATGCATCAAATTGAGGAAATATACCCTTTCTGTACTATATTCACAGGTTAAGTCAATTCAGCTGTTGAGGTGCTCAGATGCTGAGGTGGTGATGAGGACTCTAGAAAGCCTGTAAAAAGGAATTAAATCTTGAGCAAAGATAGAATAACAGAAGATGTGTAATTTCTGTATTGCGATCATAAGATCTTACCAGCATAATAGCGCTGGTAACAGCGTGTCGGCTTGGGCACCGTTCTGCTGTGATGAGTACTGTTTCACTTTTAACAACTGCGCACCAGTAAAGATCATCCTTGGTTAATGCACGTGACATGCTGCTGAGCTGCTAGCAGAAGCTGTAGAGAGTCAGGATGAGATACGGCCTTTTAAGCAAAAGGAAATAGGGGACCCGGCAGCTTTGGCCTTTTTTCGTTATGACACCCATTCTTTGATCTTCTCGCAAGAGAACGGCTGCACATTTCTGCTTTCCAAATATCTCCCATGTTACAGAATAATGAAAGAAGCAAAGCTGGGTCATAGCAAATTGTAGCAGAGTAAACGAGAAAAAAAGGAAGCACATATTACTCAGCTGTCCAGAAATCTCTGTAATTAATACAACCATTAATTGCATAATTCGTCCACTCACACACACGCATGCAACAGATTGTCACTTTCTCCATTCCAACATAGCTAAATCCCCCCTGCATCCCACCACCCTTAAAAACCAAACTTCAGCCTCACGGGGATGTTATCTAAAATAGCTTATTCTGCTGAAGTTTATTCCGAGTCAGGATGTGACACTTTTTACACTTATGCACATAGACACTTATACACATCGTACAGCTGTATCCGTACCAGATAGTCAGAATAGCACCGAAGGCAATGGAGCGCTGACTTTTTAGACCCACCGAAGACTGGCCCCACAGTTTGTAACGCTGGGCAGGGTCTGACAGTACAGGATCCTGTGCTCTCATCCCCCAGCTACTCTCTTTCACCACCTCTGGTTTCAGTCAAGAGTCCATGACCAGTTACTAGGTCCTTGCAAAAGGGGGTTTTTGGGGGTGGGCTTTTTGGTATCATAAATTGTTCGATCATGTTAATAATGCTTTTATTTTATGATTTGCTGTTTCCAGGGCACAGACAGAAGCTTGATGACTCTAAACCTAGTTTGTTCTCTGAACGCCTCAGTGATTTAGGGCGCATTCCTCATCCCAGTATGAGAGTAGGGGTCCCGACTCAGAGCCCACGGCCCTCTCTGAACTCTGCACCAAGTCCTTTTAATCCACAAGGACAGAGTCAGATTACAGGTAAGAGACAGACTCATAGGTTTAATTTGCACAGGTGGTGATAGCAATGGGTTATGGATATTTTTGTCTTGCTTATACTCCCATGTGGAGGAATGGCAGTCCATAGAGATAGTCGTCTACCTGCGAAAATGGTTATGGAACAGGGTTTTTTAATTCACTCATAGGGAAAATGGCCACCATTACAATGTCAGCATAAGGAGAAAAATACAACTTTTCTTACTGTGCCTTCCATTTAGCACTGGTGTTTATCATTGTCACGATGAACAAACTGGATTATGTGGTAATTGCCCAGGGCTGCTAATGAGGGCTGTATGCACAGTTATGACTGTGTGCCGGGGGACAGGATTTCACTGTGCTGAGAAGGAAAACACAGAATGCTGTGTGCAACAAATTATGAAACTGCAATGGGATTTTAACTACAGCTGGGCCAGAGGTTTGCAACAAAACCCCACAATCTAAAAATGCACTGGCTTCACCATGCTGTAACTTGTAACTTCAGTGAAAGGCTTAGCTAGGTCCTCTGAGATCTTTTGAGGCAGCCTGTGCCTAATTTTGGCTCTGATTTCTGCCAGTCTATATCTGTCAGACAGAGAGATGCCAAGATACGATCGATCCTTGAACAACCTAATAGCAGTACCAGAAACCCTTAATAAGTGGAGGTATATAAGCAAGATTGTACTGTACCTGCTATGGTGTGCTTTGCTTGCCGGGGCTGCTTTTATCACATAAATACAAAACACATTGTAGCTGAGCTAGTGGTATCCACACTACATGTGCGTTGCCAGTTCAGCGTGCCGGTTTTCCTATACCGGTAAAGCACTCCTAGTATAGATGTCACCTTTGAGTCAGTCTGGAAAGATTTATGGTTTCATGTTTCAAGTGGTTTTGACATGATACCAGCTGAAACTCAGTGGTTTTGACAAAGTGTTGTGGCTTTTTTTAAAAGAAAAAAAAAGTTCAACCAGTTTATTGATTTGCAGTAAGGCAGAGAAGTAAGTGGGTTAGTCTGAACCCAAAACTCAAGTGAAACCTCGCAAAAATTGAAACAAAAATTTCTGCTTGGGAACCTTTATGAACAGGAGCTGCCAAATTTCTCACAGGTCTAGAACAGCAGTTTGAGCTGCTATAAAATACATGTATAAATATCAGGGGTCTTGCCATCTAGTAATATCTCAGAACTGGCTCATTTACCAGGCTTAGTTGGGTATGAGATCTGGATTTACTTCATATCATCCTAAAGGTAAGAACTGGCAAAACAAAGTCCATGGGCTTCAGCGTACTATTGTGTCTTATGGTAACTGAGGACGCGACACAGCTCCCAGGACAATGTCTGACTATATGTTCCCATTTCAGTGGGGGCAGGAAAACCCCAAGCCCTTCTCCTTCCGCCCACCTCCATAGTTTACCCATTGTGCAACCCTATACTTACGGAGCAGGGTGGAATTTTTCCTGACCCCATCTGGTGATCAGCTTATGCCCTGAAGCAGGAGGACCGAGAGCCCCTTATAATTTTCATCCTAGCTAAGTGTAACTTCATATGCCCTTCTCGTTCACATAAATGCCTCCTGTAAATGTGCTGCTGGGTTTGATTAATAATGTCGTTCTTTGCCTCGTTATGAATCAGCAGCAGCTCTTACAAATCCTGGAGGTGAATTTTTTAGGTGAGGTTTAAAATAAGCTTGACTGTAAAGAAGGCATTGGCGTTTGCTACCCACTCTGCAGAGCCAAAGAGTTAGTAGTTAAACCCGAGGACAATTATGCCAAGAGAGACTCGATCTAGACAAGAGAGAGCTGATGCTGGTGGGGCAAGAGGGAAATAACCTGGACAGGAGGATGAATTGACTTCTCCTTCTAATCGTGGAGTGTACTTTTTCCTTGCCAATGGTGGGAATCTTTAGACATCCTGACTTTCGAATCCCAGCTAGCAGTGACAACTGCTACTAGTCTGTTAAGTTTGCAGATAGTTATGTTACACCCTCCATTTACACAGACCCTGTCATAGTCGTCTACACCTTTATCTCCTCCTGGGTGCACTCAGCTCTGGAAGACCGCTTGCTAGCTTTCTAACCTCCCCTTTAATAGAATGGTTAGTACGAACAGATTATATTTGCAATTGCTCTGTTAACTGCATTGGTTTCGGCATCTAGTTTGGGGTACTACTCAGGTCAGTAATCCTTAATAGATAAACTACTGTGGGGCAGATCATACTGCATGTATTAGGCACCTGAGTGGGCTTAGGTGTCTTAGTGAGATCCTATCCACCCTGCTCAAGCCCATGAGAAACCGTTAATACAATGTTGGGTATGGGGAGGGTAGAGGGTGGAGAGGGTGTCTTCACCCTCACTATTTTTTTTTGTGCCTTCATTTCAAGGCTTAGTTCACAACACATTGCAACAAAAATAGATGCATTAGTGGATTTGAGGGACTGGAACAGGGTGGAATAAGATTGCACTTAGTTGTGTAAATCCACTTAGGTGCCTAATACATCTGGCTTTCCTTGCTTTGGAAGAGTTGGCTCCTTCCACCGAGACAGCTGTGGTATGTTCGCTGGCGGTCCCTCTGTGTTCTTCCAGGGATGTCAAGTCTGTTGTTGTAAAAATCAGGCCAGAGAGAGACAAGGTCTGTGCTTCAGGGAGCAGTGCAAAGCATCTCTTTGATCAGTCATTTGCTTGACCATAGAAAATGACTGAGTTTATGCCACTTTGGTTTAGTTATAGGGGAAGAAGTTATATATGCTACCCACTTCAGACAGCTGATTTGATGGGATGCTGTACTTGTTCCAAGTAACCTCTCCAGATGCTGTAATGTGTGTCCACAGGTCAATCAATAATAACTCTCCACTGATCTCTTGACGTGGCCTTTTCAGCTGATAGGGCATAGGTATATATTTCAAGAATTGACCCTTGTACAAAATCAAAGGTTTTTATTACATTTGATTGAATTAACAAGGAACTGCTTTGGAAATCCTTTATTTTAGTAACTTTGAACCCAGTAACAAAGCCACCCCCCCCAAACCCTCAACGGTTTTTGTTCCTCATAACCATAGCAGCAAACAACTGTTTCTCTGCAACATGTTATTATATAATAATTGTTCTATTACCAGGAAGCACGTAATTAAGCTGCTTTTGTTTCATTCCAATTGAGCTTTTGCATAATTATTCCATGATTAAACATAAATTGTATTTAAAACCTGGCCAACTCCCATCCGAGTATTAAGAACTAAGCAGATGCCTTTACACGGTTGCTGGTTCGTTTTCTGATTTCTTCCCTTTTTGCAAGGTGATGTTTATTTCCCTGTAGTACCTGAATGCAATTTGCAAAAAATTACCCCGCGATTCCAAACCTGCAATAGGATCAGCCTGTTGCAGCGCAAGGCATGGCTTAGCACCAAGTTGCCCTTATTCAACATGGCATTTTAACTAGCATTCTGCAAAAGCAACATTGAAGGGTCATTAAAAAACAAATCATCCAATAAGCAGATACCTCTGCTGAAGTAGTGCAGATCCAATTTGAGCCCTGCGTATTGCTCATAAATCAAGACTCCTGTCTCCTCACATTTGGATGCTGGTATATTTGCGATGTCTTTTTTTTTTTTTTTAATGTTATGGAACTTAAATAACTTGCCGGCATATCGTGTTACCCTCCCATTCAGACAGCAAACTGCTGCATCAATTCTTAAACATGAAACAAGGAAAACTGTTGTTTTTCTAAAATACAACCGGTGAGGATTAGCTTCTATCAGGCGGGAAAAGCCATGGGCGTAATGGCAAGAATGCGGTCAGTATGAGTAGTGGAGTCTCAGCTGCAGAGCTGTAGAAACTGTGAAGTGGGAGTTAAGTGAGGTTTCATGCTCCATCACCGCTGTGGCACCATCTGATCTATAGGCAATCTGTGACTTTAGTAACTGAAATAACAGTACTCAAAGGTTATGTGAAACATGCTTTTTTTTTCTTTCTTTCTTTTTTTTTCTCACTTCAGCAGCATGTAACTTCCATCTTTTCAGACTGAGCAAAGACTGAGCAGTCTCTCTCATGAACTCAGCATGTTTAGGGTTGCAGCAGACAGAGTTAATGCATTTAGGGCTGGACTCTACAGCCCACCGTGGATTGAAGTCAGCAGAAGACCTAGAAGGGCTCTTAGATGGTGAACAGAGCGACATGATCATTTTGGGCAGAGAGGAAAATCCATCCCTCTTCAGACGGCAAGCACAAAGCTTGCGAACCAGGGAAGTTTCCCCTAATGCCAGTTTTGAGCCTTTTGATACTGATACGCTGCATGCCACTCCTCTGCACAGAGGTGAATGCCACCCAGAAGGAGAAGACCCTTTTCTGGGAACAATGCGATTGTGCGACAGGAAGAGGATGGGGTGAAGCAGTTTGCTTACCCACAAAATCTGTGCAAAGGCCTTGTGTAGGTGTTGCTTCTCTTAGTTAGTCCCTTAAGAAAAACAGTTTATCATCGGCAGGGAGTTTTGCTCATATAGAAGATTACTATACTGCTTAAACCCCATGTGGAGATACCCCCACACTGGGCTGGATTTTACTTTTAATGCGAGGTGGCCCACAACACAGCCCAGGGTGTTTTGCATGGCAGGATGTGGCTGCCTTCTCGATATGGCTCAAACTACAGATGCCAGCATGTCTGGCTGTGGACCTGGGATTGCTACCAGAGGGTTACTCTGCTTTGAGAGCAAGGGTAGCTGCAATCAGCTTTATCTCATGCAAATTAATTGCATCCTTCAGGCAACTGGCAAGTAGCCATTGTGAGCCTGTATTAGGAAAAATTTGTCTCCCTCCCCTTCAGGTATCCTGTTCTTTTCTCATTTTACACTGTTTGGCCTTCTAGCTAGAGGGGGGTGCTTCCTTGTTTCTTTCCCTAGAAATGTCACTCTGGGATGGGATGTGGGGGATGACTTGTGTCAGGTCTGGAAGCCATAATCTGCCTTCATTTTATCAGGGTGTCGCTCCACCGGGTTTGCCTTCAGCGGCGTTCTCAGTGAATGATGCCGGACACCGAGATTTTGAATAAGCCTAGGCAAAACTCGCAGAGCAGAGTTTTCTCCAACGGCGGTCCATTTCCTTCTGCTGACAGCAGTCTTGGCTTTGCTCAAATCATAATTGAAGATATCTTACTTTAAATATTTACCAAAGATAGGTCCAGACAGCTCGTTTGTCAGCATCGGCGGTAGCACTACCCGAGACGGTAGCAACACGGCCGTGGTCCCAAGGCTGAGCGGGGCGCAAGCGAGAGCGTTTTTGTAAAGTGCGTGCGCTCGGGGAAGCTTTCAGACTACAGAGCGAGGGCTCGGTGAGCCTGCCTGCCTGGCGAGCGTGTTCCCCGGTGCTCGCTCAGCTCGGGCAACGGGAAATTGAGCTCTTTCCACTGCAGCTCTCTGTATGTGTCATCGCGCAGTGCCAAAGCAATGGAAAAGGCTGCTCAGCGGAGCTTTTTAGGGTCTGTTTCTCCTCTCATTTGCACTGCTGTCAATCTGGGTATTTCCTTGGGGGGCAGAGGATTTTCACCGCGGTAGAGCGAGTGAATCGACAGGCAAACTGGAACGCTGGCTCCTAACTCTGCAACGTCCGTCCAGCGTTTGGCTCATTTTGTAAACAGCCGTATTTTTCCCAGGAATCCACCGAGATGCACACAAAAGCCGGCCGGAGACAAGTGTCAGAGAACGTGTCAGTTTACCAGCAGTAACTACGAGCGTGGGGATGAAGTAGTAGGGACAGAATAATATGCAAGATTTGATATTTCCTGCTCTGTAGACGTTTACCTGGCAGTGCAAACAGGAAGGAGCTGTTTATGTATTAGTTTAGACCTCACCCATGCTGACTTGTTTCAGCCGATCTGTGCATTATGTGTAGCAGCGTATGCCCTGTTGCAAATGACTGTTATGAACCTCTGGGATTTTTCATACGTTGCAGGCTTTTAGCAAGTGGAAAGACTTGCTGGGCCTGTCAGAGCGCCTGATCCTTTCCACGGCAGTGCAAAGCTCCTGGCCTACAGAAGATGGAAACTGCTTGATCATGAGTGGCTCCTGTAAGGCCCCCTCCGCCCGGCCGTCCCCTGCCCCGGCTCACGAGAGAATTTGCTTCTCAAGCAGGGCAGGGGAACGGGCACCACTAATTGGTCATTGCATTTGCTTTGTTTGCATGCATTAAACACCTCCACTACCCAGGCTAAGTGAGTACTTGGCACACAACTAGGCAATAGTAACCGTGTCAAAACTGTCCCAGTAATTACCTGGAAGGCCCCAGGCTGAACTTTGCCACATGGCCCCGGGCAAGGTTGCACTTGGACCAGGCGTGCTCGGAGTAGGAGGCAGCGGCATAACTAAGGCAGGGTGACCGGGGCAACCATCCCAGAAGCTGATTTTTTGGGGGGGAATAAAACAGTGGCTGTCCGCAGCTGCCCAATTGCAACTGAAATCACGCTGGCATCGCAGCGGCAACTGGACGCTGCCACCGCCCCAGGGCCCGGCTGCTTCATGACACAGCTGGTAGCAGCAGCTCTATCAGCACTTCAGATCTGGCTGAATCTAACTCTAGGAACCGGCTTGGTTACTAGAAACCTCAGACGAACGTCATCCTTCCTGGCTTCTAAGGGTGAAAACAGACATTGGGTTTATCCCAGGTTGGACTGGTGAGAAATGCAACTTGTCGGTCGGTGTAGCTCGGCAGCGCTCCCGTCCTCCTCCACCCGCCCCCCAGCCTGCACACACGAAATACCCACAGGTACCAGTGAAGAGGAGTTTGTTTGAAGGTTTCTGCTCCGGGACCTTGTGAACTAGGTGCTTCCGTTTCCTGCTTGCTGGCGGGCCGAGCGCCACGTAGGAAGCCAAGCAGCCACGGGGAGTGATTCTCCTCCCCGCCCCGAGTTAGGGAGAGGGGACCTCATTACCCTGCAGCGCTCTCGTGGATTGCTGCTTTCCTCCCTGGTCGTGACTCAGAGTTGCAATACTGACTTCTTATACCGGCGGTGACCGGGCTTTGGTTTTGTTTTGCTCTCATTGCTTGCTTACGGGTGATGAGGTGAGGGTTTGGACACAAATGCATTTTAGGTGCGAGGCGTGCGAGGCAGCTGCTGCAGATCTACGCGTGTACCTCTGCAGTAGCCTGCACGAGCACGCGCGCGAGCCCCCTTGCTTTGAACCGGGCCGAAGCAGGGTTAACACTGGAGGGGGGGCTGCGCCAGTTCGTACCTGGATTTGCCGAGCAGCTTTAGAAGAGGAGTTTGAGTGTTGCTACATTTACACTGCAAAGTAATCATGCAGACAGGATAATCAGATGTCTCCTATGATAGCAGTACAGCTGTTATCTCTCTCCATACCGGCGCGCTCAGCCCCCAGACCACAGGCCAGATCTGGCTCCCCGCAGGTGGAGCACCCCACAGGTCCTAAAATCTGGTGGCAGGGGAGCAGTGGGGATCCCTGCAAGCTGGCCCACAGAGCAGCGCAGGGCCCAAGCTTGGCATGGGGTGCCAGGGCTTCATCCCAGCACACAGGGCCTGTGGACTGGCCCGACAACACTCGTCTGGCCCCTGGGCCCAAAAGATTGAGCCCCACTGCTCTATACCCTCAGCCGTCATTTTTCTGCAGAGCTCAAGCTGAGCTCTCTGTTGAAGGAGAGACACCCAAACTAGACTAGGGTCCCGTTGCACCAGAAACATCTAGGAGGAGACAGTCCCAACTCCAAAGGACTTAATAGCGAACTAAATAGCTGATGCAACGAGATGGAGAAACACACTATGATTATCCTCGTGACATGGCTGGGGTACCGAGGCAGAGAGGGGCTGAGTGACTGGCCCAACGTCATGCAGGAAGTCTGTAGCAGAGCCAGGCATCGAATACTGATTTCCTGAGTCCCAGCGACTTACAGTGCCACCTCTTGCTCTTGCTATCTTATGTTGTGTATTTAAAACTCCTGTTGCTTTCATGACCTCGCGCCAGTCAAGTGTTGAAAGTAGGATTCTGTTGACATGACCCAGAAGTCTTTGTTTTCATTTTAAGTTGGGGTGAGCCAACGAGGCTGCGCTTAGATGTAGGTTTAGGCTAGATTTCAGGGTCCAAGGCCAAAGAAGGACTAAGGTTCAAGATACCATGATGCCAAAATACCACAAAAGTCTGGCTTCCGCCATTTCATGTGGCAAACATCCCATGACAGCAATTATGCTCACGAGCTTCTCACATCTTGGACCAAATCCTACAAGAACAGCCCTTCTTCTGATATTTTTTCTGCTTTTTAGCTGCAACTGAGGCCCCTTCCAGTGTCGGATCTGAGCTCGAATCAAAACCATAAGGGAGGGCTGGGTTAGATCCAGTTTGGGACCGACAATCTAGAGTTTGACGGAGTTGGGATTTGCGGGTCTGTTCTTGACCCTTCGTTACTGTTAAGCTTGTTTTCCCAGCACACCTCTGCTTTTCCAGTTGCAGATTGCTTAACACAGACTGAATCATGAATAGCCCTACTAGCGTGAAGCAGAGAAACATGTTGCTATCAGATATAACGACGAGAGTCAGTCGGATTTGAAGCCATGCCAATCTATACAACCCATACCTTGAAACTGTTAAGACAAAAGTTGTTCATTACATTTAATGATCAAGTGTCCTTCAGATTTCTAAGGAGCTTTTATGTTAACCATTTATATTACTCAACTGTAATATAAACGGCAAACTCAGGGAAAATCCTTTTAAAATTAAATTGGAAAGGATTTTTTTTATCTATATAGTTATTTTGCTTCAAGGAAGTATCTGCTTTCCAGACATCTCTTCAAACAAATCATGTCTGAACAGAAAAAATAAACAAGGAATAGCGAGGCTACAAGGTTTTTCTGTGTGGAAGAGCAGAGTGGGAGGTTTTGTTTCTTTTTTGTAAAAAGATGAATTTCCTGAAAAGGGGGGCTTCGCTTCTGCCATGCAGCTATTGCATTTCCATTGACAAGGCACAATCTTGGCTCAGCGTCTTGACTGTAGTAGCTTCTTGAGTCAAACTGGAGCTGATTTGCTACCTTGGAAATGGAGAAAATTTAGAAATTAGAAAAGAATTTGGATATTAGAAAACACTACTCCACTGTCAGGGCGGCTCGGATCTGGAACCAGCTTCCAAGGGAAGTGGTGCTGGCTCCTGCCCTGGGGGTCTTTAAGAGGAAGCTGGATCATTACCTAGCTGGGGTCATATAAGCCCAGTATTTCTCCTGCCCAGGGCAGGAGGTCGGACTAGATGATCTACTTATGTCCTTTGCGCCCCTATATCTATGAATCTATGAAGCTATCTATGAAAGATGGGTTCCCAAGTGTACGCGTAACTTCAGAGGCAGTGGTACGTGCAATTTTCCTGTACGTCATGCAGATCCCAACAGAAACTCGGCCGGTTAGGAAATGCTTTTGGATTTTTCACCAAGATAGAGAGAATATTTATGATGAATTCCCGTTTCCAGTGATGATTCAGCAGATAATAGCTAACAATGAAAGTTGCAGATTGTAACGATAAGAAAATGAGCCTCCCCTTCCTCTTCTGTCACCCAGTGCAGTCACCAGAAGCTCACAGCAAGGATAACCTTCTGGGCCTTGAACCTTTGCCTCCAAAGTAGTCTATAAAAAGTACATCAAAAGGCATCGTTAAGTTTCAATGGTTACCCCAAACCGTTTGGTTTCATATTATAATTATGGTGACTGTAGGTAATCGGGTTAGAATTCAGACGTGACCTTTTTTAGACAGATGATAATAGGGCTCATGACATTTTCCCTCTTGGGTTACTTTCTCAGCACTGAAAACCCTTCTGTTTAATGTTGAAACTGGATAATAACTTGACAGACATGGCTCACAACTTTTGTGTTCCCCCTTTGCCCCCACCCCCTCAACTAGCTAAAATAAACTTTAAAAACCTCAAGCCTGCTAGCGCTGAGGTGTGGAAGGTGTTAACAGACCTGGGAGCTGATGCTGGAATTTTTGCTGCGCGCCGGACAGGAGAGAGGAGGAATGTCCGGACCCCGACCACATTGATTTCAGCTCTGCTTGCTACCATTTAAAAAATCAAAGGAAATACTTTGCTCCGTGCTGTTTGTTTTTCACCCGATTATTTTGCAAGGTGAAAAAGCACAGAGCAATGGAGAAGGAAAAGGGCGTGGGGTGGGGGAAGGAAAGGTTATTTCTCATACATTCCCATTCTTCATAACATCAGCGGGCTTAGATTTGGCTGGGCGGGGGGCGGCCCTCTGTCTTTTTCTTTTCTTTCTTTCCTTTTTTTTTAAAAAAATGTTCTCTTTTGTTTTGTTTTCTAGACCCCAGACAGGCACAATCATCCCCTCCATGGTCATATGACCAATCTTATCCATCCTACTTGAGCCAGATGACTTCACCATCCATTCATTCCACAACTCCCCTCTCCTCCACACGAGGCACGGGGCTTCCTGCCATCACCGATGTGCCCAGACGCCTCTCAGGTAAAGACCACGTTTCAACTAAACAATTGTGCAGAGAGTAGCAGGGAAGAACGAAGGTGCTTATAACTGCGGTGCGGGAATACAAAGGAAGATCAGTATGTGGTAGCAGACTTTCTGAATTAAAGGGGGATCAAATCCTTCATCTTTTAAGGCTCGGATTTGAATGTTTAAGTGTTGCCACGTTACTCTCGGACGTGTCGTTTAAATGTAAAAAATTCCACGTTAGGTCAGATTATCCGTTACTGTTTCCATTACGTTGTTTTCAGCCGAGAGCCATTTCTCGGCAAGTTTCAATGAAGTTGTGATATTTTTCTCTTTTTTATTTTTTACTGTCTCCTAAATTAGATTAGTCTCACCGGAAAGTGTCTCTGTTTCTTTAATATTTAAATCTAAGGCTTATTTTTGCTTATTTCAATCCAGTAGGTCAAGAAAGCCAGTTCCCTTGTTAATGTGTACTGAAGATCCCTATCAGAAACTGGCTGAGGCACTTTTGGGTACAGGGCAGTCCTGCAAGGAGTAGGCAAGTTGCGCTTCAGCATGATAAAGGGGAGAGGAAATCTTAGCAACCCAGACTAGACAACAGCCAGGGACTGACACTTTTATCCAACAGATAGATGTATATATGCTCTGTGATCCGGCTGTAAGGGGCACGGAGGCAAACCCAGCTGAGGAGAGTCATTTGCTTGTCTGGCTGTTTGCCAATCTGGGGAACTCTCACCCGGAGCGTTACAATTCCAAACAGACCAACGTGGAAATATTAGTGACCAAAATGCACGTGCAATATAAAGAGACTCTACTTTTCATTAATAAAGCACAAAGGATTGGTTTTATATAACTATTTTCCCATGTTTGCAAGACACTCGGATGGTCTCGGGTTCTAGTCCCATACACCTGTTTGACTTCCAGCCAGGCACATTTCTTTCTATCTTGTTTTCCCCTCTCCTCAAAGCTCTTAGCACTGTAAATGTTGCTCACTTCACTGAGCTGCATCACCGACAAGCTGAACTTGAGCCAAGAGGCACGTAGGATTTGATTAGGTTAGACTCCTTGATTTCTTTCATCTCGGAGGAGGGAAGCTTTGTTTCTCAAACAAACAGCCATGAGATCTCCCTGGTCCTAGTGCTCTGTTTTCAGAGAAAGTAGACCATCCAGATGGGTCAAAGTTTCTGGCTTTAGCGGGCAGGCACTTCTGTCCTCTCTTTGAGATGCTCCTTCGAGTTAAAAACAAAATCTAGTTAATTTGGAGGAAGTGGTTTGTTTGGCTGGAGACTGATTTCTTGTTAGGTTGAGTCTCCTGATGGCCAGTGTCGCCCTGGGTTGTTTAACGAGTTATTTTTGCAGTTTTGCCCCGGGCAATCCCTGCAGGAACGGGCCCAGGTGGGATTGCAGCAGCTGTACAAGTTACTTGCCCTGAAGCCCTGCAGTGTGTATTCAGACGTAAGCATCTCTCTCATGGGCACAAGCGCCACAGCTAAAAGAAGTACATCACAGGGCCATTATTGAGACCTTCTCTACTGCGCTTTGCAGCAAGCTATCCCCACTTCTCCGATCCTTACCTTTTGGGGACCGGCTGATCCCCTTTATTCCCTGGCCTTTTCTCAGCCCAGGAGGTGCCTTTGTAACCTAGATACCAACGTGGATTTTGATTTTCTATACGCCTGGATGCTTAGCTTGCTGGGGTCATCTGACTTCCAGCCCTTTGGGCAGGGGGCTGGACCCAGTGATCTTGCGAGGTCCCTTCCAGCCCTAATGTCCATGAAAACTATGGAAGAGGGAACCTCCAGAATACAGCCTGAACTCACTAGCACTGGAGTTTCAGCCAAAGGCTTCCTTAGGTCGATGACAGGCTCTCACTCGCAGCGTGGCGGTGCAGTGTTGCACGTTCCAAAACCCTTGTGGCCTCACTCGTGTGCCCCGACCAGGCCAACTCCACTGCGCTGAGGCGCCGGGCAGGATCTGGCCCGTATTGTTTATAACGTGCAGAGTGGAATGTTAATTTAAAGCGTGGCTCTACTCTGTAAAGTGGCTGTGTAAAAATGCCACCTCCTTTACTCACCAGATGTGCTTTTCTTGTGCACATTCCAGCTCGAT
Organism: Caiman crocodilus; assembly: GCA_030014935.1. Classification (NCBI taxonomy): domain Eukaryota; kingdom Metazoa; phylum Chordata; order Crocodylia; family Alligatoridae; genus Caiman; species Caiman crocodilus. The sequence goes on along the minus strand of JAGPOW010003642.1, from coordinate 2,552,010 downwards.
TCTGCTGACTGCGGTGAATAAAAATACGTCTGCACCAGTTCTTACTTCTATTTGCCGTGCAGCTTTAGAAGAGGAGTTCGAGTCTAATGTTCCATACAAATTGTCAGTAGGGCTGTTGACTAAATCCTGATACGAGGGCTCTCAGTCACACTTGGATCACCTCATTAAATGCTACAGTAAGGTGGGCTGTGTCAGAGGGTTGTGCTCTGATCTAGGATCAGGAGGCTTGGGTTCAATTCCTGCCTCCACCCCTAGCCGAGTCACTTGATTTACTTAGTGCTTCCATGAACTGAGCGCGATGCTTTTCTGTTATACAGCTGTATAGTGTTGATTGGGATACTACAGAGAGGAGGGCCGTAGAAGCACAGAGAAGTATTAAAGGGTATGCAGAAGTGGCAGGGGAGGGAGCACAGTTGTGAGTGTGTGAGCCTCCAGTCTTTATAACCGGCCATGATGAGTGTGAAGGAAAGAAGGAAAGTCTATAGGGGTGGTACTTACAAGAATCAGCTTCTTTCTTGCAAGCTGAGAAAACCAGATTCTCATTCATACAATCCTGTTTCCACAGAGTCATTTTTTAGAGTAGAACCAGGCTTTAAAGAGGAAAAATTACGTTCTTGGAAGCCCTAGAAAACCCCTCCTGCATGAGGTAAAAATTACAGCTTTACAAGGCCTGGAAGGAAAACAAAATTTGCTTCCTAGTACAGTGGCAGAAATCTGATTATCGTGTTTGTTAAAAATATACAGGGCATTTTAATGAATACCATATTCATTGCCTGTTGCTTAACAGCAAACAGGAAGCGAAATAGTAACTCTCCACATTCAGGCATTTTTTGGCACTCCCGTAGTCCCAGAATTCCCTATGTAGCTCTACCACAGATTCAGAGTTTCCTCCTGCTACACTCGAGATCCATTCTTCCATCGCCCTCATTCCACCCCTGCCTTCTTTCAGGTTTGTTAGCTAAGACGTTCAAAAAGCCTGAACTCTCAGCCAGTCAGTGCCTAGTTGAACAAGCGTTAAACTGGTCAAACTATGTCTTAGACACGTACCTGGTTTCTGCGTCGGACTTGGGTGTTTGGGAGCACCTGGCCTGCAGCTGTGTGTAGCAAACTTTGACTGGCCCTCTAC
>JAGPOW010003642.1:2508034-2528888 GCA_030014935.1 Caiman crocodilus | reverse complement strand
GCGTGCGTGCGCGCGCGCGCGTGTGTGTGGCTCTGTGTTTTGGTAGCCATAAGTCATTAGTGGTTTTTAATTTTTTTCTGAAACTGAAATAAGGGCTGAAAGGGTGGATTTGTCCCTTTTTTTTTTTTTTTTGGCTAATCTGAGGCACGCCGCCACATCTGAAGCCACTTGGCTCATTATGGATTTCATGGAAACTGATTCCCTGAAAGTGTTTCCATATGTGTGTTCCCAATATATCCCATCCTCTTCTAAATGGGAGTACAAACTCGCGCACGAGCTGGAAATGGCTTCAGGATGTGACAGAGAAGTCATATGACTGCAGTGGCACTGTGTGTGGCCTTTTCTAAAAGACACCGTGTCCTGTGTGCTGGCTTCCGTCCTACAGTAGATCCAGTTTCAAAGAGTATCTTCCTTCCCGGTTTTGTAAAAGTTCGTAATCAAGAACTAGCAAGGAATCCTCTTTCCTTCTTCCACAAAAAGGGAAGTGTACTATTTGAATAGATTTCTAATAGAAAATGTGGCGAAGGAAAGAAAAGAGGGGTTTAAAAGTTGAAGTTACAGAGAAATGCCAATTCCCCCCCCCCCCCCACATAGCATAGTTTTTTTTGCCTATGCTTGAGGATCAGATGGTATTTGAGAGTTGCTAGCATGCAGTGGAAAAGTACAATTCATGACAACATTGGAAACAAATATTTATACTGGATAGTCAAGGCACATTTTTTTTTCCTGAGGAAAAGAAAGAAAGAACGAAAATGAAATATAGTGTAGACTGCTAGCCATGGTGTATATTATCTTCCCATTTACTAGATTTGTACAGGATTCTTATGCTGAAACTCTGTTATTGTATGTCCATGGCACATGGTCATGTGGTTTAATCCTCCTGATGTGTATATCTCTTTGCTTAGGTTGCCATCCAAGAAAAAGCCTCAAACGTTCCCTGTAAGTGTGTGTGTGTGTGTGTGTTTCATGACAAAGAAATATTCTCTTCTATATAGTGGTGCTGACTTGCCAGGCTTATTGTGATCTTTCCAAGAAACGTTATGTACTTTTTGTTGCCAATATACTGCATCACTTGTCTACCTTAATACATAGCTACAAGTAGTGCTGAGCCTGGTATAAATACTGACGTGGTTTCGGCTGGGGATGGGTTCTTCTGCACTTCCCATCTTCAGCTACTGTCTAGAAGAGCATTGCACAGTCAGCCAGCAAAGAGTCAGTCCACTGCATCCCAGAGGCCGATATACTCTGTTACTGTGGTTGAAGTGGTGGTTTATGTAACAGATTCCAGGATGAAGATATATAAAATCATATCATCCAGCTCAGAAACAGTGGGATAGTGTTATTTTCATGTGGGTTTATTGTATAAAAAACACTAAAATAGATTTTCTTTGCATAAAATGCCAGGAATCTGACATGTCATTAACTCAAGATGCAGTTTAATCCCAACATCAGAGAACGTTGAGAATTTTAACAAATGGAGCTGGTAAAGAAATAATCCTCCTTGTCTCCAAAACCTAACCAATTCCACTCCTGCACGATCACCTAGAGCTTGTCTGTGGTTTTGGGGAAGATTACCGAAATGGGTCAATGATACTAATGAAGAACTTCAGAAGGACCCGGTCAACCTAAGCAAATGGGCAGCTTGATAGCAGGTGACATTCATTCACATTTGTAACCCTTACACAGTGTAGCTTTCTGTCCACCTCTCGGGCCATGTCCACACAAGTGTGGACGTCTGGTTCCCTGGGGACAAGTAGCAGCAGGACACCTTGTGCCGCTAGGTAGGGGAGGCTGGGGTCAGCACTGGGCTGGCCCCAGCAGCCTTATCTGGGGGCCGCCTGAGGCTGCAGCAGTGGCAGTCGTGCTGCTTGGAGACTGGCTGGCAGCCAAAATATGGCTCTGGACAGCTAGGCTCCGGTTTTGAGCAGCTCATGCTGTCCCCACGTGTGCCTCTCTGCATTTTTTTGCGCAGGTTGCAGCAAGAGAGCAGCTGCAACGGAGCGGCAATCCCACCATGCTGCTCCCTTGCAGTGCAGAGAAGAGCTGAATGTGCAGTATGTGGTGCTGCAGATGTGTCTGCGGCGCCATATACCGCACAGCTGCGCTCATCCGGGTGCAGCCTAGGAGTCTCTATATAAAGAAGTTTCTGAGTGAGTTGGTTTGAGACAAGATACCTTTGCGGTACAGCTTGGCTAGAAGAGGCTTGTTCTTGCAGAACCTGAGCGTTTCAGCTCAATCCATGCTGCCAGGAGCTTGGTGCAGGGGGCTGTGTTACAATGGGTTTGCATACGAGAAGGAATATTTGTGAAGTGACATAACAGGATACTAAACTAATGACCCATCCAGGAAAGGGGCCAGGGTACTGTATCATTGTATCCAACTCAGTAGACACCTATGTCTAGAAATGAAAGAGCAGCCGTAAAGAGTTAGACTGCTTAAAATGGATAGAAGGACTCCTTTCTTCTTCTTCCATCAGAAAGGTCTTACTGGGTGGGGGGTGAGTAGTTATGGGGTCTGTGATGGAGCTGAAAAGGACAAGGGCAAAGAGACGCTACTTTTCCTGGGAAATGCTTTCTTTGTTGTTATACTTGCTACTTTAATGGTTGCTATTTTATTTATGATGCTTCTTAGCCATATCATGATGTGAAGAGCTTGGACACTGCATAATACATTCAAGAAAAACATCTATCTTATCTCTCTACAAATACAACTCTGTTACTTTAAGGGGTCCATCATCATACTGCCCAGCCATGAAAACTCAGTATGAAAAAAGTGAAATACCGTCATCTAAACTGACACAGAAACAAAGGAATTGCCAAAGGAGAAAAGATGCAATGAAAGGAGCTTATATACAGGTTGTGTGCAACAGTTGCAAAGGGGTTAAAATGTTCCTTCCTTCAGTTGCAGTTTTGCTAGACTACTGTGCGTAATAACATTACCGTTTAAATGGTCCCAACTAGGCTTTGAAGTTAACACCTTGTTGAGGCAAATCAGAGAGCAGTTCACACCTCTCGCTGCTGTTGTTCTCAGGTGACAGTTTTTGCTTTTTGGTGTGCAAGGGTGTCTTGAGAACAACTGTTCTAACAAAAATTAATAAAATCGTATAACTGCAGTGACATCTTTTTTAATATTATCACTCATGTCCAAAATAGGAAGGAGGAAAATAGCACCCAGTTCATACTATGTAATCTAATCTTTACCTACAAAGGGAATGACTAGGGTACAACTCTAAAGAGGCGAAGCCTAAATCATAGGATGGGATCTGCTGCATGGATGGATCCCTTTACATGTTTATGGGGCTCCATGTCGGTTCACCTATAAAATCCTTACTGGTTTGGGATCACTGTTAAAGGGACTGCGCCATGCGAGTGACAAACGGAGAGCTTACAGAAAGCAACACTGGGCTAGCAGTGGTAAGAAAGAAACTACACTGAATAGGTTTGTGAATAAGCTTGAGTTGCATTTGTCGGTTTTGTTATTGTAAGGACTTACAAACAAAAGAGAAATTAATAAAATAACAATTAATCCAAGCTGAACACCATCACAACCATTAGCAGTAATGCATCTCCCTTAGTCATTTTAGCAGAATGCGTGCTAAGGATAGGAGAGTAGCCTTAATGGTGAGGTTGTGGAGCTTGTTCCATACGTGAGAAGAAGCAGAGAAGACAGCGTGATGGTGAACTAAACCAAGGGTTTGATCCAACTGCTGTTGACTTTAACAGCTTGCTTTAGCAGAACTGCTATTAAAATAATTTGGGTCCTCTTTAATGCGGTTGTTCTACAGATAGTGCATGTTGTCCTTAAAAAGGGAAAGGCTAACAAATCCATTAAAAAGTCTCCAAATCCATAGGAGATGGGTTCTCACCAGTAGGTTGCAAACCAGTTGTAGGGGAACACAAGTCCTTTTTCTTTACTCATCACAACGTGGGGGGTGGGTCTTCACAATTTTTGTGTGTTGTAAGTTGAGATCATAATATAGAAAAAAAAAGATTGCAGAAAATGTTAGGGGATCTTCTTCCCCAATTCACAGGTTTATGATTGTCTTTTAAAATGATGTTCCTGCGTTTTCGTCAGGTCTTGCTCATAGTATATAATTTGTGACAGCCTAACCTAGGGGGCCAAGGTGGCGTGGGTATGAATGCACACAGTTGACAGGCCAGAGGGTACAAGTTCAAGGCCATAGCAAAAGTATTCACAGCACAGCCTGTCAGATTCAAATGAATCTCCAAATTCTGTTAAATACCTTATCATAAGGACACAGGAAAGGATGGAAAACCCAGAAATTAAGTTGGCTATGTGACCTTAATTCACTGCCCCAGCCCTGTATGTATGCTCTATGTTTCAGTCTTTCATTACCTTATCAAATACCATCTTTCCTACGGGCCCCATCTCATTCAGTGCCCAGGATGGACTTAAACAGCCATTCCACATTCTGCTTTCTCATTGTTCAGTATGCGCCCCATACCTTCTCTATTGCACACTATCTGGACCCAGCTCTGAAGAAATAATTATTCATTTCCTTATGGGCTCTTTTACAGCACTCACCTTTACAGTACTTGAGTGCTTCACAAATGTGGACTATTTTCATGAAGCTACTATGAGACAAGGAGTGTTACGGTGTTCGCGTTACAGGCAGAAAACTGACGTGCTGAAAGATTAAGGTTGGAAGTACTGACTAATTTTGTGCGCCCGGTAGGAAGGCCCAATATGTGACATCCTGGATGGTAGAGTACTTAGCAGCATGTAGCACTTGATATGTTCCAAGCCAGCTCCCATTGACTTCAGCTGCATTTATTAGCAGTCAGCCCTTCTATAAATCAGACTGCTGTCAGGTGTCAGAAAATAAGGGACACAATTAGTGGCCATCTGTGAAAAATTTGATGTGATGTATCTTATCACAGAAGCTGTGATAGGACCCAGTTCTCTAGGGAGGCGTTCTGCTGCCGTGACTAGGAGACATCTCATCTCTTCCTTTATTGCCTGCTCATTCATTCATATTGCCTTCCACCCTCTGTAGTAGGCGAGGTAGGAGTTTCTCCATTACACCGCCTAATTCAACCCCAGACCAGGTTAGTTTGTGCACTGACTACAGCAGGCGTCTTGTGGAAGAAACAGTGAGTTATCCTGTAATTGGACCTGAACTATAATGCACTTGCACAAGCAAACACAATTCTGGCATTTCCTAACTTCTGAGTGCTTGAAGTTGTAACCTGAAGGCTGTTTTTTCATGCAGGCTTTGCTTGCAGTTTATCTTTAAAATAACAAGCAGAAACACCACTACATTGATACCCAGGCGCTATCTGCTCAGCAGTAGTAAGTTGTTCTTTAGATAGACCAGCACTAGAGGAAATTATTTCTTGATAGAAGAGGGGAAATTTGGGTTCTGGTCCAGGCCCTGGATGGGAGGGTACTCTGCTGAGCACTGATTCTTTTATATTTGCATCTACTTGGATGGGCTTCCTGGGGACTGCAAAAGGCCCATCCCTGACCCAAAGGTCATCTCAGGCTAAATTTCAAGTCCTTTCTCCAAAGCATGGATTCTTGAGATTGTCGAGGAAGAGCTCACCAGAATTGTAATATGAACGAAACAATGACCCTAGCTCGGTCTCGGAAGGAACGGAAGTGTTTTACCTGATGTTAAAAACACAAAATGAAACCCTGCGCTCAGCAGACAACTGGCATGAAAACGTTCTGCCAACGTGGTTAATGTTCAACAGAGCTGTAGGTAATAGATGGGACTATTGACCTGATAAATGATAAGCCAAGATGCGCATGTGTATTAGGGAAGAAAAAGCTCTAACAAGTCGATTGCTCCCACCTCCTGACCTGTTCAGGACAGAGTGACTACTAAATACAGAGCACACTATCAAATGTTTATTGCAATATTTAAGAAGTGAAGGGCTTGACACTGAAGGTGTAAAAGCAGAGGGGAAGCATTTAAGTGAAAGTGTTAATTAAAATAGCCACAAGTGATGCTTATAGACAGTGCCAAGCTATGTTTCCTTGGGTCAGTCCATTCACTAGTTTCCTAATAAAAACCAGAAAATACAAACACCTTTGTTTTCTCATACAGTTTTATGAGTGTGCGCTGCACCCGAGTGCCAGAAGCCCCTTCTACAGCAGACATAATGCCGTGAGCTTGGGGAATATTTTCTCCCAGTAATGTCCCTATAACATAAAATGACTACGCGAAGTCCAGCAAATTGCAATGTTTGTTAGTTATAAAATTATCCCATAATCCTTTTCAAGTTCACATCATTTTGTTGTACCCAGAAGGAGCTAATCTAATCTCGGTACACTGCAGTCTATAGTAATTGAAAGTGATTGGCTGGAGTGCTGTAAACATGGCAGAAATTTGTTACATTATTTTCTATAAACCACAAGCAGCACTAATTAATTGAAAAATGAATGTCAGTTGGCATTAGCTGGCATCCATAAACTGAAAAAGAGAAATAACTGGTGCACATGCTGTGTTATAAATGATAAAGCAGCAGAGCTACAACAGGTGAAACATTTTTTAAAAGCAAAACCATCCTAAAATGCTATTGGCAAACTCCCAAGCCTAGGGTTTTTAATGAGGCATTTGCATCAAAATAAGTAAAACCACATGGAATCTTAATTGTTCTTATTTTAAGTATTAAACACACAAGAGCTGTATTCTCTGCAGGAAAGAAAGTGTGGACTGCTGTGAATATGGTGCTTTAGCACAGAGAAAGGCACGTTTACATCACTTCATTTTGGCGCAAACTGTATCTCGTGGAGGATTTGAACACAGAACTTAAGTTTGCACAGAACCGGCCTAGGAAATGGAAATATGGTTCACCTCTTGCTCTTTGAGATGTAAAAGCTTTATTTAAAGAGGTAAATCACAGTGTGTGTAGCAGGCCCAGGCCTCGGGGGCAGTTGTGATGCCCTTTGGTGGCCACGTGGCTCCTGCCCCACTCCGGCTCCCGGGGGTACCCGCGGTTTTTCTCTTGATGGAATTATTTTCTTGTGGAAGGGAGGCCTGGCCATTCAGTCTCAGCGTCCTTGCCACTCCTGTTGCCCGCTTTGGGCTCAGGCCCTAGTCTTCTTTGCCTCAGCCTACTGTGCCCCTGCCCCTGGCTGGGCTCAATAGCATGCTCTTTAAGCACCTCTGTGGTCTCCTTTCTTCCCCTATCAGCCACATCCAGTCCGTGGGTGTAATCTGGACCAAAAATCCAAGCAACCACTTCAAATTCAAGCACTTTCCATCTGGGTTATTATACTGTGTCAAGCCCCCTCCCTGTTCTCTGGCTCTTGGCTTCCAGCTGTCAATTCCCACCAGCCTGAACAGGCAGGAGCTCCTCTCCTGGCCAAGGTCAGGGCTGCACCACCCCTCTGCTTGTATCTCCTGGCTCCCAGGTGCTCTCCTGACCAGCCACAGGTGTATCCCCTCGGCCTCCAGGGCAGCTTACTGCTGGTGCCCTTACTGCCTAGCCGGGGCTCTGCCCTAGTGTCCTACTGCTAGGTAGCTCACCCTACAATAGGCACTTGCAACCTGTGTGTCCCTGGCTGCCTGTCCCCCTCCCCTGAAGCATAATTCACAGTCTTCCTCCACCTATGGATGTCCCTGCTGCTACTTCTCCCTTAATGTAACAGGAGCCCCTGGCTCCCTGTTACACTTCTCTTTATTTTTTTTGTATTGTCAAACTCCATAAAATGGTGATGTCATTGAGGAAGAAGAAAGAGCAGTAGGAGTACTATTTCCATTTCTGGCTGTACAGAGGTAAGAGGGGAAATGCAGCTTTTTCTAAAGAGGTGCAGCTGAGCCAAGGTTTGCAGCCATGAAACAAGCTGCAGCTTGCCTGCTGCACTTGCTCAAAGTAACATTTGCAGAGATCAAGAGGCTGCAACATTAAAGTGCTTTTCCCACTGTTTTATCAGGCAAAAAATCAATGTGAATCTTCAGTCATGGAAGGGATCATAAATACTTTCCAGCATCTTTCCTGCTACTTGGGTGCACAGCACTTCACAGTGCAAGCACAAATACAGCTAGATTCAACACCCAGAAGAGATGACTATCTAGTTTTCTATTGCAGCAAAGAACTCCAGATCCCACTTTACCTATTAGGGGGCCTAAGCGGGGTCAGGTGACCCTATTCCCCCCTGTTTGAATCCCTGAAAAATTACACACCTGCTTTTGTAACATACCATCATCTTCCCCTTAAGACTAAGGTTATGGACACAAGTAACACTTAGGCTGGTTTACATGTAGTTTAACCCTGAAATGGACAGACGTACAAATCTGTTAAACTGGTTTAAAACCACCTAGAATAGTTCAAAGTGTACCTAACCTGGTACTCATTTGATCTAGTGCATAGTGCATCAGTTCAGAGTTACTTGTGGACACCAGGTGTCCTGCGAGATGGGTCAGGTCGATCTCCCAGGCATCCCACGCTGCATCACTCGCCATGCCCTCCCCCAGTCTCCTGCTGCAATTGGTATGTCGCTCTGGTATGCAGTCACAACTCTACCGCCCACCTATTTGTTATCAAGGAGTTCCCTTGCACAGCTTCTTCAGTAGAAGCTATCTTTCTATCACCTGTATCTTCACTCCCTACTCAACTGTGGGCCCTTTTTGTGCCTTCCCTCTAGCCCCTGGAACCCAGAAGTGTGGGTCCAAGCACCCCCTCTGCCCTTGCATGCCCTAAGACAGGCAAATGCAATGCAGAATTCAATCAAGTGCAGGCTACTTGACTTTATTGAACCCAGTTTTAGGAGAGAAGAGAAAGGAGAAAATTGAAAGCACTGCCAGCCACAGGTCATCCACATCCTGGGCCTCCCCCCCGCCCCACTCACTCACTGTGAGGCAGGCTGGGCTGGGTGCTCACTCCCATCTCTTGATGTCACGGTCACAGCAGGTGGGCACTTAGGAGGCTAGTGTTGTACCTAAAAATGCTAGAGGATTGTATGTGTGTACACGTCCGACCCACAACAATCATGAATTGGTTCCTAAATAGTGAGATTTGGGAACAGGTCAGTTGTTACATGTGTTCATACCCTATGTCACGCAAGTGTACTGTAGAGACAGACCCATCTACTTTTTTCCCATAACGTGATCGGGTGGAGCACTGAGGCACCCATTCGGTGGGATAGGATCTGGCTCTAAGCATCTGTCTCCATTTACACAACTTAAATAGTTGCAGGATTGGGTCCTGAGTTCAAACTGAAGGATGGGAATTGGTAGCACCGAGGGGAAGGACAGAGGTTAGGACAAAAGGAGACCGCGAAGTTTCATGGCCAGATAGAGTCTTAGTACCATTCTTAGCGCTAGAGGTTCAAGATACAGTCGGAAAAGCAAGATTGAGGACGGTGGGGCATGAGGCAGAGGGTGCAAATTTATTTTCCAGTGAATATTGCCGGTAGTCCAACACTTCTGGTCGGCCCTCCAGTGAGATACAGAAATACTAAAAATACGAGTTGTAGTTTCAAGCAACTCAATCCAAAAGCTCAGAAGGATGTCCATAATATTTAGCTAGAGGGAGATTTGGAAAATTGGGAAAGTACCACAGGGTACGTTTAAACGGTCTCCTGAGCAAGCCTGACACGCTGCTGAGAAATAAGCGCCACCCACGCATGACTAAACGTACAAAATTAGGTCCAAGAGCAAGCCTGAGTGGCTTAAGATGGCTTAGAACCACATTGGGCCATCTGTTGTGCCATAGCTGCAAGCCTGGGCGTGTGCTGGATGGGTGTGAGTGGGCACACTTGTTTCTTGGCAGCGCTCCTAGGTTTGCTGAGGAGGTGGTTTATGCATGTGCTGAACTGGAAGTAGGAACAGGGAAGACAAACCGTTGACCGAGAGAAGAAAAGGTTTCGTTGCTTTGGCATTTGGTCAAGGGGCCTATATTTTGCAATCAACAGTGATAACAAAATAGCCATTTCAAAAAGTCAAAATGTCTCAGTTGTGCTCTTTTAAAAAAAATATTGCATTAATCATAAAGAAAAAAAGCAACACAAAGTGGGTGCTTATATAAATAGCCTTATACATACACAGTCTATTTTTATATTTAAAGGGGTTTTTTTGAATCGCGTCAGGGGAAAGTAGGCAGAGTGGAGTTACATTTGTCTAAATTCAGTGTAAGCGCTAGCAGCTTGAGGCTCAGTATCTGGAGCAGCCGAGGAAATCATACAATGTCCTTATATTTCCAGATACGTATCAGGCTTTTTCACAATATCAGAGATAATGTTCCAGAATAACAGCTTTGTTTCTGGGTGGTATGGCCTCTGGCTGTTGTTTGCAGTTGGGAATCAAAGACGTTTTCAGCAAGTGGTAGGGTGTTTGCTATAAAGGTACAAGTTATATTACATTCCATAGTGTTATGGTTTAGGCGGTTGATAATGGATACAAAGCTGTTCACTTCTAGGTCACTGATTCAGCTCCAGATAAGGATTGTATTTCAGGAAGGGTTGCATTAGAATCCCTCAATCTCAGTCGTATACTATGATTTTGATTCCTTGTTGGATGAAGCCCAAATACTTTACCCTAAGCTTGATCTGGATCTGAAGACTGTTCTTCAGCACATTTCTGTTTATCACCTGACATCATTTTAGTGGTTTATGTTAAATAAATTGATGTCCTGGTCCGGTTTCTGCTGGTCACTGTCCACATCACAAGAGCCACCATGCGTGCTGGCAGTCTCCGCAAGAGCCTTTGATTTTGGGGTTGTCTATAGCTGTTATCATTATTGTCTCTAAATAAAAAGGCCAGAGAAATCAAGCCACCCTCTCTGTCCATGGGAACGTCTGCAGGTCATGTTTAAAATGCTCTGCTACCCCCTGGACAATAGTTTCTATCTCAGATAAAGCAGAAACTTCAGTCTGTAATATAGTGAGTCTGACACCCCGGGGGTTGAGGACTTGGGGGTTGAGTTGCCTTTGAAGAAAAGGGTTGTGGGAGAAGAGATGGGTAAGCCAAGGTTTCGTGATCATTTCCCCTGGAATTTGCATCTGGATTCCTTTTGCATAAATATGTAATGTTAAAAGGGAGAGCGGAGTAGAGAGGAGGAGAGGTGGGGGAAGATGAAGGGGTTCAGTAACATGCATCGGTGATCTCTTTCACACCTGGAAAAGGTTCAGGAGTGGGCCTTTGCTGCCTTGTAACTTTTTCATTAAACTTCTTTGTATCCCTTCTCCCTCTCCGTTTTCTACGCATTGTTTTCCTCTCACGCTGCTCCATCTTGCACCACACCTTATTCTGCTGCTTTTCCCCCCAAGTCTCCTAAGCAGAACACTAACCAGCTAACCTGCACGTTCCGGTGCTGCTTTCAGAGGAGGTTTGATTGGACTGAACGTCAGCCAAAACGAGTTCACCCATCTCTCCATTCACTTCAGACTCACACTTGCTGTAGAGTGTTATCACCAGGAGGTCTGCCCTAGCTATGTGTTGGGTTGGTCCATTTATAGCCGTCTTGAAGAAATACCAACGGCAGGCAATTTCTTTCAGTAGCAGAAAGAGTGTTGGGTTTATAAGTTTCCATTCACCATGCTAGAAATGAAAGCTCTTGTACTTCCTACTAGTTTGGTAGCTGGCCCTGTTTTGAAGGTCAGGCAGTAAACAGCCTTCACCAGAAACAGCAATCTAGTCTAGTGTACCATGGACCTGAAATGAAATGAATGATAAGAGAAGTGGGGCCTCGTCATCCCTGGTGCAACTCCATGAACATCTCTGGTGCAACTAATGGGGAGTTGCCAACTTTCATAATTTAATCATCCTTTGGGTGAGGATTTCTTTGTTTCCCAAAGGCCCGGTTCCTGAATGCAGGCAATCAAATAAGAATCTCAGCTTTCCTGTAAAAGCAAAAATAACACTGCTCGTCCTCAGAGTTGTGGAGAAGAGCCTACAGCAGGGCCCATCTTCACCCTCTAGGCCCAGGCAGATAAAATATTCCATTTTTCCCCCCAATCCTGTGATTTTTAATTTTTTTTTTTAAGCAAATCTCATTAATTTTGCGTTGAACGCTTTGGGTTGGCAATACTGCACCCTCCATTGACAGCAATGGGGTCACACCAGGGAGGACCTCAGCCCAGCCTTTGTACGAGACAGGTATATGATTCTGTTCCTTGCAATGTGTGATTTGATATGATTTGATGTTCTTTTCTGGGACCAAAAGAAGTCGGGGTTTTCTTTAAGAAAAAAAAAATATCATCACTTTATTAAAACAAACTGATATTTACAGAATTTTTCCCCCATCTTTTGTTGTAATTTTTAGGTGCTTCAGAGCTGGGCCCATTTTCAGATCCCAGGCAGTTCACAAGCATTTCATCCCTCACTGAGAGCCGGTTCTCCAACCCACGAATGCACTATCCAGCTACCTTTACCTATACACCGCCAGTCACCTCAGGCATGTCACTGGGTATGTCAGCAACCACTCACTACCATACCTACTTGCCACCACCCTACCCAGGCTCTTCCCAAAACCAAAGTGGACCATTCCAGACCAGCAGCACTCCATATCTCTACTATGGCACTTCATCAGGATCATACCAGTTCCCCATGGTGCCGGGGGGAGACCGCTCCCCTTCCAGAATGCTTCCTCCCTGCACCACCACATCGAACGGCAGCACACTATTAAATCCTAACTTGCCGAACCAGAATGACGGTGTGGAGGCAGATGGAAGCCACAGCAGCTCCCCAACCGTTTTGAATTCTAGTGGCAGAATGGATGAGTCCGTTTGGAGGCCATATTGAAATTTCCTCTACGTGGCCCAGTCTCCGTGAGCCAAAAAAACAAACAAATGGTTGACTTACTACAAAGTGCCTGTTTTTTTTTAAAAAAAAAAATAGATTTTACTGATATGTGCAACTGTTTAGTTGGGATGATAATGGCCATAAAAAACAAGAGTGACCAACCTACCACCATCCATGTTTCCGATTATGTGGATCAAAGCACATCTTTTTCTTGGAAACGTTTTACCTTCTTTGATATTTAAAATGTGCTTTTTACACACAATAATAACCCCATTATTTTTGGTTTGTTTGGTTTTTTTTTTCCGACTGTTGTCATAAGTAATGAGTTCTTTTGCCAATAAGGAGAAAATGGACTCCCCAGTTATCAGGAGAAAGATGGTGATGCAAGGCAAAGGCTGCATTCCATTTTATTTTTTAAAAACCTTGAACTCTAGATGATACAGTTGCAATCATACAATGTATGGGACCCTGTTCACACGTGTAGTGCAATTCAACTGGCTTGCATTGGTGCACATAAAAGGGAAAGCATAGATCGAGTTGTTTCCAATCTGGTGTAATAAATTCAGCTCATAGCACGTGTTCCAAAACTGAGTCCAAGCCTTGCTGCAGATAAAAGTTTGAACTTTGTCCATTCATTGCTTTTTTTGTACTTAAAGAAATGAGTCTTGAAGTTACCCACCTGACGAGACAACCATGGGGTTTCTTTTTTGCTTTTGTATAATTATTTTTGCCTTTGTCCATGAACCAAAAAACCCTCTAAAAGAAAAACAAAATATTATTACTGAAGCAAAAAATGAAAGTGGCAATATGTTACTAGAGCCAAAATGGTATAGATAGTATTGCGTTTGGCTACTTTTTTTTTTTTTATTAAATTATGAATGTGTAAAATTTGAGGTTATTTGCTAACATGGATCATCATATAACTTTAAAGGAATATTTATAATTATTTAATGGGGGGTGTTAATTATTACATTTCTTCAATGGTGTAAACCTCAAACCCATACCTGAAAAGCAGTTCCAGTGTGAACTAGTTTACAATGTGATTTTTTTTTTTTTTAAACAAAAAGCAACCCAAATGCATCCATATCAAATGATTTGGGATGTATGATCTTTTTATAACTTATGAAGGAAATAGTGTATTTAAAATGTTATTTGATATCTGGTTGCCTTCAACACAATCTTGCCTTTTAATCAGCAATTACTGAGATGGTTGAAAACCGAAGAGAGGAAATCAGTGTTTCTCCCCTCAGATTTCCCCTGTCTGCTCCAATTTTTTTCAGAAGAATTTGAAAAATTTCCAATGAGAAAGCATCACGTGATTTTGAATTTTGACAGAACGCTGGGATTTGCGACACCGTGCCAGCATGGTGACATTTGGCAGTTTCAGACTGTAAAGCTGGCTGGCTGTATAATTGCTCACAAGTGTAAGTCAGGTAGACATCGAGAAATTGTCATCACCGTTGCTCACTGACGTCTCAACCAGCTCTATGTAACCATTGGGGGTAAGACTCGAGACCAAAACGCTTTAGCTTTTTCAAGTGACACCGTTCACTAGCATCAAATGCTAGAGGGGTGAGGACCTTTTTGGTTTGTTTTCTTTTCTTTTAAAGAGATATGGCAGTTGTCATATTCAAGAAACAAGCACAAGGGAACCACTGCACTGCAGACCAATGCTCTGCGGGGTCAGTGGTCAGCAATACGCAGATCTTCAAACTTTACGCTGAAGATGACAGTCACCTTAAAGCCACACGCAGGGCTCCTAACCATGGTACATGGATACAGGGATATGAAATTGCACCCATGACCTTTCAGCAGTCTGTCTGCTACCGACCTATAAAGCTGAGGTACCCACATTTTGCCAAGCCTGAGGCCTGTCGGTACGGCCTGATCCAGAGTCAGCTCAAGGGAGTGGGAGTCTTTCTGCTGATTTCACTTGGCTTTTGGATTAGGCTCCTAATGCACACATTTAACCCTGGATCCGCAGTCCATTCCGTGTCAGGATAAGACTTAAGCAGGTGCTTAATTTTTAGCCTGAACTTAATCTCATTCACCTTCAGCTGCACTTGAGCACGTGCTAAAGTGGTTGCTGAACTGGGGATATCGTACGGCGGAGAGTGCAGCTACCCTGACCCTCAGTAAGAGGCGTGGCCTGTGCAGGCTCTCAGCTCCCATCACCCAGCGCTCTCTCACGGTCCAACCAGATTAAATCGCATGTAATAACCAGCATTCTCCTTGGGCTGCTACTCCGTCTCGATAATGAGGAGAGTCACAGGCTGCACTTGGGCTACCCTCCCAATAAGCAACCAGTGAATGAAGTCACACGGTCTGATGACTTCATCGGGCAACGTCCACATTATCATAATCAGTTAATAGCCAAGGCCGTCGTCTTACGAGACTGAACATTATCACGGTACATTCCTCCCAATTTGGTACGGTTACGTGCTCTTTCAAAAAAAAATCTTTGCCTTCTAAAGGTTGTATACCAAGTATGCTTAAATGAATAAGACACTTTTCTAATACGTAGCGTTCCTTCAAAGATGGAAGCTGTAATTGATTCTATTTATTGTTTGTTCGTGGTGGCTTGAAGCGTACCACTGTCCATTTATTTGTAACTGTAAAATACATTTGTTACTTTCAGCAGCACTTAAAAAGCCAGTGTCTGGTTACACATTTCAGTTTTGTTTTTTGTTTAGTAAGCAAGAGAAAAAAAAAAATGTACTGCCAGTGCAAGCTGTTTCCTATTTAATAAAAGGTACTATATTTGTACATTATTTGTTATTGCTGAGAAGGGCTTTTTAAGATTAACTGTGTGCATATTAAGTAATTTTTAGGGATGCTTTTGTGTTCAAATGTTGTTAGAGTGGCTGCAGGCAGCAACCCAGATTTTTTTTTTTTCGAAGACTTTGTTGTAAGACTCAAGCACTTCATTTCATTTCTGGATCAGTCCAGCCTAGACCAGATTCTTGTTTTGCGCAGCACCCAACAGAGCTCTTTCGTGTGTCCCCGTGTTTCTTTAAACTGGACCGGTAGGGACAGCCTTTCAAAACGTTTACATACCTGGCTGTGCGGTGCAAAATGCACACTTAAATTTGTGCGTTTGGCTCCCACGATCAAGCAGACAAATGTCTTTACTCTGCAGGCAGGTAATGTGGGGACTTTCCAAAGCACCTCAGCATTCAAGTGCCCAAGTTCCATTGACTTTCAGGGGAATTTGTGCTCTGAAATCCTTTCTGAAAAATCCCCCTCTGTTTTTACTAGTGATTGTGGCCAATGCACAGGCAAATTGGTACACAACTGCCTGTCGAAGCTTTTTGAGAATGCCTCCAAATGCATTGGGAGATGTTCTTGATTCAGAATTTCTGGAAGAAAAAAGGTGTTCTAGTTAATCTGACAGGATCACATCCATTAGGAGATGTGCGTAACATCTAAAGGAAAGAGGGTCCCGTTAGAGGTACTCTAGCCCTTTCCTTGGGGAACTCTAGCCCTTTCCTTTGGGGAATGGCAGTTGGCACAGTTCATGGATTTAGAGATAAAAAAAAAAAAAATGGCCTTTGTTAATCTCCAACTCTTTGATTTTACCAAAGATTTCTGTACAGGAGAACCGGTGTGATGTCCCATATCAAAATATAGGGTTATATTCTTCTCTCGATAGTGATGTGATTCGCTCTATGGATGTCCGTGAGGCTAGATGTCCGAATAGAGCAAGCTGGATTAGACCCAAATTTAATACGAGTGACATTTCGACATTCCTTGAACAGACCAGCTGCTACATACTCCTTAGTCTTGAACGTCCTGCCGGCAGTCCCCTGAGCAAGGATTTACCAGTCTCAACAGGTGCCATCTTGAGTGGGGAAACTTTTGCACTGTCACATTCATTGCTCCACCTTGATTACTGGAGCCTGCTGTTGAATCTGGGCGACGTGCTAAGCCAGGATTCAGACAGACAAGCCATGAACAAAAGCAATAATTATAACCTGTACCAGCCATGAGTACAAATCAAAGAAGCCCAGTTCTCTGAACCCCTGAATTTCTTATTGTTTTTAAATATAATGCATTTCATGTTAACATTTTCTGAGAACTTTTTTTAGATGTTTGTTTACTTCCATGTTTACAGATAACTCTTTGCTTTTTTAATGCAGTACTTTTACGTATATCAGCCAAAAACCATACTTTTACAGTAACCTTTGTTTTAGGTAATATGAGTGACATTCCATTTTTTTCTTAAATATGCTTTACCAGTCTTGAATTTCTGCTGGAACAAAATATTTGTAGCATTTTGTGTAAATACAAGCTTTAATTTTTTTTTTTCAAATGCTGTTGCCCAAGATTTGCTTTTCATGCACATATTGTACAAACACATTCTGCTTTGTGCCACAGACAATGATTGTGGATGAGTTTACTTTAACTTCAAAGGGACTATTTGTATTGTATGTTGCAACTGTAAATTGAATTGTTTGGCATTTTCTCATGATTGTAATATTAAGTTGAATTTTGAATTTCATTTTCAATAAAATGGCTTTTTTTGGTAATGGCCTTCTCTGCTTCTTTATACTCTGCTGTCTCTTTTTAAGTACTCCCCTCATTCATGAGCAGCCAAGGGTGGGACTGAACAAATATGTAGTAGGACACTGTACCAACATACCACTGGCAGCCACATTGTTTTCTGCAGAATTCAAGTCTTGATCTAAATATAAACTGTAACTTTCTATTCCTGGTGATTGCAAAGAAAACCTAAATTTAACCCAGAAGTCTTCTGTCTCCTTGAGTTAGCATGAAAATACTTGGAAGAGCATTGCTGGGGTGTGAACTGCTCCCTTCACCTCAATAAAGCATTAACTCTGAGACTTAACCATTGATTTTAGCAACAGGCTCTTATCCAGGAGGCACTCAGAGCTTAGTAGTACTAGCTGGGTAGAGTTGTTCCTGGTTGGGCTGATTGGGGTGCAGCTATTGCTTGTCTTCAGGCATGTGAGGCCTCGAGGAAGGGGTGGCACCAAGCTTCCAGGGATATATTGGTGTGGAGGAAATCTCAGATTTGCCCTAATTCTTGGCGGGGCAATGTAAGATCAAGCTGGTGAGTAAACTGCTGAGTTGGCACAGGACTGTGTGGAGGCCGAGAGGAAGGAGACAATCCCTGTTTGCATACTTGTGTGTAAGGGTATCTGTGGGAAGAGCATCCTTTCCGAATTTTCTAGCTTCAGGGCATTTATTGTAATTTTATTTCAGCCTTGTGAATAAATAATTGCTTAACATTTACAGTGGCTCTTAGACATCGGACAGGAGCAATGTATCTACTTCCTGCAGCTGAAAGCACGGGGATAGGAGTGAGCAGCTGTTCGGTTTTCCTATCTGTCCTACTGCACCTTTAGCAATGAAGGGGAGTAGTAGGGAAGTTGGGTTTGGATTTATAGCCCCTGTACCCAGGACCTGGGGTACCAGTAATAGCCCCAAGCTTGATGGCTTAGAGAAGAAAAGCTCTTCAGCTATACGATTTTTTTAAATCTATCTGTTAAGGTTATGAAGGTAACTTTTCAAACATTAACCAAAGCAGGTCTCTCGCATTGACTCGAGAAACAATAGCTCAGACAAGTATTAAACCGCTCCATTCCCTGCAAGAGATCTTTCATTCCAAAAGATAAAGATGAAACCAAATATCAGCATTATTAACTAGTTATTCACTGCCCATTTTAACCTAGATATCCTGCTCCTCAGATTGTGGGTGAGCATTAGGATGGTGCTCAGACTGGGGTGCCATCGTCTTGCCTAACGGTTGGGCTCCTGGCTTTAGGACGACTCAGTCTGGGAGGGAAAACTGTCTAGTAAGCAAGGCAAAATGTTTCATTCTCTATGGTTCACAATATATCTCAGTTATTATGTCAGTCAGTCTGCTAGGTGCTTCTTACGCTAGAAAAAGTGAATGCTGAAACCTGCTGCTTCCAAAAGCTACATTGCCATTTGCTTTAGTGAACTGGCATAGCTTCGGCCAATGCAAGCACAAGGGATGGATCTCATCGCTGCTATGTAAGTGCCCAGTCAGTTCCAGTAACTGTACAATTAGCAGATGGCTGCTGTCTGATTTGCTGCTGCACTGGGAACTCATCCACAGGCCCGCAGCAAACGTGCCTGCTCAGCTTCTCCTTGTGTTTAGTGTCCAAAAGACAAAAAATGTAGAACAGTGCATTGAAATGAAAAGTAACCATGACTGGAAGGATTTTCAAAAGCCTAAATCTGCTCCCATTGAAGGCAAAGGGAATTTGCTATCTCCAAAATATATATTTTAATCTATTATAAACTCCCTGTTAACTCCTTAATGACTGCATTGAGGATCACTGACCTTTAGCTGCATACTGCATTTAGGCCAGGGTCTGGCGATTACCTCTAATAGAAATCACCCCTGTATCTTGTCTTTTGAAACTACTTTGATTCTTATCTCACCTCTGTTCCATTTCAGTGGAAGGGCTTGAGTGAAATTTCTCCTGACAGAGCAGAATAAGGTTCACTGGGTGTCTACATGTGCATTTATGCTGGCTTAAATTTACTGCATAGTAAATTACTGCGCAGTAAGCGGGAATAGGTTGGCATTTACATGTGCAGGCATTAAAGCGCATTAACGTTACGTGTGGACTGACTTGGGACTAAAGTTAGTCCCATGTCAGTCCACACACACAGTGCTACTATACAGTAAGGTCTACATGTGCATTACTGTGCAGTAACTAATTGGGCATAAATTTGGTATCTGCATGATGCAGGTATCAAATTTATGCTCAAGTTAGGGTTTACTGCATGGTACAGGTGTGCATGTGTAGACACGCGCCTGTACTGTACAGTAATTTGGGTTACTGCTTAGTAAATGTGCATGTATAGACATGCCCACTGAATATAAAATAGGAAAGGGAGGGCGGGAAAGGCAGTATTTCAAGCTGATTTACCTGGTAGCAGCAATTCATTTTGAATCAAAAATGATTTCTTTCTTATTGGGGGATGAGAGTGAATGCGGGCCTTGTAAGTAGCAAGACAGGACACAGAGATCTGAATTGAGGGTCCTGAGGTGGTAGAGAAGATGGAAACTGGAATTACCAAACCAGAGACCAGGGAGTCGTCATGCCTGGTATCCTGTCTCTGACACCGGCCCATGCTAGATGCCTCAGAGGAAGATTGCAGAACCGAAGTAGGCAGGTACGGGGTGTGAAGGTCTTTCCGCCCCATACGAAGGTTTTTCCTCCCTTTCAGTTTCCACCACTCTTGTGTCATAGGAGGGAGCCGGCAGCTCGAGATGTACCATCTCTGTGTTATAAAACACGCTCTTGAAGGAACGTAGTCTGTCTATGCTGCGTCTTACCAGCTCCACTATTGGCACCAAATTCAAATCAATCGACCCATTTACAAGGGAAAAAAAAGAAAATAATTAGACTCCCGTACTGAAATAGTTGATGTGTACGGTTTGGTCAGGTTCTTCTTGGCTCTGAGCTCTGAAGTAGGACATTACTAGGGAAATGAAATGCTCCTGGTTGAAATTCGCCCTGAGGAGCATGCTAGCCGACAGCCACTGTGCCCTGAGCAATCAAACGGGAGTAATGCACAGGCCTTGGCAGGGACGTGCACTGGGGAGCAGGAACAGCACCCTGCGAGCCCAGTGATCAACTGCACAGCTCAGACAGGAGATACTGGACTGAAAGTCTGTAGGCAATGGTTTGACGGCAACCCAGAAGCTGAAATTTGTCAGCAAAACGCGTGTTGAGAGCAAACCCGCTCATTAAATACATGCGATCTCTTAGCAAACAAATCGTGGCTTGCAGGAGGCTATGGCCAGCAGATGAAGCATTGAGAAGGAACTGGTTTATTAGCTCTGCTCAGCCCTTAGCATGGTGCGATCTGACGGTAAAAAGTTGTGTCAGAGAAATATATAGAATACAAAAGGTCTTTGTGTGGCACACTCTCACGATATCTCTTTCTCCATCCGGGTATTTCTATCACTCCTGTGATAGCAGTGCCTGGAAGGACTTAGGTAGGGTTGCCCATAACACCCTCATCTCTCTCGATCAGGGGTTGGCAATGTTTTCCATCGGGGGGGCTGCTTTAATGGAGCTGAGCGTGGGCTGCTTCCAACCTGGCCCACGCTGCCCCGGAGCTGGAGTCAGTCAC
>JAGPOW010003642.1:2484864-2507427 GCA_030014935.1 Caiman crocodilus | reverse complement strand
TAAAGCAGTGGGAATCCAGGCTGCGTTCTTGAAAGTAACTGGGGGTTTCAGATGCCTCAAAAGTTCAGTGTTTCGCTTGAAACACCTGAAAGGGTTTCTGAGCGGGGAAGGGGGCTGCGTTCTTGCTGAGAATCAGCGTTTCAATTTGTGCATTCAAAACCTGGCACCAAAGGACAGTACTTATCTGAAGATGTAGGCCTTAAGTCATTTCCCCCCAGACCAGCTGAGTCTATGAGTTTGTCTAGGCAAGACAGGACAGGGCAGAGCCCTGCTACGTGAACTGGAGTTGGCTAATTTGGCTAAAACAACCATGAAAAAACAAGGCAACTTGGTTGTTACTTCAGGTTAGCCACTCCCGTTCAACCCCAGCACCTTTACGGGCCTGAATTCAAGCTGCTACCTAGAATTAAAAACCTGAGTGCCCTGGTCTTTACTGCTGCTTCAAGTCAAGTTAAGTGACTCAATCACCCCGAGTTGAGCACACACATTTTTGTAGTCTGGACAAGGCCAGTATTACTAGCGACCCGCTGTACAATTTAACCATGCGTTTTCCTTCCCCTGCTCATGCCGTTTAATTGCTGTACTTCATCCCGTGAATCCCAACAGACTCAAAGCATTTGCTGGTTGTCCCAGGCTATTGCAATCAGGGCACTAGCCAGAAAAGGGAATACAGATCGTTTTCAAAATGGAAACAATATCCTTTTAATTATATCTTGGGGAAGTTGTAACATTGAGAGAAAAGAAGGCTCGGGCTGGACATGGGAAGTTACAGCTTTGCCCATGATTTACTAGCTAGCCTTGGACTGCTCTCTACTACCTCTGTGCCTCTGCTTCCCCAAATGTAAGATCAAGATAGTACTTCTCTACTTTGCAGGGCTCCTCAGTGTTCATAGACAGCAACTTGGACATCTTATATCTTTACAATTTACCTTTCTCGACATATCTGAGGTTTGGGTCTGAGCCATTGGACAGTCTCGTTAAGCAGAGTCGTTCTAAACCACATGTTTAGAAAGACTGCCCCAGCTCCCAAATTGCTGAGCCGGTCAAAGCAATGGAGAACTAAGGCCCGCTTCAGCCGCATTGACAGATTTACATGGGTGTAGCTGTGAGCTGGATTCAATTTGGTCTGCGATTATTAAGCTTCGTGCGCAGCCTCTCCTGCAACAGAAAAATAGGATAAGCAAAATACTTTGTCAAAGCTGGTGGCTGACCCAACACTTGGAAAAACAACCCTACAGCAAGGGGCAATACTGATATTATGTAGCAAGATGTTGATGTTTCTAGGGTTAAGTGGCCAGGATTAGGATCTTAATTTATACCACTGTAAATAAGCAGTAGCTCAACGGAAGTCTCTCTGGTTATTGTCTAGCACGGGGTCTGCACCTTTTTAGGAGGAGCAGGCCAAATTAGCCTGGCTCGCTGCAGAGGTGGACTGTTTTTTCTGACCCGGGCGCTGCTGCCCTCCCCACGGCTGCCACTGCCGATTCCTCCAGACGCTGCACGACCGCTGACTTTCAATGCACGTGCAACCAGCTGTTGATTGTTGCTAACCTGACTTTGCAGGCCAGATGTGGCCTCCGCACTGGAGGTCGGCGACCCCTGGTCTAGCACCTTACTATCCCATCATTTTTTACACATCATTTGAATAATTGGTTGCAGTAGGCTCCCGCTTCTCTAGGGCAGGTACAGCTGAAGTCAATGGCCACGAGATGCTGGGCTCATTGACACCTTTGAAAGTCTTTCTCTTCCTTTTTTATCCCTTCGGATTCTAGCCTTGGGGGAGGTTTCTGGAGAAAGCTGGGACCTCAGCGGTGATGCAGCCCACCCACCCTCCTCCCCACTTCTGTTTACTTCTGCATTTCCGCAGTGGCGATAAAGCAAGCCCCTTGTTCCCTGGTAGCTTGATACCATCCTATCGCATCCGACTGCCATGAGAGAAACTCTCTTGTGCAGCTTCTCCCAAGAAAGAACAACCCTCGGGCTGGGTCTAGGAAATGAGGACCGTAAAAGCAAATGAAGGCAATATCAGGAAAGAGGAAAAGAAAGCAGTGAGGGGGGAAACCGGGAGAGAGACAGAGAGAATAATTCAGGCAGATCCCTGGAATCGGGAATGCAAATGCTCTGTGTCCTTTTCTTGCCAGTGGTGGTGTTCTCCTAACAGAGCAAGATGTTCTCGTTCCCTGGGTTTTTTTTTTTTAATAATAGCCAGACCAGATGCTCAAGTCTATGCTGCAACATACTGTATAAGTGAGAAGGGGAACAGCTGATTCCTGTTAAGATGAACACCAGGAGAATAAGCCAAAAAGTATGAGAAATCTCCAGAGGTCTTTGCTTTGCAAACCCCTGTTTGGCAGGGAGATCACAGAATCAGGGCTGCAAATCTAGTTTGTACTTCTGCTTCCACCCTTGCTCAGACTGGTCGCTGCGTGTGTTACACTGGCCTCCGTGCCTTTCAGGACTTTCAAGTCGCATGTGGCTTGAATTTTCCCCTATCATTTTAAAAGTCTTAAAAATCCACAGCCCCTTGGCTTTTGTGGAGCTGTAGAAAGTACCAGTCAACAAGGACTTGACTTGACTTACTTCTTGCCATAGAAAATAGTAAAACTCTGAGCTGGAGCCACTCGTTTAAAATAGCACCTTTGTTCCATCCCTTTTCCTTTTTTTCCCCCCACCGCTTTCCTTTCCTAATATATTATCATTACCTGCTTTTCTTAAGCTGGAGGAGAATATTTCTAACTAAACAGAGGGAGCCAGAATGGTCTTTCTGTTCAGGCACAGGCATGGAAATTGAAAAGGATCCAGTTAGTTCCCATCTCTGATGTGGACGCTACGTGGAGCCTTGACAGTCATTTAACCTGGCTGTCCCTCAGCTGTATGGCAATACCTACCAGACGGCGGGGTGGGAAATGTTAGCAAAATCATTCAGGCTTGTAACGCGCTTTCAGAAGCTTGGTGAGACGAGCGGGGTATTATTGTTTCACAGATAGGAAAGCCTACCTGCCTGGAGAGGGTGACATCAGCTCTCGCGTTTCTCTGAGTTGACAGCGATCAGGGAAAAGACTCGGCCGTGCTACCCTGCAGCAACGTCACGTTTCTTCTTTTCCGTTCGGTGACAGACACAGAAAACGGTTCTAGGAAGTGAACAGGGTTTGTGAAAGGATGGAAAGATTGCATCAGGGCTTTAAACCTGGAAATACGCAATTGCACGTGCAAACGTATGCGTGCGGGACTTGCGCATCCGCTTATCGAGACGACCTGTGCGGACATTTTTGCATGGCTGTGAAATGCTCTGAGCGTTAGGCCAGCATCTTTAAAAGAACGTTACAAAAAAATCCGTCATTTGCATCAGTTTTCAATTATTAACTCATTTCATTCGATTAGTTTAACAGGACACATTTACATTTTTTGTGCACTATATTTATTTATGAAAGATATTTTTACAGGATATCCAAGTTAAGCCTGGCACTTTGTTTACCATGGGCTCTTGCCCAGAAGCAGCTCACTGACTTATCCTGTGACAGAAAATATCAATGTAAAATAGGTTGACAAGCTGCCACGTTACCTGTTTATCATTTTTTCCAGTTTTAAATACTTAAGTGCATGGCTCAACTTGGCACAGTTAAGTAGGGTATGTTTATGTTCCCTGTATCAGTATCGTGTGGCCGGGGATGGAGCCGTACAGACTTCCATGAGAAGAGGCAGAATGGTCCATAGCCCAGAAAAAGGGGATTTCAGCAACAGCTGCTTGGAGTACTATGCCTGTAATTCAGGTCCTCAGTGGACCTCTGGGTGGAAAATCACAACCCTCTATCACCCGAGTGAACGGATGTTAGCTCAGAGACAGTGGTTTGCTGATCCAGTCCTTTAGAGCCCCGACCACTGGAGGGAGACAAAGACGCTGATCTCGGTGAGGTGGATGGATATGAGCTGAGGCTGGTAGGGCCTTTATAGGCCCAGCCCTTTCACTAGGTTCCCTACAAAGCATATTCAGCTGAACAAGCAGCTAAATCCAGCCCTACAACGCCTCTGTATACAGTTAGAGGCTCAATATTTCAGTCCTTTACCATGCAAAAAATTCTGTTTGGGCTTTCCCTCTGTGAGCAATGGTGTTCAGGGTGTCTAGAGCCATTTGGGACCAGTAAGCCACTAATGCAACTGTCTTTGAACTTTGGAAAGTTGAGATCCAGACCATGGTACAGCAGCTGGCTTCTTTCCTCTGGGGAGGTTCACACCAATGGAGATTCCTGCCAGCTTTAAGACTGACCCTAGCCCTTTCATAGCACCTTTATCAGCAGAGCATCAAGCCACAGCAAGCACCCAATAGCAGAGGCGTTCTCCAGCCCCGCGGAGAGTTTTCCTTGGGTTCCCGGGATTTCTGCAAGGCAGGAGGTACTCCCTTGCCCCCAAACCCTTCTTCCAACCCTAGCTGGCATGTCCTCCAGAGCTCACTGCAAATCTAAAGCCATTGTATTCCCTTAGCAACTTCAACTTTTCATGGCAGGGGAGGACTTAGGCCTGAGAATACACTTCAGCTGATGCATTTTTCAAGTACTTCATTTATAAAACATAGAAAAACGTGAAGTCTCATGAGAAGTGAGTAGGCAGTCCCGCTTTCACTATTCTAAGGCAATACATTAAGCACAGGGGTTAAGGTCCACTTTGCATCTTGCAACAGGTCCCAAGTCCATCGTGACCGGGGTGCAGTCTGCCATATCTCATTACTGACCCAATGTAATACTGCCAGCATTTTGAAGAAGGTCTTTGGGACCTTGGCATCAATATGTCAATGCCCATGGAGTGAAATAATGTAGTAAGAATAGAGCTCCCTAGCCAAGCTGTCAAAAATAGTCCTGGAAAAGGTGGGTGTATTCAGACCTCGTTGAGGTACCTCGTGATACAGTCATCCCAAATCACTCATTAACTTAAAAAAATCTTGCTTTTAATTCATTTCCTTCTCTGCAAGAGTGGCTTTTAACATACATAAAGGACGTTAGGTAGAGAAGGGGGATAGGTGATGCACTCTACAGATAAATACAGTCTATTCCCAACTGTGCTAACTTGCCAGTTTATAGCAGCGTGTCTCGTCGTGGAAGTTACGCTCACATGCAGTGGAATTCAGCTTATGCTGGTTCAGAAATCAGCCCTGGCGTGCGTTACCATGGGGTGTGGAGTGCACAGCTTGGAAATAGCACAGTGGGAGTAGTTATGATTTCTACTTGAGTGTGTTTTTCATTAATGAGCAAGACACCCTTCAGTTGCTTCATCCTTTGAAAATGTCAGCCTCCAAGTCAAAGAAAGAAAGGGACGATAGCAATAACTCAGCAACAATAGCATTTTCTTCGGGAGAAGGTGAGAATGACCACGGACCTCACTACCTTGTGAATGAAAGCGTGGTAGCGATGCACTTTATAGACTGGCTAAATCAGAGCTGCATATGCTTTCATGAGCTTTCGTGAGCTCACTTTATCAAATGTATCAGAGACATTTTAAAAAGGGTACCAGGATGCACATAGAGATATCTTATTTCAACAAACCCTTTTGTAGGAAATTATCATCAGAGTTGCATCTGATATGGGAGTGCAGACTCACTTGTATCTCTGATGTAGTCTATAAGGTACCGCTCTGCCCTGCCTTCTGCCTACCTTCCCATGAATATGGCTAACTGCCTCTCTCACTTTAATTATGAAACGCAAACTGTGTTTCTTTAGCGTGGTGCTATGGCAATAGCTGCAAAGAAGGCAAATTCAATGAAAAGAGGAAGAGGAAAGTTCACAAACACGTGCATACACACGTGTGTGTGCACGTGCGCACACACGCGCGCGCGCACAAAGAATGGGGGAAGGAATAAAAATTCTGGCCGCCTCCAATGGAGAACCCCGCATAGGAGATCACTTGATAAGATTTTTCTTGGAGCGGTTTTTTTTTGGGAGCCAAATAGTTCAGTGATGAGCAATTGCTTGGAAGCTAGATATGTCATTAGATAGAGGTTTGGGGAGGGTTTTGCACTTCAAGTAAATCAAGGAATGGCTTTTGGAGCATAATTACAGACGGAGTAAAAAATGTACAGGGCAAGAAATGTGAACAAATTATGACTCTGCCAAAGCCAGAATCTGATCCAGCTCGTGGACTGCGATTCCTATTTAATAATGCCCTTAAGTTTACACAACAGCTTTAGTTTTGGTTCCTTACACTTGGCAGCTCTTTTTTAAAGAGTCAGTATTTATTAGTAAAATGTGTGATCATTTGGTAATGTCAAGGGAAAGCTGAAGAAGTTGTGTTTCAGACAGAGGCCAGCATATTCCCAGTAAGCATAGAACAATTTTTTCTTTATGTATATCACCTGGGTAAAAGAGAGCAGCGCTGGTTCTAGCCGAAAAGGAAAGGTGGCTTAATTATTGCTAAAGGCACTGCTGATATAGGTTCAATATTAATCCAGTCACGTTTGACTTGTTTGGTTTCATATCAGCATTTAAAAAAAAAAGTTACTTCTCAGGATGCACATAGTGACACCTTGGTTCAGCAAACTCTTTCATAGAAATGAATGATTGAACCAAATCCAGTGGTTTGCCTGAACCAAGGAAAAAGCAACTCACACGTAGTAAAAGAAGTCCTGATTTTTTCATCCAGATAAAACCAATGGGCCAGAACGTCCTACTCCTCCAGCCCAACTACTTTCTGCCTCTGCAAAGAGGACTCAGAGTGATTACTCGAGCACTCACGTAAGGCTTTTCTCCATTTGAGCAAATCCACGCGTTGTGCAGATTACACCCCCAACACCCCCAAGTGCTGGTGTTATGAGGAACGTGATCAAGAGTATGATCGTAACCTGTAGGAAACTATGGCTACTCTAATGGCCTCTTGGGGTTTGTTACCCCCTCACATATACACTGGGGGCCAAACTGACCGTACATACTCAAAGAAAATGAAAGACACTTTTGGATCCGCTCAGATCACGCACCAATTCAGCCAGATCCATAAATCCAACCTTTTTTTATATTAAAGTGTTTTTGGGTGCTCATTACTGTGTTATCTAAGTGCCACTCAAGTATTTAAGGAGAGAAATAACAACAACCTCTATCACACATTTCCCCTTTCCAGCCTATTGGAGAAAAAGCTTGAAATTGGTTATTTGGGTCTTTTTCAGTCTTTGTTCACATTTGTGTGTGAGAGTGAACGGGTGTGTTGTACGTCTGGGCTGCTCGTAGGTGTAAAAACCCTATTGTGGGAGAGTGAGGCTGAAAAAATGAGCTTTACTATTAGCTCTGAACACAGAGAGACCATTCTTTCTTGCAGAAGGGCGTTTTATTCTCCAGGATCATCTATCCAAAAGGTTTTGTCAATAGATCTATAGGTTTTAAGGCCAGGAGGGCCTATTATTCTTATTAGTTTGTATTACGGTAGCACGTAAACTAGACCCATCCTCCTGCCTGTGGGTGAATGAAGTCTTCCAGAAGGATATCCAGGACTAGACTTTATCCCACCTTTTAGGACTATAAATGGCCTATAAATACAGTTGTATTCCATCCTGCTTGAATAACAGCTAATGCAAACGCTGGGTGGGTTGTCACCCTCCTCCTCCTTCTCCTCTTTCTCTTTTTGTGACTCAGTCATAAGGGTAAAATGAGAGCGTGTTACAAAAGGGGAAACAAACTCTGGCCCCATGTCTTCATCTGAAGACTCCTTGAGATGGAGACTCACCAGGTGTATCCTAGTGGTTGGGTGTATCTCTTGTTCCAGTGCAATATAGCTGTTGTGGGAGATGCCCAGAGGGGCAAAGCTGCTTTTACTGGTGTCTGAGTCTGGTCTTCTGAAGTATTTGAATATAAATAAGGGCTTTATATTCAGTGAGTAGACTGGACATGGTATGGAGCATTAGGGTGAGGTGCTCAGACTGGCTGCCATACTGGGTAGAAAGCAGGGTATTCCCACAGATTTCAGGCCTCAAGTGCTAATAATCCAGTCCAGATGGTGGAGATCATGGAGCACAATGGCCAGGTCTCTCTCACTGTATGAACGGGGGTGTGGAAAAGCAAACCCTTCTGTCAGCTGCAGATGCACAGGGACATTTGGGACATTTTTGCTATCCAGACACCTGGTAACAATGAAGAGTCCCAAGGGATGTTAAAGCTTGATTCAACTGAGCAACTGGAGGCAGATGCCTGCATTACTGGGGGATGACATAGGTACCAGAATACGTCCAGTCTTACCTGGGCTCATTGTAAACCACTTGCTGGTGCTGACTGGGGTTAAGCAGTGCGAGGGCTGCGACAGTAAGCTTTTATATCTTATGCAGAGGAGATGCGTTGTTGAGTGCTAGCTCCATGCTCCTGGCTTTTTAGCCCCTATCATCACACCAACTGTCCCAGTAGTTGCAGAGAAAGCTGTTTAACAAAATGGGGAAGAGGACTGAACCGTATGAGTCTGGGCTGCCGCTTGCTTTTGCGTTCTTTGCCTGCACTTCCCCTGCCTGGGTCAGTGGATCTGACCTGGTCTCTATCGGTTTGGGTTCAAATTGTCTCCTAAAGGACTTTCTCTTGGTCTGAGTTGATGCTGAGACAGGGCTTGAGGTAAGAATGGCACTTAAAGGGCACAAAATGTAGCTACATGTAGGTGCACAGGGACAAAAGGATGCTGTTGCATTTGAGCTCAAAACAGAAAAGCGTTTTACCAGCAAACAACCAACCACTATTTTAATCCATTGAAACATTTCTATCTGTTCCTTATTTGGCAGAACCTGAATTCTGGGCCTAAGGTGAGGTGACAGGGAGCCTCTTAGATTTCCCCCCTGAATTTTGGTTCCCCTGGCTCTCTTGAATGCATCTTCTTGCTGCGATTTGCACTGGCACTGAAGAGTGCCACTCGACAGTCCTTCCTGACTTATGCGAATGGCAGAAGGGGGTCGATTTGGCTTAACCATGTCTAGAGAGCAACCTCATCCCAGGACCTAAAGTGCACAATGTCTTTCTTAATTTAAATCATGCTGACGTCTAATAATTTTCAAATGGCTAACAATAATAAAAGCTGTCCTTCAGTTAGCTTCCAAATGATGACTTAACTGCGCAGCCTGTGTGTGCATATGTGTGTTTCCAGTTAAAAACCTGGTAGTCGGCACATGTGGTAATTCTACCCTGTGCTTCTCAGGGAGCGTAGGCTGTGGAGGTCTTGCTACGGACCCCCAGAGCCCTTGGAAGTACTGAATGAACCATGCATTGTTTCTTTCTCTGAAAGCCGTCGCACTAGCCATGACTCCCTGCGTTATTAGGTTAGCCCCCTGCAAGTGCATCAAAGAGGGAGAGACCTGAAGCAAAATCAGGGCTGTAAACAACCCTGCGTTTTGGGTAAAAGGCAACTACATGTTAGAAAAACTGGGTCTGAAATGAAAGGAACCTCCTCAGGAGCAGAAGCTGTCATGGAATAATACTTCACGATAGCATCTCTTAACTTGACAGCATGATAAGCTTTTCAGATACTACCCAATAAATTCCCACTTTAGCCAAACCCACCCCCTGTGTTGAGTTAGGCCAACATTATTCTTCACGTAGTGAAGAAAAAGGAGGCCCAGAAAAGGTAAATGTGTTACCCCACCATATGTTATAAATAGTTTCAAAAGTTGGAAGATGCTTTAGAAGTCCTCTGACCCCCAGTTTCCTGCTCTAACCACTAAAATAAATCCCCTCCCAGAGAAAAAGAAGCTGCAAGGGAGACTTGGAGCAAAGGCTAAAACATTAGTCAGGTTTGCTCTAGATCCGGTCTTGGTTTTAAGGGCAGGCTGGTTTTCCTGTGGGTGTCATGGACGGACGGTGCAAGCGTGGAGTTCTTGCAAATGAAAAGAACAAGTTTAGTCCCACTAATCGCCCCTGGGATGGAGCGGGTTCAGGGTGAAGGCCCACGGTATGCTAAAACAAGGTAGAACAATGCTACATATTACACGTACGGTAAGGGTGGCCAAAATTTGCAATGGGCTTCCAAGGGAGGTGGTGCTCGCCCCTACTTTGGGGGTCTTTAAGAGAAGGCTGGATGGGCATCTGGCGAGGGGCATCTGACCTATGCAAGGGGTCGGACTTGATGATGTATTGAGGTCCCTTCCGACCCTAACATCTATCAGTCTATGAACCTGTGAGCAGCCAGGCATGTCAGTTGATCCCACAGGGCCTTTCCAGAGAAAAGGTTGAGTTCTTTTCCCATCCACAATAAGCAATTCACTGATAAACCAGGCAATATATAGGTTTTACTCTCCAAAGGCTTTTGCAACAACCTACCCGGAGTAATGGAAAAGGCAATACACAACTGGGACTAGCAGACGTTTCTCAAGAAGCAGGGTCCTCACGCATTTGTCCAGTCCCCTGCCCTGATCAGGGACATCGGACACCCTCACAACACAGCAGCACGGCGCGGGCCAAGTTCTTGGCAATCTTCCCCTCTCCTGACAAGCACCCTGGTCACCAGCAGCAGCTTCCCCTGCGTTTCAGTTGACTGCAACACTGCCCTTCCTCCCCCACACCAGATCCTCTGTGTGCCATGCTAGGACCCCTGTTCTCCCCGGCAGACCAGGGGGTCAGCGTGCCACCGTTCTCCATTTTGATCTTCTCTTCTCTTTCCCACCTCCAGTCCTCCTTCCCCCATGCTAGGAACCTAACCTCCCCTTTCTTTCCATGCTCCACATTCCCCTTCTGTTCTTTACCGGTGCTCCATTTACAGACTCCCCATTTCCCACCTGCACCCCACACTGGGGTCCCCATCTCGTCCGATGCTGGGGGTCCTTTTTGCTCTTACCTCCCTTCCCAGGTGGCAAAGGCTCTGTATAGCTGCCATTTCCTCCTGTTTTTTCCATTTTTCCATTTTTCCAAGATTTCCATTTTTCCTCCAGACCAGGAACGTCCCCTGATGTTGAGGAATCAATCGGATGCCCCATCCAAATATTATTGTGCTGTTAGCTGGCAGACAAGCCTCCAAAGAAAGGAACATGAGAAACACCATTAAATTAAATGAAGCAAGCTTTTTTTTTTTTGCAGTAACATTGATTATATGTTGGTCGGCTAAAAGACAATACCAAGCAAACACTGCTTCCCACATATTCTCTGGACCATTGTGGCTATTACAACGCTACAGCACTAAGAAGCTGAGTGTAAGACCTTGCAAACAGAGCCAACAGATGATAATAATATGGTACATGATGATCCTGGTGGTTATTCTGAAGTGAAGAAGAAGTATATACATTTTATTGTGGGATGCAGGAGAGCAAAAGCCTTAAAGCAAGGGCCAATGGGTGGCGATGGCTTCTGTCTGCCTTGTATCTCTGCTGTTGACACTATGCATATCTGCCTTGGAACATTTCTGACTCTGTTTCGGGTCAGACTTTTCCTCTTCTTGGCAATTAAAACTTTCTTCAAGTGATCGAGTGAAAGAGGAGGGCAGGCGCAACCTTATCTATTGTTAAAGCCAGGTGACTATTTCCTTTTTGTCATGGAACAGACGTTAAAAACAATGGGAGCGTGCACATTATTACGTTTAACCAATTATCCAAATGATGACTACGCAGCACAGAGAGCTGAACTCAAACGCTCCAAGATTCATTATGAACAAGCAACCACAACCTTGGGTACTTTCCCAATGTTTAGCTGAACACCCTGGTTTTGC
The DNA here is from genome assembly GCA_030014935.1 of Caiman crocodilus. NCBI lineage: Eukaryota > Metazoa > Chordata > Crocodylia > Alligatoridae > Caiman > Caiman crocodilus. The sequence goes on along the minus strand of JAGPOW010003642.1, from coordinate 2,495,790 downwards.
AAAAAAAAAAAAAGGTAGGACATGTCATACATTAAAAAAAGCAGGTTTTCTTGGAACATGTTTGGTAATTCCTGCTTCTAAGCAACCTCAAAACAGAGAGCTTCCCATTTTCCTTTCTGTTGCACCAAGATAAAGCAATAGTGAGTCCACCAAAGCCAGTGCAATAGGTGTGAAACCAGTGCAAGATTCAAACAACCAGGACTGTTGTATTTTAGCATCTTAGTGATCAGCCCTGCCTAGAACTATGAACTTTAAAGGTGAGCAGAAACAGTTATAAAAATAAATGTTGTTTAATTTTGCAGAAGGGTCTTGGTCTGAGTTCAGTTTGAGTGTTGGGGGAAAGTCCAAGAGATCCCAGTGGCTCGTGCTCAGAGCCACCAGGAAGTCAGTAAAGAACGTGCAGTTACAGACTGGCCAGAAAGGTAGAAATACTCAGCCCACAACGTAACGATGGGAACGATGCTAAACTAGGAGAGAAAGCTGTGAAAGGAAGAAGGTGGCCACAAAAAAGAGGCAGTGAAAAGGGAAAAGGAAATGACAGGAGATGTATCAAAACCCAGGTTGAAATGTGACAGCTCACAAGCAGTGCTAATCATAAAAGCTGAGGGAAGTATAAAAGGGGAAGCAAACAACAGAAGTGAAGCATCAAGGTTGAAATGACTGAAGAGCTCAAATCTAAATGGAAGGAGTGATAAATTGTAGCCAATTAGTAATATGAGATTTTATATTATGAATACTGCTTGGGCTGACAATGAAGAATGGAAACAGGTGGCACCTGAAACCAAGTCCCGTGTCCATACTGCATATTTCCAAGAGCAGCAGGAGGCTAAGAGATCAATCAACCAACCAAGGAATCACTTTGGATTTGGTATAATGACAAACTACAGCCTTACTTCTTAAAGTAATCCCATACCAGGCAGCTGGCTCCTTCCTACAATAGGAGGCCATGTCACACACGCTGCTTCCACCAGCTAAAGACGGGGGGCATGCACATTGCATAAAAAGATGCCGATAGTCTGTCCTCAGCAGTGATGTGAGGCATGGCTGGCTGAGATGTCTGAAGTGAGGTGACAGCCCTAAAGCAAATCTCCTTCTCTTCTGGTCTGCTTCCAAAATGGGCCAGGCTTATCTCTGGCGCACGGTGCCTAGCGTGCTGCTGCCCTGATTCCTGACAGGGGCTGCTCAGCACTGCTGCTAGATGCACAATGAGTTTTGCTGCCAGAACCTGGATGGGGAGCAGCATACAAGGGTTGTCAACTGGGGGTACGCATACTCCCAGGGATACTTGAGGAGGGGGTGCGTGTGGGTGGCTGGGGTGCAATGCCACCACACACCATCCCGTGCAGGTGCTGCCCACCCGGTGAGGGACGATTGCATGTGGTGGCTGCTGCCACTCTGCATTCAGCTGCGTGCCTTCCCCCAACCCTGCGTCACATCTGGCTGTGTGCCATGCCCCCCTCCCCTCTCCATGTCCAGCTGCTGGGGGTGCACTGACCCCAAAAGGTTGAAAACCCCTGGCATACAGCATGTACATGGACAACAGCATACATACACTGACCCACCAACTGAATTGTGCTAAGACTCAACAAATACTCTCAGTGCATTTTTCACTGTTGATCAAAAGTGTATTTATACCCAGTGGGCATGTCTACATGAGACGCTTAACAGCGAATTACTGTGAAGTAAGCATGTGCATCTACATGTGCTCATGCTTACTTCATAGTAAAGCTCCCTAATCCCAAGTAAATTGCTACCTGCAAATGCATTTACTTGCTTGGCATTAGTAATGGTGCTGTGTTGCTCGTGTACATGGCTGGCTGGGAATCAAATCTGCTCCTGGTCAGCTGTCCCCCAGGGGGTGGGAGATAGCTCCTTACCCCCACCCCAGAAGCTCCCTGCTGCTGGGGCCGGCTCCACCAGAGGAACCCCCCTATGCCCCCTTGCCCTGGCAGCAGAGATCTCCAAGCCCCTTGCTCCCAGATCACGATGGCAAAGCAGGGTTTGGGAGTTTCTTAACTCCCAGCCCCTGCTGTCCTATCATGATCAAGGAGCGCGGGGCCGGGAGACCCTTATCTCTCAGCCCAAGGTCTGTGGTCATTGGACTTGGGCTGGGAGGTTGCTATTGTGATTTCAGAGCAGAGGCTGGGAGCTCCCTGCATGGGGACAGTTCCCAGCCAGCCCCAGGCTGCACGAGGAAGCACATGCAGCCTTGAGATGACTGGGGATTGCCCCGTTTTGAGCAGTCCCCAGCCAACTCTGGGCTGAATATGCAGACTTCCTTGCACAGCTCGGGGCTGGCTGGGAACTGTTGCAGTCAAGGGCAGGTCCCAGCCCTGTGCCCCAAACAGGTCTTACAGTTTTTAAGTCCCTGAAAAACTGTTGATGCAAAAGGTGGAGGATCCTCCTCTTGGCTATTTTTGTTTCTTTTGTGACTGAGTCTTAAGAGCCAGATGACAGTGTTACAAAAGTAGTTGAAATATGGATTGTCTGGGACTTGAAAGGTGGAATGGAATCACATGTAGGCACCCAAGGCTGTGTGTAGATGAAACACAGGCCCTTAATTGAAGCAGTGGTTTTAAAAAACACTGCTTCAGTTGAGGGCTGATTAAACCCTGCTGGCCGGTGGAGTGGTCCCTGCGCTGCAGGAGGGGGTGGGGGCTGGTGCTTTCCTTTGCGGCAGCAGTGGCCCCTCCCTAGGTGGCACCCACCTGCAGGCACCTGGCTTGGGTGGTCCTGGGGGGCACCGCAGCCATAGAGGGAAGCACTGGGCCCGCAGGCAGGCTTGCGGGCTGGGGGGAAGATCAGGCTCGCCACTTTTGTTAGGTCTTGGAGCCAGTCTTCCCAGGCTGCTGCCAGGCTGCCTGCATAAGCTTTCTGCTGAGCTGCACCGAGCCCGGGGCTTCACTCTGTGGCTGTAGGGACTCCTCAGAGGAGTTTTAGTTTGCTGTGCCCCAAGTCATTTAAGGCACTGAATTGCCACTGAATTGCCTACAGCATCTGGAATTAATGGAAACACCGACAACATTAAAGCAGTGCGAAAGCACTCAGCCCACTTTAAAGTGTTGGGCACACACACTTCTTGTTTCATTTGCACACGGTCTAATTCCACTTAGATTCCTGACAGGTAGAGTAGGATCTGGCCCAATATTTAAAACGGTATACATAATATGTATATTATAATAGCTGTTTATGAAAATTGGAGGAGAAAAAGACCTGGTGGGTTATCTTGTCTCTTCCCTACTCCCAATGCAGCACTGCTCCCTACAGGATACTCAAATATACTCAGTGTGCAATCTAGTGTAGTGCGGAGGTTTCATGTAGCACACGCAATAATAAAAAGTCTCTTTTTCAGGTTTTCATTCTGACATGAAAGTGCATTACAACATTTGCCATCAATAAAATACAATTCTTTCCATGTGAGAAGCATTATCAGCACAGTATGGCTATTGAGTGATGATACCTGAATGACTGAAGAACAGGAACAGGAAAGTGTACAAAGGGAAACTTCATAAACGGTGCCAAGTCTTTAAAAAAATACACTGATAGCAATGCACCTGGGTCTAGAGAATTCACTTCTTTGTATTCAGAAGAATCAGGGGGAGATCAAGATGAACTGAATGAGAAATAAAGGAGGAGGAAGAAAGCTTCCCACATGCAGTAAGTGAGACGCCTGACAGTGCGTGCCAGGATTGAATTGCAGCTCGCTAGGTCTTTGGATCAATCCTAGCCCGAGCTAGTAGTGACCAAACATCACGGTCGTCATCACTGGCTGCTCGGTGCGATCATTCAGTCCCTAGGGAGTGTTTGTGCACAAGCAGGAACCAGCGCTATAATTAGACTCTTTTGTTTAGGGTTTTAGAGAAAGAGCCTGGGGACAGACGGAGCCAAGAACAAGACACTCCAGTTACATTCCTAGAAGTGGTCTCTCCAGGCCAGGCTTGAGGACGCTCCTGGGACACCGAGTAGTGAGCTTGCAGTGCCTTATCTAGTCTACATCTGCATGAGGTACCCTGACCCCTCATCCTCCAAAATCAGCGGAAAGACTCCCATTAACTTAAATGACTTTGAATCAGGCTCTTATTTTGAAAGATTGCCAAGTCTGGATCCTTTCAGCAACACTATTTAAAAATAGTCTCTATTAGGACCAGCATATACCCCAGCTGTGTCTTGATTAAAGCAAAACTTTAGCCTAGGCAAGAAACATGCTAATCACATTGTTAACTCAGCTTATTAAATATGCCTCCGAAAACTCATGTGAAAGTAGCCTAAATCATCGTTTTTGGGTTCCCAAGATGCAAGTCAAGTTACTTGACTTTGGAATGCATAAACATTTAGTGGAAGAAATTGTGACTTCAGAGAAAGTACAAACAAAGCAGCCTGTTTGTTTGTGCGACTGCCTCCTCGCAGGAGAACAACCCAAGAACATGGAAAGACTTGAGAGCGTCTTCCATAGTTCATGTTTGTAGCTATGATCCAAAGGGGACAGAACAAAGGAGCTCCTATTTATAACTGAGAGACTGGAGGCAAAAGGAACTCAGTGATGAGAAGGCACAATTTACCATTGTGATTTTCCAAAAAAAAGACCCGACTCCCTCCCCTCCCTGAAAAAAGGCAAATCCTGGTTTATGAAAAGAAGAAAAAAAGGGGGGAAAACAGCATTCTGCATGGAAAATAAATGAGTGATTCCAAAGCAACCTACCTCCCAACCCCCACCAAATGTTTTTTTCCTGGAATGATTACATTCCTAAACAATACAGGGCAATAGAAGGTGGGTGTATTTGCGTGCATGACTGCTTATGTAGCCAGATTCTTGCAAAATGAGAGATTCTTGATTAGATGTCCCAAAATTTCCATTTAGCAGGAAATTTCAGCTTGTTGGATCAGTGTCAAACTGTTTCACTGCAACACAAAAAGGAACACTTTGATCTAGCAAATAGGATATGAAATTTCAATCTGTACTGAGCAAAAGCTGTCCTTATTTTGGTTTAATACAGTAACATAAAGTAAAGTAACAGACTAGTTCACCTATTATACTGTGTTACACAATCCCCTGCAAGTTGCACATCACGAACACTGCATAAATAACAAAAATAATAACCAATAATTAAACGTACTACAATAATAAAAAACAACACATACATAACTACATAGACATATAATAATAAAACATAAAAGGATAGAAGTAGATCAACTGTGAAGGAAAACAGTTAACTTTTTTTTAACAACATGTTCCCAAAATGTTTCGGGGAAGTTGGTTTTCATATAAAAAATGTCAGTTCCATTGAAATGGAGGTTTATGATGGAAAAGCGTTTCACTGACAATTTCACAAGATCTAGCCTTGATCCCTATTAAGCACTACCACGATACAAGTCGCTGTCATCGTAGTCATTCCCCTCATCATCTCAGAACTCATGCGGTAATACTTCACAGCCCATTTTTTGTATTGGAGTAGAGTCTAGAGCTCCTACCCTGGACTACATTTGGCTCGACGGCATAGGGATATGTAACCGTCAACAGTCTTAAACCATAGCAGAATCATGTGTTATATGTTACCGCTTTACTCTCTGTACCAAAATGTTCCCATTAATCTCGCTTCACTAGGAAACTGGCCTTGTGTTATATGTTGCTATCACATGGTAGATGCAGCCTGATACTTTGCAATATGCCTGGCTTTTACAGAAGTTTGGGAGGAATTCATTTTGTGTGTAAGTGGTGGTGAGAAAGAAAGCATTTGGAGAGGTTTGTAGGAGGCACCAATAAAAGGGCAGCAAAAGCTGAAAGTGGTAAAGCAAAGGCCTAAACCAATGAGACTGGATTGTATGAGGTCAAAGACAGAGGTGAAAGGCAGGTGTGATGCAAATGAAAGGTGAGATCTCGTGTCAGTGGTTTGCAAACGTTTGGGGGCCACTGATTAGCTCAAGATGTCTCATGGATACCACATGCCGCTACCATCAAACTTTGAACTGAAGATATGGGTGGGCCCGTCTGATCCATGGACCACTGACCCTGGCCTGGTAAACTATAAGCAGTCTATATAATACATCTTGGGCACATCTACACATGCAAATACTCTGGGTTGGGTTTATTCTAGAGTCATTTACTCTAGAGTAAATCCACGCCGGGCAGGCATCTATACATGTGGGGAAGTGGGAGCAGATTTGCTGCTCATGGCAGCAGTCTGCTCCCACCCCTGCCAGCCCTCCACCAGCCCCCTGCAGAAGCCAGGTGGGGCTCTAGGCTCTCCCTGGGTGTTAGCCCATGGGTTGGCAGGCAGCACGGGGCTAGCACCCAACTGCCTGCTGCTGGGGCAGGCTCTGCCATTGGAGCTTGGGTAGGGACAACATCCCCCTGCCCCGTAGCAGGCAGCTCTCAACCCACTGCATGATCAGGGGCAAGAGCTGGGAGATTCTTATAATCCAGTTGTGAAGCTGGGACTGGAAATAAGAATCCCCCAGCCCCCATCCACAATCGCAGAGTGGAGCTGGGAGCTCCCTGCTGCTGGGGCAGGGGGACATTGTCTCTGCCCAGGCTCTGGTGATGCAGCCCACCCTGGCGGCAGGCAGCTCCCGGGGGCAGGGAGCAATCTCCCACCCCCTGGTGGCTGGCTGACCAGGAGCACATTTGCTCTCGGTTGGCTGTTTACACATGCCGGACCGTGCAGTAATTACTCCCAAGTAAATCTGCTACTTGTATTTACAGACAGCAAATTTACTTGCAATTGCAGCAAATTACTGTGCAGTAAGTATCTGCATGTGTACACGGTAACGCTTATTGCACAGTCATTTGTTCTAATCTCAAGTAAAGCGTCTCATGTAGATGCACCCCTTGGGAACTACCGGCCTAGAGTCTTGCAGTGAGAAAGCAGGGCTATTGGAATGACTCCATTGCTGCTGGAAATGTGTGAAATACATTGAAATCACAAGCAGTGGAAGGGAACCAAAAGCCTGATTTGATGGCAGGGGACGGTTGTCAAAGGTGTGCCTGAAATGCCCGTCTGTACAGAACAGCCTTGATGTCAATGGACTTTTGCCCATTTCCAACAGATAGAGATGTAGCCCTAAGATGTCAGAGTGGGACTTTTCACAGTGGAAGAGTTCTCCTCCCTCTTGAAGGGAAGAGGCGTTTTACCCTTGACCCCACTGGGGAAAGAGTCAGGCCCATGCTGAATGCTATAGAAAATCCTGCCTCTTTGCACTCCCTGGCTCTTAGCTAAGTCAGCCCTTTCATGGGACAACCCTTTGGGAAACAGTTGGGGGACAGATTGCAAGGAAATCCACCTCAAATATATGCCTAGTTTAACAGAAAGTAATGGGCTGCTTCTAATAGAGAGAGGAATCAGGCTACAGATGAGCTTTGCCTTAGCTAGGACCAATTTAAAAAGGGGCAGATACCTACTCAGTTTCCTGCAAAACATATATGGCCACAGTATATCCACCTCAGTGGTGTGTGTGCATGCTCCATTCATGGATTTCCTTGGGGACTCAGGCAGGGCCATGCTTTCAAAGGGATACAGCGTGTGACAGACACAAGAATGAAGACAAGGTGAGATAAACAGAAGCTGAAGCCTTGAGGGACATCACTGTCCAGGCAAGCCCCTGCCATCCTAAACCATATGACAAACCCAGGGGCAACTTCTTAAAAGGCAGAATAACTACTAGGGCAACCTGCCAAGGAGACAGATGGCACCAAGATTAACAAGAACAAAACAAAACAACTCTGGCAGGGTGTTTTTTAAAGGAAATCAGCATATAGACATTTAAATCTAATCAGCAAGCCAATTTGGGATCAAATTAGGAGAAAATATATTGAGCATGAGATAGGTCACTGACTTTTCATTCCATGCAACTTCATGGAAATCAGTGTGAATCAGGTCACGATTTGGCCCAGAGAAACAAAGCAAAATGTACAGTATTTGTTAGTGTTCATATAGATCGGAGGAGAGAGTTTCCAAATTGTCACGTATCTTTTGCAGGCAAATGGACCCCAATGCAAAGCAGGTGTAAAACACTTTCAAGTCAGAAAGGTGGAACAAAGCTGACATGGTTGTATCGGCTTCAATAGAGCGTTGCCATTTAGTGGTGGAACAGAATTCAGCCCGGAACACTTTACACCCACGTAGTGCGGATGTAGGTGAGCGTGCAATTGTGAATCGGAGACAAAGACAGAAGCTCCTAGAAGCTTTTGTGGCAACCACTGCTGCTTCATAAATTGAAGGGTGGAAAAAATAATGTACAGGCCGTACGTCTTAGGGAGAGGATGCACAGCCTCATGGGTGATGCCACATGACAGCAAAGACATTTGTCCTCACAGATGATCCTATTCCTCAGACTTAGACTCGTAGAAAATAGGAACTGACGGGGCTGGGAGAGGTCATCTAGTCTAGCCGTCTTCCAGATTCGGGTTCGGCTGTACCCAGCCCACTCCTGACAAACAAGGAAAAACCTTCAAGCTGGAGCCTCCACAGCCTTCCTTGGTGATCAGTGCTGAACTTTCTGTATAGTCAAAACAGGGTTTTTCTACTGCCTAACATGAATCTTCCATGTTGCAATTTAAGCCTAATTTAAGTCACGATACACAGCACGGCACTGACTCCAGAGTTGCAATACTTAAAAAAACAAGACAATTTATGCAGGGAAAACTAGCTCAAGAAGTAAGTACTTATTCTTTTATAATCTCTCAAAAGCAGCAGCAGTGGATCCAGCTATCTCACTCAGCCTGCCCCTGAGTCCAGAAAGTTGTCAGGAAGAAGAGCTGCAGCAATTAAATGCTGTCACCGCACAGTCTTCTGCCACATTTCTGGACCAGCAGGGAGCCTTGCAGGCTGGACCTGGAGCGTGGAGCCCACTGGGCCAAAAAAAATTGTCAGTGGGAGGATCAGAGGCTGTTGTGGCTCCAGGAACCACAGCACTTCACGCTGCCACCACCAAATTCCAGCTCTGCAGGCCAGATGATGCATGCCCGCACTCCAGATCCAGCCCGCAGACTGGCCCCAAGTCACTTGTGCCAGATGGGCTGGGCACCACCGGTATAAATCATTAAGATGGGCACATTTGCCAGGGCTTCGGCCTTACAGTCTTCAGCATACTTATCTTCACAACATCCTGAGTAGCTGGGAAGTGTGGGGTGAAACAAGCTACTCTTGGGCATCTATGTTCATTTAGGTGCTTAACAGATGACCTGTGAGTCCCGTGGACCACAGCCGGCTTGTACCTACACAGCTTCTTCCCTATGATTGCTGTTGATGGTGGTTAATGAGGGCATGTCTGGTACCCATTCTGCAGCAACACCTCCCCTTTACCCTCGGGCATGCGCTAGGAGGACACAGGGCGTTTGTGGTGGAGAGCAGAACCGAACACAGCTCCACCAGATCATCCCCAAATCCCTAAGCAGCAGTCCTCCTTTCTTCTCAAATTAATCAGCAGAATTATTAACTCTTTTATTTCCTAAGTACCCGACATGCTCTGTGCTATAAAACATGCAGGAAGAGGGAGGCCCGGCTCTGTTCTGCAGTCACCTCAATCAAAAAAAAAGGAATCCAAAGAGATTAGGGACGGCTTAATTTTCCACAAATACAAACGCCCACTTCAGATCCAGTCCAGAAGATTATTTTGCTCTGGGTTTGACGCTTCCGGTGAGAGGCAAGTCAGTCCGGATATTTCTGCATTGTTGAAAATCTGGTGTGAGCATCCTGAATCAATGCGGAGAGTCATCATGCTTCGCAGCATGCCCCGGTTCCCAGCTGCCCTTGCCACACAGCCAGCTAAATTGGGAAAGTAAACTCCTGTTTCTCCAGCAAGGCTGGCCTCCCCACTTTGCTGCTCATGAATGGCTTGTTGAGTTAGCTGTAATTTGGAAAATTAATTGACTCGGAGCCTGCTTGCTGAAGCAGCCTCCAACCCAGAACACCCAAGACGCAGCAACAGCAAGGTCAGAGGAGGTGGGAACTTTTGCAGCAACTGTAGCAAGCAATAAGCAGAGGGGGATATGGGCGGCAGTGGGGAAATGTAAAAGGAAGCATTCAGCTCAGATTCAATGAGGAGAGGTGAGTCTAAGAAACCTCAGGAGTGTTTCGTGTTCATGAAGGGAACAGGAGATGGGCTAATCATGCCTTTTAATTGGGAATGCCCTGGGCTCACCATGGGAGATGTGGATCTGGAAATGTCTCTTTCTGCTATGCGGGACGTAAAAATAGCACACTCTGGCTTATCATTTGTGAGTGCAGGGAGCTAACCCACAGCATCTTTGCCATGTAAAGAAATCTTAAATGAAGTAGTTTGTTCACGTCTGAGCCGTCTGTTTGGGAACAAGCCCCTGGGTGTTCATTCTGGCAGCAGACACAAATGAGAACTAGATACATCTTCATCAAGCTTTATCTCCAGTGGCCTCCATCATGTTGTCTGTTGCTAAACTGTGCTCTCCAAATAAGAAACATTTCCCTGATTTTCTGAGCAGAGTGAGGGGCTTTATTTATTAGAGGCAAAACCAGAGTATACAACCCTTTGTGAACTTATGAAACACATAGGGCCAGAACTGAACAATTACTCAGGCAGCTCCTACAATACAAATCAGGCAGAATATAAATCCACTAAGTCCAGTGGAGGGAGCCACAATAACCTCACCTAGCTGAAGCCTTGAGTCTGATGATTAAATTAAAGAGAGAAGCAAGATTTCAGGCACTTTCAGCATTTAAAGTTGGCCACCGAAGTCATGCCGCTGCTCAGGGTGCCTCCCGTGGTAAAGCCCACTCTTAGGCAGTCTGTTCATGGCGCAGGCAATAAGCACGACTAAGCTTTGTGAATTCGGCTCCCTAAACCGAGCACCTGAATTCAGCCATGCCTAAGAAGTCCCTTTGGGGATTTGGCCTCAGACCCGTGCAGCGCCATTTGGGAGCTCACATTGAAACGCCCTTTGTGGATCCGGGTCTT
>JAGPOW010003642.1:2471667-2484764 GCA_030014935.1 Caiman crocodilus | reverse complement strand
CGGGCACCTGCATAGTCAGAAAGATCTGAGCGTCAGGCCCTGCTTTTGTTTGGCATCAGGCAGGGCAGCGATCCCTTCTCGGCCTCTGCAGCTGTAAGATGGAGATTACGCGAACACCACCTCGCTGCTTGGCGGCAGGCAGGGGGGCATTTGTGAAGCTTAGTTAGCTAATGGCCATGAAGGATTTTAAGGATGCATCTACACCCTAAACCGACTGTGTGTGGCACGCTGGGGCATGCCGCACTGCCCCGCGTGGTCTGCCTCTAAACAGAACAGCCAGGTCCACACGATGCAGCACCGGTGAGCGGCAAGGTCGAGTGCCTGTGCTCAGTAGCCCACCCACGGCACTGCTCAGACACGGCTACCGGGCTTCTAGCTCCGGAGGCCGCCCATCCAGAACTGCACAGCATGCTTGTGGGAGCTGTTGCTGGCACACTCAGATAACACGTAGTCATAGCCTAAAAGTACTACTGTTCATTGTTATTCTGGGCAACGGGCCTCGGGGAAAGCAGAAGGAAGCCTAGTGCGAGTGAAAGACAGTCGTTTTGTAGCCCTTGAACCCCTTTGTTCACTGCCCAGGTGGAAGCAATGAGGCTAAGTGCTACGAGCAGATATGCCGCATGCGGGCACTGTCATTCAGCACAGCGGCTGGGCAACGGGCTTTGGACCTCGGTAGGAAATGCTTGGTTTCAGAACAGCAGTAATGTGTTATTTATCGATGGGCATGTCTGTGGCCTTGGTTTCTGAGTGCCTCGCAATCGGCTCGGGTTGACAAGATCTGGGCAAGGACGAGCTCATTCGTGCCGATGGGGAAATGAGGCATGGATAGGTGAAGGGACTTGCTTGTGGTTGTGCTGGGCGTTTGTCGTGAAAAAGAGAACTGACTCCAGCCTTCCCAGGTCGGCCCCTAATCTGGAGGCCAACCTCGGTGATGCATTAGGAATCATCGCATCCGCGATGATGAGTTATCCCTAGCTTTCGAAGACCCTTATCAAGGGCAGCAAGTATCATCTTCCCCTCGGCAGCTCGTTCAGATTCCCCCTCCTGTCTCGGGCAAGCAGGAGGGGCCACCCTACAGCTCTCCGTGCAGCCCCAGGACCTGCAGTAGCTAGTTAGTGGGAGCAGGGAGATGCCTGGAGCCTGGCAGGAGCACAGCAGTTCCTGTGTTTCTAAAACTATGCTGGAGGGAGTCCTAAAATCTGGTCATCAGGACACTGGTTGCCATTTATGCAAATAGTCCAGATTATGCAAACAAGTAACAGCGGTATATATGCAAATAAGCCTGCTTGCTTCAACAGGCAGATCTTGAAAGCTTAGCAAAATTAGATCGCGCCATAGGCCCGCAACAAAGCTGTAAATACAGCCCAGCTTTCCAGGCTACTGGTCTACTTCCCATTCGTTACACCACCCTGCTGCTTGTGTCAAGTAATGAGTAGCAGAGCGAGGGGCTTCTGATTGTTGCTGCAAGATGGTTTCATTTTTTAAAAGAACGGCAGCCGACTCCTTAACTCCCCATGGGACCCACAAGTCAGAGCAAGTTTACCCATTATCACTGCACCTTGCACGCTTGCCGGTGTGCGTTGCGCTGCACTAAATTTACATCTAAATTTTAATATGACTAATAGCAACAGAACAAATCCATCAAAGTGGCTTCTCCCCTCTGTCCCAGCGGCAATGGCTATGGTGGATAACTGGCTGACGAATGGGTCTATGGATTTGCACACCCAGGCCAGAATAAATAGCCACTCAGCCTTTCAGAAGCATCTTCCCCTTATGTTTCCTCAATCGATTTCCTTCGGAGCCGTATGAAATCCAAGCCCAGTTTCGCATTTCTTTGAAAAAAACCTTTAAGAAAAGCCATTTTTCATACTTAAGACTTTTTAAAAAGTCGCTTCTAACCAGTCACATTCTGCTTTGTGCCTTTTGGATCTGGCCATTGTCCAATGACAATCCTTAAAATCCCTTTACAGTTTTGAAGGCAAATACAAGCCCTCATTTACCACTGGGTGCAGCCTGAAAATAAAAGCTTAATGCCTTGACAGGCCTGGATATTTTTTTGGGTTCTAAGTCTGATTTATGGCAGTAGCCAGCAAACCAGGCTGGTGAAATATTTGCTGCTGCTCACAGGGATCTGGAAAAATGAAGTGTGAAGTTCTGAAGAGAGCAGGCAACAGTTCTCCAGTCACTAAACACTTCCAACAAGTTGGCAAGGGAACAGAGCTGTGGTCTGAAAGATGAACCTCAAAGGACTAGGGGAGGGGAGCAGGACTGTGCACAGTGTCAAAATACTGCTGCTGCTTAAAGCTTTCCATACATTCGTTATACCGAGAGGGGAAAGAGAAACATTTCCTTCATTATTTATTTATTCTCTCTCTCTCCTTCCTCCCCCCCCCGGCTCAGTTCCCCCTGCAGGGGTTTCACCCCAAGTAGGAAAAAAATTAAAAGCAACAACAGGAACGTAGGAAGTTGCTTAAGCCCACCATAAAAACGCTCAGATTGAAAAATACGATCTGGAGAGGCCAAAGCCTTGCTTTTGCTGCGAGGCTCGGTGCTGGGAGCGAGAGGGGCCGCGGCTCGTGCTCTGCAGCCGCTCCAAGTGCCAGGGCCCTGAAACCTGTGGGCGTGGGAGCCGTGCTTTTCATTCCCATGAAAAGGGAATTTCCTAGAGGTAGAAGTGAGGTGGGGAGTTTTCAGAGTCTTCTTGGAATGAATCACCCTGAATACAGTTGCCAGGTAAAACATGTGGCCGCTTCGTTTTCTTTTCTCCCAAGGAAATGAGTATGCATCTCCATCAGATAGATACATCATCCACAGATGTAGGCCGATGACCAACATTTAGGATCAAGGGATTGTATCTGACCCCCGTGGGAAAGCCGGCGTCCCGGTGTGCAAGCTGGAGGTCAGCAATGGGGGAGAGCGAGGGCAGAAGCCTTCCCGCAACTGTCCGCAAGAACATGGAGCAGCTCCAACGAGTCTACTCCCACCTCGAGCTTTGGGCGCCTCCGCGGTCTCCTCCGCCCCTCTTGTGGGAGGCAGCCGAGATTCTCCAAGTTGCCCCCGGTCTCGAGGGAGTTACTAACCGAACTAGGGACGAACCCGGGTCTGCGGCCCTGTGCCCTAGGTCAGAGGGAGGCTCTGCTATAGGGAGCGCAGATCTCCAAGGCTTTCCTCCCGTGCCTCGCACCCTCAGCCTGCTGCCCACGGCTGCGCCTCGCCAGGCCCTGGGTAATGTAGGAAGCACCCCGTACAGTTTGGCCTCCCTGCTGAAGATGGGGGTCATTTCCCTGCTTTGCACCATCAGTCCAAATCCCGCGTGGCGGTGAAGTTGCTCCGGAGTTGCACCGGTGTCAGCGAGGAGAATTGACCCGTGCGAGCGTTTCTGCAAAGGTTGAGGATTTCTTTGGGTTTAGCAAACCCCACACTGAAACCTCCTGGTTCTGCGTTCAAAGGCTGTCGAAGGTCAGGAGCTGAGATTATAAAACAAGGCTTTTTTTTTTTGCTTTTTTTTTTGGCTTTTTTCTTTTTTGGAAACACGAGCTTCTGGTTTTGGAGGAGCAACCGCACGTTCCAATTGCTTTCAACGTTTTGGAATGTTCCATTCCTCCGGAGCAGCAGTGCAAACCGAGCCGGGGAGTCTTGACACTGGAACATACCATTCTCCTTATTACAAACCAGCTCAGGGACCGCGCTGCGGCACTGCAAGCATTTACGGGACGTGCTCGCATGCCTCGCAGTCGCCCGGCCTCAAGCCCGCGTTGTGTCAGACATACACACACACACACACACACACACGTCCCGTGCCACCCACGCTCCCCCACAAAACACACGCAAGGGCTTCTCACCATTCACACGGGCTCGCACAAACTGAAACCTACGTTTTCTACCACACACCCACACAAACAGAGGAAAACACAGGCGTACTCTCACACACACGTCCTCTCTCTCTCTCTCTCTCTCTCTCTCTGCTCACTTGCCTGCGTCAGTGGAATGAAAAATAAGTTGAGCCGCTTTCAGATTTGCAATGCTATTCTCACCATCCGCGATTGCTGCAGAGGCAGTTGACCAAGCGTAGAAGAGCAGCGGCCGCTTACACTCTCTGGGATTCGTTGTCCCTGTTTTGGGGGAGACCCAGTAGAACATGAGATAGCTCCAAGCCTGCTGAAGCATAATACCTTCTAGTCATGGTTATCATCCAGAGACTTGTCTTGCAGCAAGGCTACTTGGATGGCCCTTATTCAGGGGAGTAGACACCACAGGTGTAATAATGGCTATTTTTACCTTTAAGTCACCAGCTCAAACTGGTCTGGTTGGCAGGCACCAGAAGTCACTGCTGTCTGGTTTGTGTTGCTCAGTGCTTTCTGTAAAATAAGAGTGGGTCCCAGCTCCCAGAAACCAAGGGTCTGTAGCACACTGGGCATCCTTGTTAGCCCTCTCGAGAAGAACCCACTCCCTGGGCCTGTCTACGCGAGACTGCGACTGTGCGGTAGCCAAAAAGTACTGTGCAGTAGTGCGTCACAGCACGGACAGTGCTAATATGCTACTGCACAGTAGCATCACTTTAAAGATGTTCACTGGCACTACTGCACAGTAACTTCAGTTATTGCACATTTATTTAGTACTTGAGACTGCAAGTACTAAATAAATGAGCAGTAACATCTGTGCAGTAGCGTCTTGTGTAGATGTGCCCCCTGATGTCTTCAAGTGCCCTTTCCAAGACTGTGGTGGGCAGGTGAAAATGTCAGAGCTGTTGCTTGTACTGAGCCTGTTCCCACGCTGTCTGTGTCACCCTTTTGCAAGTGAAGAATCACCATTACTACAGAAATCAAGTGACTTTCAGTCTGCAGCCCCATGCTGTGAGATGGGTCAGATTCTCTCTGGGCACAGACCGCATCTCATGACACCAGTCACCAATCTATGTACTGTGGATAAAGTCACCAGCAAGTGCAGATCCAACACGTCTACCTCCTACCCCTCCCTCCTCGTGGTATATGTAGGAGGCATGTCAGGGCAGGATGCTTGAGTGAAGAGGAGTGACTAGAAAACATGCTCTCTGGCGATCTCCCACTGGTATGCAATCCATTGGGACAGTTGCCAATTGCTAGGAGCTAGAGCAGCCTCAAGGCTGCTCTCAACCCAACCAATTGTATCATTTCAAGCTCTCCAAGGATTTCTCCCTGACCTTTACTCTGCCCAACAGTATTCCTCCTCACTTTGCCACTTGATTGCTCCACTTCCGGCTTCTTTCATTCTAGTTGGATCCCAGATGGACCCGCTGCTACTGCAGGGCTCTTCCATCTCGCTTGATCCCATGCAGTACTTGCTTTCTCCAGATGTTGCCTCATCCTCTTCCCTTTTGTTTTAACCACTGACTCCAACCCGACCTCTCCAGCCTTTATATATAACACACCCCACTATCTCAACTCTCTGTTTCTCATCTACCAAGGTGCTTGTCTCTGTTTTACTGCATTTGAGTTGCAGCCACATTTCAGAACGTGGAGCCGCCGACAAAGGAGGATACTCTCATGGTAAGGGTACTGTTCGAAGCAGTGGGAGACAGGGGTTCACTGGCTGACCTGCCATAGACATCCTGTGTGTGATCTTGGGCAAGTCACTTACTGTCAGAGTTTTAAAGGTATTTAGACACATCAGGGTACAGATGAGTTCAAAGGGACATACCTGCCAAGGAACTTTAGAAATTCCCAGTGGATGCCTATACATCTTCGAAAATATGGCCTTTAGTCTTTTGATCATCAGTTCCCCATGTCTAAAATGGAAATAATAGCACCTGGTAGCAGTGTTTAGAGGATAAACTCATTAAAACTTACGAGCTGTTCAGATCCTACAGGAACAGGAATCACATAAGTACCTTAAAAACCAGCTATGGAGCATTTACTTTCTACATTATCCCTTTCCAAAAAGTATTTTTGCAGTGCTCCCAAAACAACCTGCAATGCAATTAGCAACCCCTTTGACAGATCTAGTGTGGCAGAAGGTCGTGATCCAAATGAGACACACACTTCTGTGCATGCAAAAATGCTCACCCATTTTAATTGTCTCCTTCATGGAGTAGGATCCCCAAACAGCTGCTAATCTTGGCTCATTTGGTTTCACTTCACCCACTACTGCAACGTAGCCACCTGTGAAGAGGAAAGCACCAGAAAAGGGTGCAGTACCACTACATAACTGTTTAAGAGAGGAAATGAAGAACAGCACGTAAAACTGAAACCGGATGGCTATTTCAGATGAGAAGATTATTGAACACTTTGTCCAGCCTTATCTCTAGGTGTTGCGTTTTGCTTGGGTCGGATTTGCAAGGTTGGGGGTTTTTTTTAAGTTTATTGCGTGATTTTAATTATGAAAAGGCAATTCTGTTACATTTTGCCATGGCTTTGGACAGACAATAAGAGAATGAATGCCCTTTTGGTCTAGTTTTCCCAGTGCACATTGCCATTAGTTTTTTTAGTGATTTTAATTCAGCTCTCAGCTCCATGCTGCCTGTCATGACTTCAGTAAGGTTTAAATTGCAACACGGAAGATTCAGGTTAGGCATTAGAAAATAACCCGGTTTCGCTATAAAGAGAGTTAAGCACTGATCACCGGGGAAGGCTGTGGAGTCTCCAGCTTCAAAGATTTTTGGTTTTTTTATTTTGAAAAGGCTTCTTTTGAAGTTAGATGAATTTACTGAGGTAGCAGGTCACCTCAAACTATGGATGTGTATAGATGTTTCAATACTGCTGTATCTTCCCCCTGCAGAAAAGAGTCTTTTTTTAAGGTGCCCATACAGCTCCAAATACCACAAGGCTGTGACTGCAGCATGAAATTGCAATGACGGTCAGTATGGACAGATCCGGCTCTTCAGCTGGATTAAACCCAGACAAGGGAACTCACACCAGTATGTGAGCAAAAATAGTCAGAGGAGCTTTTCCTTTTTTTTTTAATGATCCCAAGTGCGCAGAATGAGGACTGCTTGGAAAACAAGGTGGCATTTGACAACAACTAGGGTTTTCAACCAGAAAATGTCAGCGGACGTGGAATTTTTCCTGTGAAAATGCCATTTCCGCATGGAGGCATTTTCCCCACCTCCCAAATACCGTATTTTCTCAAATATAACACACAGCTTTCCCAAAAATCAGCCCCCTCCTCCCCTTCACATTGGGGTGCATGTCTTAAGTACGGAAGCTGTTTTCCTGGCCGGATAGGAAGCACGCAGCCCTGCAGCTGCCGCCACGGCCGATGCTTGTGTCTGGCTCACCGAGCTGACGGGGCAGCTGCACGAGCCCGTTCGCGGCGGTAACCATTGGCTGAGCACCGACGCTCGTGCCTGAAGCAGCAAGCGAGCTGTTGATGGGGCTCGTAATGTGGAAACAAAACCTTATTTACAGGACTTCACATAAAGAACCAGCTACAGTAAAGAAATACCAGTCTTGCTCCGGCCTTTGCAAGGACCTGAAGCCCAATCTTGCGTGATAACAGGTGCTGCCTGCTGTCTCGCCCAGAGACAGTCTCCTGGGATGCCACAACTTGGTGGACACTCTGGGCGTCTATACACGTGCTCTGGGATGGGGCGGGCGCGCAGCGTCATGTGTATTCAGTGTCCCGGGCTTCAAAATGGTGGCAGGGGTACTTTAACTAGAGCTTGTCGAATGAGCTTTAGCTAAAGCACCCCTGCCACCATTTTCAAACGTGGGGACACTGAATACACGTGACGCGGAGGCTGCCGGAGGGTGCTAATTAGCATGCTGCAGTAGACGTGCAGCACGCTTGATTGCAGCGTTGGGGCAGAGCTCCGTCATGTGTATAGGTGCCTTCTGTTCCCAGAAGGACTTATTTCATATCACGCGGGAAAAACCTTTTTTTCTGTATCCCGCCATCAAAACGCAAAGGGCAGGTTTTACCTGTGGTTGCACTGCCTGCAAGAATCTGCGGCAGCGTTTGGGGGTGAACGACCTCCCATGAAAGCTTCTCTTTCACATTTCACCCCCCGGACAGCACTTTTCATCACAATGCCTCTACCCGGGGAGAGGGAGACGTTCTGACCCCATGGGAATAATGGCACTGAGTGACCCGCTAGCACAGGGGTTGTCAATGGGGGGGGGGATGCATACCCTTGGGGGTATTTTGGCAGGCCCTAGGGGTACGCGGTAGCAGTGCAGAGAAGCAGCACTTCCAGTTTCACCACTGGTGCTTTGGGTTTTGCTTGTTGATGGGCTGCTGGGGCACTCCCCGCTTCTTGACCGCCGCCAGGGCTACATCGACCAAAACAGTTTGAAAACCCCTGCCCTAGCACATGTGTTTGCTGAGGCCATCCAGGCTTTTTATAATGTGTCTCGAAGTGTTTGGCAGAGCATGGCTTGGATTCCTGATTAGCATTTTTAGGTGCTGCTGTAACATGGATAGATACCCCAGCTTGATTGTTCACGAAGGAGATGCGGCCAGTTCCTAACCTCAGATAAAAGCCACGAGCATTTTGCCCAAAGACATCAGCAGGAGCGCTTACAGGCACATAGTGAACTCAGGGTATTATTGTAAGAGTAATGAACATACCTCCGGATTGTATAATTCAACTCATTGAAACAATTTGCTCGTATCAGATTAAAGATATTACCCAGGATCTGTTTTTCCTATGTGTGTACAACCTAATCTGCCCTTCGCACCGATGGGTATGTTTTTGCCACCAAGGAACTCTATCTTTCGAATCCCTTGGTTGTGCAGTGATTTTAACAACCAGCTTGAAGAGCATTTGTTAGCCCTTGCAAAAGATGATTATTGCTAAATGCACAGTCTCAGCGGCTTGTTAAACACTAACACTTGACAAATCTGTGCAGGATTTTGCGAGTACAAATCTGAGGCTGTTACCATATAGAACAAAATGCTAAATATTTACTAGTGAGCAGAGCAAGTATAAATATTTATATGCAGGTCCAGTAAAACAGTGCCATAAAATGATACGCGTTAAAGAATTTATGTGCTGAAATGACTCAGACCATTACAAAGGACGTGCTATTTCACAGTTCGATTACGTGCAGGGATCACTGTATTTAGGTGCTTAATTTACTGCTATCTGGCCTTTGCTGCTCCGCTCATTAATCTGTCAGATGGGTGAGTCCTAATTATACTACTTGTAACATGGCAAAATACAGAGCATCAGGCTCATATGGGAAATAGATCTCAAAGATTTACTATGCTGCTGCTAACGTTCTCAGGGGGCGAGAAAGAGCAGAAAATATTTATAAGAGGAATCGGTCTTCCTAACTATTGTACTGACTCTATTTTATTGTCTTGCCTGAGATAAGAGAGGAATAAGCAATGGCTTACGTAAAACTATCCATGGGACACTTCTGAGTTGGTTATTGAATTAATTTTGTGAATTTCACTAAATGTATACGAAACCTTTCTAAAATAAAATCCTATCCTTTGTTTTTAATTGCTTTGCCCATATGGAAAACAGTCGTGACCAGCACTTTGCATTTCCCTGACACTTAATGATAGCTGGCAAGCAGTACTATACCCATTCTACAGATAGGTCAATGGAAGTCCATTGGGGTCAAGTGACTTTGCTCAAGGTTACACAGAAAGTTAGCATGAAAGAGTCAGGAGCCCAAGCCAAGCCTCCTGTTTCCAGCTCCATCTGCTAGTCCACAAGTGCCCTCCAATGGGAAGCTCAGCAGAAAGGTATTATAAATATTGGCCCTGATTCAAACAGGTACTTATGAATGTACCTTGTCACATTGAGGCTCACGTGATTAATGTTAGGCATGTGCTTACATACTTCTGAAGTGTATGTAAAGACTGGGGCCTTTAATTAGCAAATCCTCAGGAAACTTGCATGAGGTATGAAATTGTTATTCCCAAGTTGTATGTTCATACACCGAGGCACAGCGAGGGCAGGGACTTGGCCAAGATCGCACAGAGTCTGCGACGGAGCCAGAAACAGACTCAGCTTTTCCAACCGTCACTCCCATTCTTTGGCCAGAGGACCATTTCCCTGCCTGCTTGTGTTTAACATATTGATTAAACATAATATTTCCTGGACACAGCTGTCCTGATGATTGCAAATGCACCAACCCTGGTACAGTGGACAGAAAGATCTATGAGCAATGAACCAGTCTAAGCATTCAGGTAGAAAACACAAACCGAGGGATTTCTTCGCATATCAGACAAAACGTACAACATCTCAACTGGAACGGGCTCACCTGAGTAACATGGCGCCGCACCTCCAGGCAACAGGACGGCACCAGGCAGGATGGAGCAGTGCCCCAGGGCACTGACATTAGTCCCCCGGCCCCTGAGAAAAATACAGTTAGACCTTTGATTTTATTTATCAACCGAAAGACCACAGTACTATTAGTAAATGGTCTCTGCCAACTACATAGTGGAACATGGGTTCCATCAACCCAGTGGTTTGCAACCTTTTTAGATTTGGGGTACCCCTCATTAGACTCAAGGCACCCCTTGAAGAATGCCAAATCTTAGCTTTCACTCATTTTTTGACTACAGAAAAAATAACAGCAATTTTTCTGTTGCAAAAAACTGAGAGAGACCACAACAGGGCAGCATTTTTTGGTGCTCTAGATTCCCATTGGAAAACTCTGGATTTATCTTGTGAATCGTGCGTGCAGCACCCTCCGACACCCTTTAAAACATCTCATGCCACCTGCCGCAGCACCCCGGTTGAGCTTCAGTGCTCGGTGACAGGGGTTGTTGGGATACTGCAGCACCTATTTATCATTCTGCATACTAATGTTATATATCGGTTTATCAAGAACAAGCACATTGCAGACAGGAGTCTCATATCTAAACACCGTACCTTAAAGTAAAGGGGG
Source organism: Caiman crocodilus (assembly GCA_030014935.1). Taxonomy (NCBI): domain Eukaryota; kingdom Metazoa; phylum Chordata; order Crocodylia; family Alligatoridae; genus Caiman; species Caiman crocodilus. The sequence goes on along the minus strand of JAGPOW010003642.1, from coordinate 2,473,941 downwards.
AAGTAATATTTCTCATTGTCTAAGACACATGTTCCTGGATGCATCTACACATACAAGTAATTTGAAGCAATGAATTCTGGGGCAGTTTGAGTCAGAGTAAACTATTCCCGAGTGCAGCGTCTACATGTGCGCTCAGGACAGCAGCAATTTGAGTCGAGGTGGAGCAGTTATGGTCTGGCAGGGGGCCCAGGGAGTCAGCGCCAGGCTCCAGGTGGTGGCGTTGGGTGGCGGAGGGGCTGGCTGGGGCACCAGGCTGATGAAAGTGTGGAGCCATTGGCTAAGCAGCAGGCAGGAGTCTGGCTGGGTTCACTGGGTGCAGTTTGTGCCCAGTGTCTACACATGTGTTTAAGCACAATGAATAAGTGCCATAAGAGAGTACTTGTCCCTGACAGTACTATCTCACTGTGGTGTATATTAGTTTACTGAAGCCTAATAGCATCGCACGTGTAGACAGTGATGCTTTACTTGGCAGCTGATTAGTCTCCTCCTCCGTAAAGCACAGTCGTGGACGCGGCCAATCTGAAGTCCATGGTCCGAACGCTCAGCTGATATAAACTGAGGTTGCTCCACTGGGTTTCCCTGAATGGTGTCAGCTGAACACCTGACTCCAAAGCACTATCTTTTCAAATAATTTAAGATTTGATTTTGGCTCAAAATTTACCATGCTGGCTAAGACCATGAAATAGATTTTGGGATGACAGAACACGATTTGTTTAGTCTGTCTGTCAAATCTCTTTTGGCAATTTACTAAAAAAGCCCTGCCTAACCATTGATTTAGTATAGTTTGGCTGACATTCCCACAAAGGAAAATGCATAAACATGGTGTCTGATCCATCAGGCATTGAGAGAGAGAGTAGAACCCACGCATTTAGGAGGATTTTGAAATCCCTTAGACTATTTTAAATACAACCTATTGGAAAATCCTATTACTGTAAAAATGAATGCAAAAACTTGAGTACATTTACACAAACAGACCTCTGGAAGTTTCTTGCATCGTGTTGCCATTAATGACTGCTTAAAGAGAGAACTGTTTCTCTGACGCCAGGTGATTCAGGTCTTCCCTTGTGAAAATCTGGAATAACTCCAATGATTGCAGAATAGTTAGTCTCAGCTTACACCTGGATGATGAGTTGGCTTTGGCCCCTTCACTTCCTACGCATTGTTCTTGGACCACTGGCAAATTGACTTGTTAGATAGCGAATGACTTCTTTGTTAACCTTAGCTGGAATGACACCGGAGTGCATTTCATTTCCTTCTGAGAGGAACTGCATTACAATTAATCCCTGGCATGCAGCTGTCTCACTATCCATTGTAGTGGCTGGGTTGAGCAAGAGGGTGGCTGCTTCACACTCCCAGATAAAGGGGTGAGAAAAAGTCTATTGAGAAGAGAAACTGAGTGAAATTGGAGAGGCAGTTTGGTTTAGTGCATAAGTCCCTAGATTGGTGCTTTTCCCCTGACAAAGAGTTGCACCAGCTTTAACTAAAGGACTGATCTTTAAATTGGTTCAGTTAAACAAGGATGGGTGGGCACTGATTTTAGTTTCATTTAGGATTATTGCTGTTCAGCTTAAGCTTGTTATGAAGCTCACGTGAAATAAGCCACTCAAACTGAAATATGAGTGTCCACTTGGGTTTGCAGTACTTTAAACATGGATTTAAATTAAAATCAGCACAGATGTCTCTTGTGGGCAGAGCCTGAGATGCTGGAGGCGAGAGTCCTCTTCCTGATCCTGCCACCGACTGGCTTTCTGACGTTGAGAAATCACTGATTTGTGCCTCCAGTTCTTTCTTCCACATTGGTGTATATTGATTGCAGTCTTTGGGGCAGAGCCTCCTGACTGTGACTAGCATAGGGGGCCCTGGAGCCCTAGAGGGGTAGGGAGCCCTAGGCACCATGATAATCAGAGCTGACCCTAGGCATGTGTGGGGCCTGTGTGGAGGAGGGAGGAGTGGGGGGGGGCAAGTGGCCAAAGTGGGGACTTGTGGGGGGCAGTGGCCAGACCATAGAGTGGGGGGGGTGGCAGCGAGTGGCCAGAGCGCGGAGTGGGGGGCGGGAAGGGGTGGCAGAGCGGGGTTGGGGGAGTGGTGAGCAGCTGGAGCATGGAGTGGTGGGGGGTGGCGAGAAGCCAGAGGGGGGGTGGCCGGCGGCCAGAGAGCAAAGCCGTGGCACACGGCGGCTGCACAGGGTGGTGGCACCCTGGGCATGTGCCAGTGGCGCTGTCCACGGGCCTGTACAGCACTGCCTGCAGGGCCCTCCCAAATTGTCCCCCCCCC
>JAGPOW010003642.1:2456434-2471213 GCA_030014935.1 Caiman crocodilus | reverse complement strand
CCCCCAGATTTAGTTAAATAAACAACTCTCTACTGCACGCACAAACACGCTTCTGTGAAGGTATTTATTCCAGTACAGCTCACCTCAACACATCATGTGCCCATACAAACACTTTTATACTGCTATAGCTGTATTCATGCTGGGGGCTAGGTGGTATAGCTAAATCAGGTTTCAGGGTGAAGGAAGGGAAATTCAGACTACATTTTAGGAAATGTTTTCTTACTAGGAAGGTATTAAAACAGTGCAACAGTTTACCCGGAGAGCTGGTGGAATCGTCGTTCTTGGAGGTTTTTATACCCGGCTAGACAAGACTTTGGCTAGGATTGTATAGCTGGGTATGGTCCTGCTTTGAGCAGGAGATTGGACTAGATGCCTTCATGAAGTGTCTAACAACCCTAATTTTCTATGATCCTACGATCTACAATTCTAAGGTATCAGTTTAGAGCAGGGTAGGCAACCTCCAGCAAGGGTGCCAGAACATGGCACGCAAAGGCATTTTCCTTGGCACTCGTGCCTTGGGCAAGGGACCACGGCTGTGCTGCCACAACAAGGATTGAGTCCCTTACAGATCCCCCACCATCTGCCCCTGGCATGCCAACATCTTGCAAGTTGAGGTTGCAGGTGTTTTTGGCACTCTAGGGCATGCTAGGGATGCTGCCTAGTTTGTGGATGCCAAACGTCTTTAAGCATGATAGGCATGAAGACACTCAGTCTAGCCAAGGTGGTGATGCTGCTGGGCATGCCAGTAGCAGCCCAAAATTTCCCAGGGATAATAGTTTTTGAATGGAGATGGGCTTGTTTTCTTTGTTTTTTATTGAACAGGAGCCCACTTCTAAGTGAAGATGCTTCCATACTGGCTGGCACGGCATTTGAACTCCAAGCTGGTTGTTCAAACTTTACGTGCTTGCTTGTTTTTCATGGAGAAAGAAAAGTTAGATTTGAAGGATGTAAAATTTCCAGAAATAGGGACAATACTATTTGTGAGTTTTTCTCCTGTTAACTTCGCTTTACTTTAGCTACGAATTTAAATGCCGATTCCTTCTCAGGCTTTAGGCAAGGAACCTCACAGCCTTGCTTGCTTTATCTTGAAATGGGGATAACGTTTAGCTTCTTTGCAGGAGTGCCACAAGGTTTAGTGAGTTATTTAGTTAAGACGGAGTCTGCTTTAAAGCTGAAAAGTGCTTTTTAATTGCTGTGTGTTATTCTTATCCCCAGTACTTTTCCATTTGAAGCGCCTAGAAACTGCAACAGAAGTTCCTCATGCAAAATTATTCTAGAATAGATTTAGAAGTAACCAAGGCACTTGGAAGCACAACTGCTATGTCTTTACTGTCCTTTTAAAGGAAATTTATGAAAAATCTACTCAAACCAGGGTGGATTTGATTTAAATACCAATTACAATCACTGGTCAGGAAGCCTCAATTTAATCCCTGCTTTCTACAAAAAGTGCATCCGTGTTGGTTGATATTCTCTGTTCATTTAATTTCTTGAAACTTTGCACTTGTAGAGAGAGGTAAGGGCTTGACACTGTGTACACGAACTTGCAGAGAGACCGGAGGGCTGATCAGGGCTGTTACATCTCGTCTCCAAGGAAGCTATCTCTGCAGACACAAATCCACAGTTTGAGAACTGAAACTAAGAATCACAGAGATGCTTAATGGGATCTTCTAGACTTCGAGCACTGAGTCCCATTGGGTAGAACGGTCTTCTTTAGTCTTGACTAGCCCATAGAGGACCCTCTGGGAACCCCATGAGACTGGGCCCCTCATGCAGTCCATGGGCTGTTGTGACCTATTTATAAAACTTTTCTAAAAGGTTTACATGAATATATTGTCTCAAATAGTATGTAATTAGAAGTCATAATCCCTGTTCCGTGATGATATCTTTCAGCTTTAACGTATCTCAAATTAAAACTAAGTTAAAGCTATCTTTCCATAGGTTTATTTTTTACACGCATCCTAACAAAAATACTATTACATAAAAAAGTCTGATTTAAATAAAAAAAGTCAAGTTTTCTAATTTTTTTTAAAAATCGTTGATTTGTAGCCACCCTGACTCAAACCACTTCTTTCCTTTTTCATTGCACCCTAATTCATGGCTTAAATTATTGAACAATCACAGATACATAAGGTTTTTACAAATCCCCGTGTGTAACAGCTGGGCTTTGCTAGGTTCATTTACTTGTATATTCTCTTATTTTCAAAGATCAGCAAATATTTGAGGGCAGAGTACTGGTGGCTAGCCAAGAAGTACCTGGAAGTGGACTGTATTGGTATCAACACTATGCTACTCCAATGCCCTGTGAAAATGCCAATGCAACTGTAACCATATTGTTTTAGCATGGAAGATACACCGTGGGCTGATAATTACATCTTTTAGATGTGTTCAGTTGCTTTGTATGCCTTGTAAACCACCCTGAAGGAGGGCATTTTGTGCTTCAAACCTTATCCAGCCTCTCCCCAAACGCTACAGTCGGGCCAATAAAAGACATTGCCAAATAAACCCTGCTTCTTACATTAGCGCAGGGTTTTGTTATGTCTGACTTCGGTAGTCTTGTCTCTGTCCAGAAGGTGTTGAGATCAAGGAAGACAGGAAATTTGGTGTTACACTGCTGGTGCACACCCCTCATTATATTGTCTCAGTAAAAGCAGGTGCAGACAGCTTTCTGCAGAAATGATTTCATTTCCCCTTGTTGTTCGGCAGGTAGAGCAGGACAAGCTGCTGGGCTGAGACGCTTCTTCGGCGTCGGTGGGGCAAGGAACGCCTGGTTCCTCCACGGGTCCGATTGTCAGAGTAGCGTAGCGGTCGTGCCCTAACCCTGTGGCATGAATCTTTCTATGGTACAGAAAATATTTATGAACGTTGTCCCAGCTTTTCTCGGGACTGGCTGTGTTACTCACTACTGGTCCTTGCTCTAGCTGTAAAGAAATGGTGCCTGCCCATCCATCGCTTTTGTGAAGAGTGGCACCCAGTTTAAAAAATGAATGCATATATTACATGCTTATCTCCTTACACAGGCGTAGGGCAATAGGGGTGTGGGATTGTCCAGGCAGGGACAAGCCTGAATCTGGCTTATCTGCTTAGTTTATCTCCTCCCACTTCCTGGCATCTTGGCTGAGAATCGGTCCTGTAAGCAGATATAACTCTAAACGGCTTTAAAAGAGGAGGGAGGGCCCCAGCTCGGGAGTGCCCATCGCCTGTGATGGGGGAGCTGTCGCATCTGCATGTTTCTAGGCTGCTAGAGCCAGATTGCCCTGTCGTTAACCCCGGACGACACGGGTAAGGCTACAACACTCCTGCTTCAACCGAATCCCTAGCAGCGTGCAGCGATGACAGTGACATCTTAACTCAAATCTGTATCGTTCGGTACCAGTCCAATTGTTACATCTGCCTGCAGCAATCCAAGGAGAGTTGGCTGCTTGTAGGATGTTGGCTTCTCTTCCCTTATGGCTACAATACTGCATTACAGCTACAGCTGAAACACATAAAATGGTTTCCTAAATGTGACTTTGCACAGAAGCAATTGCCGGCGTTGTCACACGCATTTTCTATGATCCCCAAAAGGAGGGGAAGTAGGTCTGCGAGACTAGTTGTGCTTTAAAATGTGGTCCCCACCCTGGACAAGGTGGAAGATCCCTGGGATCACTTCCCCTCCTTCTGCGTGGTGGAAATGAGGAGCTGCTTCATAGATAGAAGTAACCGTGCAAGAATTTAGGGCAGAAAAGGAAAATCATTGCAACGTCTTATTGAAATGACCCAGGAACATGGAGGAAGCAGGATACGATCACACTGCGGGCGTGTGGGAAGGACACCCAAAACCCTCAGCACCTTTGTCCCTTGCAATCAGCGCTGGTATTAAAAGTCCTAACTGCTAGACTTTACATTTAAATCGTTGTTTCAACTGTTCTTGCAGTTGTTATTTGTATGATTGCTGCTCAGCATCCGCAGCATTTTTTCAGGGGTAAAATGCAATTTATAAACACAAACGACAACAATTCAGAAACCTCAATTAAAAAGGAGCCTCTTCAGTTACACAGGGCCCTTAAATGCCCCATGTGAGGACATGTAGGGGTCAGTTCTGACTCAGAGGGAAGAACATCACTTCCACTGCACAGGGATAAAAAACTCCAGTTAAAACAGTCATTGGGCACAGCCAAGAGAGGTCAGTTTATGGGAAATGATAAGGCCACAGCCTAAGATACTTTTTCTGTCTAATAGACAAAAATATTCTGATAAATCATTTTCAGCTCACCGTCCAAAACAGCAGGATTTGGATAAGTCAGGCGGGAGGGAAAAATAAAAAATGCAGATCATACCACAAGCCCGAGCCAAAACCCTGCTGAGCAGATGATAGTGTGATTTAAGCAGGGTTTGTGCATATGCTCAAATGTTTTACTGAATCTGAGCTCAGCTGCCACTGACCAACTTGTCCTTTGCCATAAAGGACAAGTCCATTAACAATCTGGAAGCTGGGATGGAGGCCACCCTCAGCATGTCTGCAGAGGACAGCACGTTGTGGGGAGTAGTAGATATGCTGGAGGAGGGGGCTAGGATTCAGAGTGACCGAGGCACATTGGAGGATTGGGCCAAAAGAAACCTCATGAGGTTCAGCAAGGACAAGAGCAAGGTCAGATCAAGCCCATGCACCGGTACGGGCTGGGGCTGACTGGCTGGGCAGCAGCTCTGCGGAAAAGGACCCGGGGTGACAGTGCACAATAACATGGATATGAGCCAGCGGTGTGCCCTTGTTGCCAAGAAGGCTGACAGCATCCTGGGCTGCACTGGTAGGTGTGTTGCCAGCAGATCAAGGGAAATAATTATTCCCCTCTATTCCGCACTGGTGAGGCCACATCTGGAGTACTGTGTCCAGTTTCGTGCCCTCCACTACAGAAAGGAGGTGGACAAATTGAAGAGAGTCCAGCGGAGGGCAACAGAAATGGTGAGGGGCTGGGGTACATGACTTCTGAGAAGAGGCTGAGGGAACTGGGTTTATTTAGTTTAAAGAAGAGAAGACCCGGTGTGGGGGGCGGTGTTGATAGCAGCCTTCAGCTCCCTGGAGAGTGGTTTGAAAGAGGATGGAGCTGGACCGTTCTCAGTGGGGGCAGATGACAGAACAAGGAGCAATGGGCTCAAGCTGCAGCAAGGGAGGTTTAGGTTTGATATTAGAAAAAAACCTCTCTCACTGGGAGGGCGGTGAAGCTCTGGAACGGGTGACCCAGACAGGTGATGGAAGCTCCATCCTTGGAGGTTTTTCAGGCCCAGCTCAACAAAGCCCTGGCTGGGATGATCTAGTTGGGCCTGGTCCTGCTTTGAGCAGGGGTTTGGACTAGATGACATCCTGAGGTCCCTTAATTTTGTATGATTCGATGACACAAAGCAGACTGAAACTTTGCATTTTTATTTTTCAAATGCTGTCCTAAAATCCCCATCTGTTTTTGCCACTTGCGTCTCTTCATTTAGTAATTCTGAAATTTGATTAACAGAGCGCTCATCTAATGTAATTTGTTCATAGCAAGGTCATATTCTTTATTGCTTATCCTTTTAACGACTTTATTCTCTACTATTTGCTCCAGTGTTTTACTTTTCTTGTTGACTTTTCTATTCAGATGTCTGTGCCTCATTCCCCACTATAAATCTGAGCAGTGAAAGGTAAATTTACTGAGCTGCCTGGAGTGCTTTTTATGAAAAAATCAATTTAACTTCCCCCCCCCCCCCCTCTATTTCTTCGCTGACTCCCAGTTTTCCATGATTGTTCCAAAATGAACTCTCCGTGTTTCAGGAAGCTCATCAGCCAATTCCCTCAACACCCTCTGATATCTATAACCTGGATCTACAAATATGCATGCTCAGAGTTTCTAAGTATTTCCTGACAGCGCCTTTTATCAATGGCCACATGGACAAAGTCTAAATTACTTCCTAGCTCAACATTTCTTTATTTTGCTTGGGTTTGGTAAGGAAGGATTTGACAAAACAGCTTGAGCATGTTATGAATATTATGAATTCTTCTGCATGCCATTTACCTCTTTCCTCACCGACACGAGATCGAATCTGTGGGGTGCTGCCTCTGGGACTGGAATCACTTCTAATTCCCCATTAGCCGAGTCTCCGTTTTTTTGCTTAGTTTTCTCTGCAAGCCTCGACTGCAGATGTGTATGGTTTCAGTTCCTTAGGACAGCTTTCATTTTCTCTGATGTCTTCTGCCTTTGCTTTTCATGCCCAGTGCCTGGCTTCAGAGAGAAAAACTCTTAGCATTGCTTATATGTGTCACTATAATACTCCAGAGCCCTAGTCGAGGGCTAGGACCGTGCTTTGCAAGGCACTGTACAAATGCACACACAAACATGTCCCCTGGAGCAAAGAGCTTACAATCCAAGCATAAAACAGGAGATGGATACAGGGAGGGAGGGTAAGGAGATAGTGAGACACTGGTCACCATGGACATGACCACGTGTGAGCAGGGATGGATACTCAGGGTTGTCTGGGGTCACAGGGGCTACTCAGGACATACCCCAAGAGAGGTAGTAATTACAGCATACTAGCAGCCAGACAGCTCTCATGCTTTTGTAGACATTACAACCAAAGGGTATTGTGACCAGGTAATATAGGTGTAGGCATCGCCTGTTTGACATGGAATAAATTCTAGTCCTTGACTGGCTCCAGACTCCAGAGGTGCCACACAGTGCAGGGCAGTGGCTGCATGTTCATTGCTGCTGGGGTGGGGTGGGCGGGGGGAAGAGATCACTTTTTTATGCACCCAAGATGTGTGTCAAGTGGCCATTTAAACACTGCCTTTTGGCAGCTGAAGAAGGAGGTGATGTCTCTGCCGAGCAGCACTGCTGCTGACCTTTTCTCCTTGCTGCCAGAGCTGCAGATGCTACAGGGAAGGTGTGGGATGCAGGGGAAAGGGGAGCGGTGCATCCGAGGGTGAGGCGCTTCCTCAGCTCCATTTTGGCACCCTTCCCTCCCTTAGGCAGTGTCCAGAGTTCATGCCCTGCTTCGTCACCCATTGTCACGCTACGCTACTGGGCATGGGGAAGCCATTCCCCATGGCTCCACGCTGCTAGCGGCAGCAGCACAGAGCCACAGAGAAGTGCGCTTCCCTGCTCCCCGTGGCTCCGTGCTCCCACCACCCTAAACCTCAGGGACTTCATGGTGGTAGCACAGCCTGCTCTCCCCAGGGCAGGAGCGAGGGTGCGGAGGGAAGCCAGTGCCTTCATTAAGATGCCCGGCTAGGGGAGAGCCAGTGGCACCTGGGGGAAAGAGGCCAGGCGATATGGGAAAATTTCAATTAACCTTGAGTAACCCAGGTTAACTGAATTTCTCTGTGGCTTTTGCCAGTCAAAAGGCGCAGCCTTCTCTGGGGAAGGCTAGTGGGGCTGAGACCGGGTCAGCAGGGCTAGGATCTGGTTGGCAGGGGTCGTCCGAGGGCTTCCCACAGCACAGCCCTCTCTCACTACCCCAGGACATGAATGCGGTGGCCTGTGGAAGGAAGCCACAGCCCCATACCCCTTCCTAGTGCCATGCTCCTGCCACTGCAACCCCCTTCCTGGCACTGCTGGAGTCCTGCCTGCTTGCAAGCAGTACCAGCCTCTGGCCAGTAGAGTTCAGAAGGGTAGAAAGTTTGCCCACAGTGCAGGAGTGTGGGGAGCGGGGCTAGGAGGAGCGCATCCTGAGATACTGGAGGACTGCAAATTGCTCATTTTATCACTGTGGAACAGACTGAAGTTACCCTAACATGAGCTGGGCAGCACAGCCCAGAGTGAATCCTGGCTTGAAGTGGCATAAATTTGAGATGCTCAGAGACACTCACATTTTAAATAACTTTAGTATGGTCTAAGGGTAACGTATAACTGAATGCTAAGGAAGCTAAAGCCCGAGGCATATGGCAAGACTTGAGCAAAACTCACATGAGCAGATCAACAGGGGTTTCCTTAAGTGCAGGGGTGGGGATGAGGTTTGGGGTGACATGTTTGGATGCATTCTGGAAGGAGAAAGCTTGCTGGAGAAGCTGACTTGAAGGTGCCTGAGTAATGAGACTACTTGCTGTTTCTACTGCATTCATAATAACATAGGATTTTGTGGCCATTTTTTGTAAATAAATTGGATTCGTACCATAGAATTTACCTGAACTGTTTAATCAAATTCTCCTCCTAATAGAAACAAACCGACAGGGCCTTGTACTTAAGATACCCAGGCAATATTAGCTTCCACGCATGATCTAAGGGCTTGGTTTTCAGGTGAATTAAGCATCAACAGCTCCCACTGCATTCAGCTGGAGTATTGAGAGCTCAACACTTCATCAAATGGTATCGAACACTTATACGGATAGCATGAGAATCCAGAGTCAGCAAAATCAATCCTATCATATAATCAATCATATAAAATGGAAAGGGTATTAGAGCTCATGACTCGGGGCTTACGCTAATCCTGACTCACTAGAGTCCAGGACAGTGTCTTCCATATTAGTCTCCAACAGGGTAATGGTACCTTTCTCTGAGACATCTAACATTGGCCTGCATCTGAGGAAAGATACTGAAGGTCTACTTCAGCAGGGCATTTCCTGCATTCCTCAAATCAGCCTGTGTGTGCCACATGTCTAGACAAATATATGGGGAATATATTGTTTTCCTAGAGAGGAAATTTGAATGGAAAGAACCTCTCCTGCCTTGCTGCCAATCTTCCTTTAAGCATATATGCCCAGAAATGCTTTGAGTCCCCAGATAATCGGCCCTTCCAGGCTAGAATTCTTTGGTACTTAAAGACCAAACTTCAGCACTGATTTCATATCCTAGTGGCAACCAGAATGAGAAACCTCTGTCTCGTACAGTCCCCCTCTCTCCAGGTTTTGTTCCTGCTTAAGAGTGCTGTTATTCCCCACCGCAGGGCCGTCCAACTTGCGGCAGCTGGGGACTTCGCGAGAGCAAGGCGAAGCCGCAGTCGTGGGCGCCGCAGGAGGTGTGGGCTGCAGACTCGGGCTCTGTCCTGCTGTGTTGCCCTGCCCCCAGGAGTAGCGGGGAGGAAGCAGTGGCAGATAGGTGGGAGCCTTCGAGGGCTGCATGCAGCCTGCAAGCTACCCCCTGGATAGCCCTGCCCTGGAGCAAATCATTCTGTGGGCACAAGTAGCATCTCTCTTCTGCCAGGGCTTGCTATGCCCATTTTGCAGCACCCCATTCAGGAGCTTGGGGATCACAGAGTTGTACCGTGGTCCAGTGTGTTATTTCTGGAAGGGCTAGACCACTATGCACCAAAGAAGCCCCTGCTATACCGCTTGGCAGGATGCTGCACGGGACTGTGCTTCTCTATATCGAACCACTCCCGAGGGCTGTTGAAGAGTGGATGTGAGGTGGGGTCGCTGCCCTGCCTTTACCCCACTCCTGCCACGCTGCTTGCTGCTCACATTATCCCCCTGAGGCCTCCGCACAGAACTAGCCCTATATTTCTAGGTTAACAACTTTTGCCTGTAAAACCAGTCTCTTGATGATGAACAGCCTACATAATACATGCCTGTTGTCTTGAGGACGGTGGAAGTGAAGAGTGAGGTGCTGCACACAGCATTATTTGGCTTTTTTATTAATGGCCTGGAAGGAGGTGCAAACAGTGCGTTGCCTCCGCGTGTAGATGACACCGAACTGGAAAGCACGGCGAACCAAGCGAAGACAGAGAAATAGCACAAAGGGAACAGAGGCTCGAAATCTGAGCAGGAGACAGAATGAGATTCTGTCTGGAAAAATGCAAACTAATAAATCTGGGCGAACAATAATCCAAAACACAGATATTTAATGGGTGAGAGAGATTTGAAAAGCAATAACGTTTCAAAAGACCTCGTAACGGTGGTTGGGAGCAAATACGATATGAGCATGCAGGAATGAGTGTAGCAGGTCACAAGTCCAGTCCCCTGCACTTGCAGGTAACCTGTAAGCCCTTCATTAATTCACTGCACTCTATTATAAAATGTTAGGGGTTTTATTTTGCCCATAATCCCCCGGTTGCGGTGGGGGTGGCTTTACAACCCCACTGATTTTGACACTAGTTAATGGTTATAGTAGAGAGTAAAAATCTGTTAAGAGAGGAGGTATTCAGATAACCTTGGTACAGATAAAGGTGGGGCCTGAGGCTGTGACATTTATGGAAAGATGCAAAGAATATGGCGGGTCGGATCTTAGCGGCATTACAGTCAATAGAAGTTTTGCGCGGGGTTTCATCTGGAGCAGGATTTGGTGGAAGGGGCCGGATTCTGAGCTCAGTAAGACCAGTTACCCCACTTCAACTGAAATCGTGATCAGGTCTAATAGAAAAAATTGGTAAGAAATGATGAGTAGGGTATGAGTGTTGTATATGAATGTGATTATTGCATAGCTGTACTCAAAGGGTGTGAATGCCAAAGGAAGGAGAACATATACATATGCATAAGGGAGTCCATGAAAACACTGCCGGGGATGCTAAGCCAAAGACAACATGCGCAGAGTATATACAAGGAAGGGTTTCCCCGTGGTGATTTCTCCTTGATTGTGGCATGGCCTCACACAAGAGAATGGAAGTCCTCATACTACGTGTCTCTACCCAGCAGCACGGTTAGGTCTGTGTTAGCTTTACTACGTGATGCAACGCAATTGCTCTCTCATGTCCCTGAAGGATCTAATTGCTCTCTGGAATATTTCCAGCCCCTTCCTTACCCCTGCCCTACCTTGCGTGGCTTGTATGGTGTAACGAGGTAGAGCAGCAGGAAAAAAGCCCTCGTCACAAAGGGATGCGCCTTCTCAACAGCAGAATAACAGAGAGTTGAGTGTGACACTGCTTCATAACTTGGGAGACCCTGGCCTGGAAGAGGGGATAGAGATCATTTGAAAAGGTGATGGTGCTCTTAGCACCGAAGTGGACAAACACCGTGCATGCAAGAGGCTGCATGTGTTGGGCACTCTCCCTGCACGGCCATTGAACCTGTTCGTCCTGCGTCATGCAAGGAAAACCTACGGCTGCCTTCTGCTCTACTCCAGGCCCTTTACACTTACGAGGTGGCACAAAGGCATCGTAGACTGGGCCCACAGGAAATATCCCCAGGACAAGTGCATTCCTCAGGTGGCTTAGTCCTGCCAGAACAGCTCCGTGCCGGGCCCCCAGCCTTGGCGGAGGGCATGCGGAGGGAAGGAGGAACGATGGCCAGGGCTTACTTCGCTCCAGCTGGTTTCCACTGCTGCAAATGCCTCACATTGCTTTGAGGCCATTCTAGTTTAAGCTGAGGGCCAAGGGGGCTGCCAGACCAGGATAGAAAAGAAGAGTAAAGCATAACATTGCCTTAAATCCAGCTCCGTCATACCTGGCGCAGACACATTCCTGTGCTGAGGAATCAATGGAGAGTGCATCCTGCAGCGATTAAAGGGGTGCCCAGTGGGAAATGGGATAAAATCCCACGCTACAATGACAACTAAATAAATATTTCCTATCCCTACACTTGGCTCATCCCCTTAAGAGTCACATAGTCTACCTCCATGCCCAGATGCAGGCTTTTCTGCTTCTAAGCTACCCCGGGTAGGTTCCTGCCCTGCTTCTTATTAAAACCTCCGGCGAAAGAAAGGCTAAACTTCCCTGGGCCGTTTAGTCCATTGCCCCATTATTCTTACCTTTAGGAAGTGTTTTCTGAGATAGGAGCTAAACCTCTCTTGATCATTGTCCTGCCCTCTGTGGCAAGGGAGACTTTTCCCTCTTCCACTTTATGGCAGCCTTTCCAATGTTTGGAAATTGCAAATATGTCTCCTCTTCATCTCCTCTTTCCCAATCAGAGCATAGCTAGCTCTTTCAACCTCTCCTCATCCGGAGGGCAAAAAAAATGACAGAATTATGGCACGTGCTGGTGAGTTACACTGGCAGAAAATAAGTCACGTTAAGTCTCACTGACTCAGCTGTTAGTAGAAATGCAGCTACCTCTTGGGTGGAACTGTCCTTTATAATGCATGCTCAAGTTCAGCATAGCCTTGTTTCACTAACTTATTATTTTAAACAACTAAATGAAGCTAGGATGAGCTGCACGAGCAACAGAATTCAATTGCCTGCACAAGAAAGTCTTTGTTTGAACATTTTCCCTCTAGTGAAATCTCCCTACTCTAGCTTTGCTTCAACAGCTTAACCGTTTCAGCGCCATTCACCGTTAGTTTATAATTTCTGGTGTAGAAAAAATAAACACCGTCACTTAAGCAACGGTAGGAAGCAACTGCGTATGCAATTACATCCTTTATCATTTCTGCTTAACCCGTTTAGTCTACTGTCAGCAAGAAAACAAACTTGTGCAAGGCCCAGTATTTTCACTCAGCAGTTAAAATAATCACCTATGCCATGGCCCTTGCGTGTTCTTTTAAAAACGAGAAAAGGAAAAAAGATCTGAATGAGATTGTGAAATTTAGGAGCAAAGTGAACAGGATCTTGTATTATTCTGCTGGCATCAGAACAGGGGGACTGAAGTGATTGGCAGGGGCATGTTTATAGCTGTAACATGGGAACCACTAATCCCTGTCAAATCTCCTGAGAAACAGCCAATCCTCACAACATCACACAGGTCAATGGTGTTGGACTGGAAATATGGTAACCAGGAAGCTGCAGGATCAGAAAATCTTGAACCATATCCTATTAACCAATAAAGTACTAATTTCGGGAGTCTTTCCTCCCAGAAGTCCATTTCTGCTACTGAAAAAGGATCTGTATAAAAGAGGCTCCATAGCTAGGTGTGGGGGCTGATCCTGCCAATGCCTATGCCTCACTACTGGGACAAGCCTGCAATGTGTGGAGTGGTCCCGGGAAATCAATGGGAGTGGAGGGCAATCACACCTCTTAGGAGTGCTCAGCACCAGGCAGGAGAAAGCCCACAAACAGTCCTCGGTTGGAGCTATTCAAGTGTATGTGGGTACTAATAATATGGCCACGTGCTTGCAGGATCAAGGCTGTATCATCCATATTTTGCAGTACAGTAAAGTAGATAGTCACGGGAGGTTTGTGCACACACACAATAAGAGGAAGTCTCTGCTCTGGAGAGATTAACACCTAAACAGACCGGGCTGACAAAGTGCAAAGCAGGACGGTTGTCCTCACACAGTCACAACTCGAACTCAGGTCTGACAGGTCTGGAGTTAGCTTACAGCGAGAGGCAAGCCGTTGCCCTGACCTGGACCAGGCTGTTGGGAACAGGTTTACAAAAATATCTTCAATAGTCTGCACTCTTGAGGAACCAGGACATGGGACGTGACGCTGCATGGGCAGTGGCAGAGCTAGCATCCGGCAGCACCACTTGAAAAGACCTAAGAGACGCCCAGCAAGGTTGGGTTTTTATTAGACCGAGAGTGCTAAGTTAGGTTTAGGTTTTACAGACTGGGCAACGCAATGCAACCCCCTTTACTTTCTCCCACTACCAACTTAGGCTGGTCTCAAACTTCTTTATATCCCACCATCTCCTTGTGATGAGCAGGGATCCTGGTTTTCTCTGATAAAAAACAAATCCCCAATTTTCAGATTTAAAAAAGTATCCCACAGTCAACATTTTTCCATGATTAAAATGAAACGGCACTAAGATTACCTGTACAGTGGTGTTTCAGTTTAAATCATGGGGGAATGTGGCTTTGGCGTTACTTTTTTAAATCTGAAAATTGGGGATTATTTTTTTCTTAATCAGAGAAAACCAGGGTCCCTGGTGATGAGGGAGCCTGGGTGCTACAGCAGGGCTGATTAATAATAGTTGATGTCCAGGAGGGTTCGAGTGGGTTCCAGCAGAGGAACGTCAAGGTTTGGCGCTCTGTAATAGTAATTACCAATTATGTGGGGCCAAATTTTCCAAAATGAGAAGCCCAGGTTCAGTGCCCATAATTGGAGCCAGATTTTCAAAAAAAAAAAAAAAGGTTCAACTCCTATTTAAGCACATAAATAAGGGACCCATTTTCTAAAGCACTCTGATGCTTCAGCCTTTTCCAGAAGCACAGCATCCAGTACAATGAGCCTTTAAAACATGTAACCTTATGATATGTAAGGGGAAGGAGGCTGAACTCATCTGGAAACCTGTCCTGAATTCTGGGTGCCAAGGTTTTTGGAAAGTTATGGTCATAAATGTGCAAACCCTAATTAATTTATCTACTCTGCACACCTGCGAGAGAGGTACATGCCTTAGCTCTGTTATTGCCAGGTTGCAAAAGGGGAAACGGGGAGGGCTGGTTTTCATTTCCGAAGCTACAAGCGTGTAAATCTGAATGAAACTACCGAAAGAAAGGAGTTCAGTGTCTTAGGTGATTAAGTGAGTTAACACACAAAATCTGCATTGGCGCAACGCGGCGCTGCTAGAGTCCCCAAGGCGTTCATCTTTCTGGCCTTATTCTCCCAGCTCACCCAGTACGCTGAAACCCAGGCAGGCCCAGTCTCTACCCCGCGGCCGGTCCTGAAGCTCTGTTTAAAGTAACAGGCTCACTTGAAAAAGTGTTTCCATGGATAGCTTCCAAGCAGCAGAACAAATCTGGGCCAAAGCCTGTGGATCTTAGTTAAACACAACCCCCATTGAAGACAGCAGATTTTGGCCCACAGTCAGAACGGTGGCTGTCTGTACCCTAGGGGAAGGTGACGTGGACGCTGCTTGCTCCTGGGATTAGTATTTGCTTAGATCCCAGTCAGACTCCAAATGAGATTCATTGCAAGGCTGTCTGGCACAGGAAGCATCAAGGTGCGCACACAGCCCACGTGCGATGCACACGGAGGTCACGCTGACTGCACACACCCAGGGCTGATTGCCTGCTGCCCCCAACAGGAACAGCTG
>JAGPOW010003642.1:2438387-2453434 GCA_030014935.1 Caiman crocodilus | reverse complement strand
AGCGCTGCGAGGCAGAGACCTCGCTCAGAGACAGCATCTACCAAAGCCCACCTCTGTGTGTCCCTCTTATTGCAGGCTGTTGTAAGTATTTACTGCCCCTGGCCCTACCGGATTTAGTAGTGCTTGTGGCATCAGGACCACGAGAGCTTATTTATGTGGGCATTTGCCTCCATCAACGTACTCAAATTCACCTGAGAATCTCCTTGTACCTGTTTTCACGTATAGCAAACAGTCCTTGCTCTTCCTCGTGTGCGGCTCTCTAAAGTCCCCAAGCAGCAAAGACAGAAACAGTTTAGGGGCCGTTGAAACCCTTGTGAGCTGCTGCTATGGAGCAGAGGGGCAGGACAGCTCCCGTAAGAGCTCCTGTCTGCATTTCTATGTTGGTGCAAAACACACCCTGTAACTGCAATGTACTTACACGCAGAAATGAGCTGCAGCTCTCATTAGCTAACGCATGCAATCCAGAAGCAAGTCTTGTGTTTTCCCCTCACGTTAGGAAGTCATTTTCAAAAGCTGTTTCTAGCAATGCAAGTTAAGGAAAGTTGCAGGCAGATAATATATTAAAGCTACCTTTCAATATTACATGGATGTCTCACGGCAAGACCTAAAAAAGTCATTTTACGCCCTCCTGTTTTAAACTAGCTTTATAACATAGAGACACGTGTGTAGCTCAGATCTCCGTCAATCGTCGTTACACAGTTCTCTGTGAAATGGTGGTGGAAATATTTACCAAGATCTGCCATTCCCAACAGATAGTTAAGGCAACCCCTGTGTGGCCCAGCTCTCTTTACTAGTCAACAAATGTAGCTGTTGAGATGAAAGTAGGCCTGATTGAAAATAGGAACCTCTCTCTCCTGTGGTTAATGATGCTTCACCATTAATGTTCATCGAGATCTTCATCTTCAAAAATGCAGAGATCAAAATTCTTCGTGAAATAAGAAGTTCTCGGAAAGTTTTATCACCCCGTTTAGCTTTGCTGGGTTTCAAATTAAGCTGCGTTTGTGTGGATTGCTTTTGTGCCTTGTGGGAGTTGTAATTTGGATGTCACATGCTCGCTTTCCTTCCCAGTTGCCAGGGGCTCTAGCTAGAGCGTGTTTCCCGTGATGTACAGCAGTTATGGGACTTCCATCAAGTGCAGCTTAGGCAGAGGCAGATTACTGGCTTGAACTAAGTTGACCTGTATCACTTTCACTTTGGGTAAACTCAGTCTGAATTATTTCCAGTTCAGGTTGACCAAAACTAAAAGCTTTGTTTGGATTTTTGCAGTGGAAATATAAAATAGAAGAGAGCAAAATTATTTTGAGTTTGTAGAATCACATTTTACATTAAAAAAACATGTATTATTACTGTTTCTGCTGCACGTTACAGAATTGTGCTGCTACCTCGAAACGTCATAGCATTGTATACTACGTGACACGATGGCATTTTAACATCGTGTCACCGAATCACCTAGAAAAGGGGATTTTCTTCTACCAGCTGGTCTAAACTAGGCAATTAGTTTAACAGGGTGTGAGACAAAATCAGGAGTGCCTTGTAACAGTCTGGATGCCTGTCAATGCCTACAAGTGCACTGGATATCACACAGCTGGGAGGTCAATGGAAACAAAAAACAAACTTCTTTCTGCTGGAAAACATGTAAAACTGACCCCGTTTACCAGATGTTGCTGGCTTGTATAGGATTTACAAGGCCTACTGTAAGTAGCACTTAGTAACAAAGTGCCACTCGAATGCCTTGGAATGGAAAAGACTTTCCCGAGCGCTGCAACACCCATTTCATAGCCAGCCTTGTTCTGGTCACGGGTAGCTCTCCCACGTGTTTTGGTCAGGGTGCCAGACAAAGGGAAAGCAGTTCGATCAGGGACAATGGTATGAAGGACGCTCCTACAGGTTTTTGAAGATAAAAACATAAATATACCCGGGGTGGGGGTGCCCAGTAACAGTCTCATTGCTATAACCAGAGACAAAGCAGGACAGCGCTGTACCCAGGTCAGTGCCAGCTATTTTTGTGCCACTCTCTTCCTAAGGTGATGCCTGGGGCTACTGCCCCAGGCACCCTCTCCTTCAGGTGCATGAGTGACTTCACGACTGTGAAGCTGAAGTACAGAAATCCTGGGGTATCAACAGCCTTGCAACAGTCAGGGTCCAATGGCTACTGAAATCACTGCAAAACTTCCTATTGGGTCCAGAGTGCCGTGTCGTTGTCAGCGGTCCCCGGAAGTCGAGGTTGACGTCTGTCAGGCTTGGTGGGTCCTCAGGTGCCGGAGAAACCTGATTCTCCATACACACATTCTTCGACAACGGGCGCATGTTGTTGCGTGGGGGAGTGCGCTGGGCCTGGTGCACAGCATGCTGTATCGCAGGCCCCAGACAAACACTTCTGCTAGGTTAGATGCCCCTTCCAAGCCGGCTGGCCCCTAAAACTAACATGCTGAATACATGCCAAGTTTTGCAGGAGCAATGTGGAGCAGTCAAACTCAGCTACTTTTAAAGGATCTACGTGAACATCCAGGTCCCCTTTGCAGCTGGGTCAGTTAGGGGCAGCCTTTTGCATGAGTCCAGAGCAAGATTGAGCTTCCATCCCAGGAGCTGTAGGGAAACACAGTAACTTCTCTGCCCCCATATCCCTCTTTTGGGTCACTAATAGAGTTTATTTATATTCAAAACATAGTCAAGAATTATAGACTCTATTTGCAGTGGATCTCGTGATTTTTCCATCTTCATTTCATACCCCATTGGGTCCCCCACACCTTGTTTCGTTCTTCTCTGAAACTTTCCGGAGAAGAGCCTAATCCAGTAGTTCTCAACCTTTTAGACTCAAGGCTCCCTTCATTAGAAGCCAACACCCCTTGGAAAATGCCAGCTTTCCTAACTTTCACTCGTTTCTTAATTATGAAAAAAATGATAGAGCACTTTTTCGGTCGCAACGAACTCAGAAAGACCACAACAGGCCAGAACGTTTTCGGCGCTATGGATTCCTATTTGAAATCTCTGGGTTTATATTGTAAGTCATGTGTAAGTGTTTGAACACCTGGCTGGCTAACAGTTGTGCAACACCCTTATTGACAATCACAGCCCTCTTGCCTCTGGCAGCGAGATTGCTATTATTATCCCAATCTGAACTTGAAACTCCCTCTCCCCTGCACAAACTGAAATGCTGTGCAAATCCATCAGCGCCTAATGTCCAATGCTAGCGTTTCCTTGGGTGCCCACTGGCGATGCAGGAAATATTGCTCTTCCACCACCGCAGCCCAGTGTCCTGCCTATGCAGCACGTCTGAACCCTGCCAGGCTGGCGGGAAGAGGATCGAAAGGTGCTGCCGAACCGGAGCCTTGCTCATGGCCACATGACTGCCGCCAAGCCACCTGGCTGGCTTTGAAAAAGAAGACTCTTTTAATAACAGATGGTGGTAGTGAGACATGAAAATTAGGACATATTTTCATTTGATATTGGAATATGATGAGCATCAGTTATTTTGGGAAGGAGTCCAAAGAATACTTGGAGAGAGTCTAAAACTGCAGATGAATCCACAGGTTTATTTTATTGGGTGATTTCAGTTCTGCCAAATATTTGTAGTGTAAAGAAATCATAAAAATTGCTGGTGGTCCTAGCCTGGCGGGTACTTCTCACATATTTGAGACAGTTGTACGAACTGTGACAAGAATGTTTGATCTATTAGCTTAAAAACAAATTAGAGTCTTCAAGAGAAATAAATGAACTATAGATGGTAGAAATGCATTTCTCTTATCTTAGGGAGACCAGGAATTTTTGCCCCAGGCTTTATTTGCATTTAATTATCATAGTTTGGATTTCCTCTGCTGCCTGCATGGAGGTTTAGTCTGTCTCACTCCATCCTCTGTTCTGCACGAACATTAGTACCTGTTAATGATTAGCGTTTCCAATTATACATTCTGGTGACATGCACATTATAAGAAATATCAGTTTGTTTTAATAAAACTTCAAAAACCCGCCCAAATCTGAGCCGTATCTCCATTCTGCTTTACGATTTTTGGTTAGGATATAAGGAAAATGCTGCATGCTGTCCGGCATCTGCCTAGCACTTGAATGCCTTTGCAGTAAATGGTAAATCTACAGGTTTTGACATTGCTTTGCTAATGAACCAAGAGGGCCACATTGCTAGGCTGCTCAGCACATGGGCAGGAAGTAAGGAAGAAATGATGATGTAGGCCCAAACTATAAAAAAATATATACCCATAAAGCTGAGCTCGCAGGATTAAAAAAGAGAAAAAAGAGAAACCTACAGAGACCGAATCTGATACCTGGTTTATTGTGAAATATATTGAGAATCCCAGAGTGACTGTTTTTCACTGATGTTTTACCTGTAGAGAATGAGCTAGTTCCCTGTAGGCCTGACCCTTGTTAAGGCTAGCTCTTGTAAAGGCTCTCAGTTCCCATGGACTGCCCTGGAAAAGGAAAGGACCCATGTAAAAGGGTTTCACTGTACCTCTAAAGAGAATTTTATTCTCAAGAGTTGTGCAGAGTTAACATTTGCACCCTTTGCCCATACAAATTCACAGGATTATTTTCATTCGCCGGGCTTGCACTGAAGTACCAGCTCAGAAAGGGACACTTTAACCAAGCATTCTTTATGTGGTCTTCCATTAATAAACAGGAATACTCCTTTCTAAACCTGTGGGAAATGATTTTTCTGTTTGCTGCAACTGTATGCAACGTACATGAATGGGGGCCTTTATACAGCTTGCTTTCATCCCGGGATATCAAAGCACTCTCCAAACACTGATCAATTGGGCTGATGTGCAACCACTGAACTGCGGCCACCTCTGAGGTGGCATGCGGTTGACATTTTGGCTGGCAAAGCATACTAGAACACCAGAATAACTTTTTTTTTTTGCATGGAGGGTAGGCATGGATGTAGAGTGAGACCACCAGAATTTATCTCACATATGTACTTTTGCCAATGGGAAAAAGCAGCTACACAATCGACTCATTATTATCCCGTCTATGCAATGACAACAGGATCAAAGTGTCCTCCACCACTACATTTCCAGTTTGAATCCACCCAGGTGGGTCGTGGTAGAAAGTCATTACCCTGTGCAGGCTGCTGAATAGCCTGTAGGAAATGAGGCTGGTGGTCTCAGCCCAGTTTCACATGGACAGGTGCCTGCACCACAAAACCACCGTCATAACGGGCACTGGTGGTTAGGTTTCACAAGAGAGGTTGAGCTCTGGCTGGGTTACACAGGTAGCATGGCATCTCTAGATTAAAGGATGGTATGAAGAAGTTTGCCTTGGTTCTGCCCGTATTTCACCCGGTCTCCTAGACGGATTCCCACGTTTACTTATGCTCAAACCTACCTTCATGTAAAGGTCTGCCGCGTCTCTGTCCTGACTCCAGGACCTATTACAATGGCTGTCATGAATCGTTTCTTTGGGAAGTTTCTTCTGAGGGTACCAAGCCCTGATTTAGCTCTAACTTTACTGGCACAATGTGGAAGAGACTCTGACTATCGCAGAACACAGGACTGGAGGGCGATGCGCATCGCTGAATCCAGGTCCCTGCTACCGCAACAACCACGGCACGCGATCCTTTTCAGAACCTGCTCACGCTCCACAGTCTTGGGGATTTATGGGAAACTTTAATGTCTTCCTACAGAATAAGGATATTTTCCAGTTTTATAACCCCTTTCCTCCAAAAAGTCAATCTGTTTTGCAAACAGTGGATTACAAACCACAAGATACCCCCCAGCAATGTAGGAATTATTGCTATTTTACCAAGCGGGAAGCTGGATAACAGAAAAGCTATGTGTCAAACCCCAGTACTTACTCAGACAATGCTTCTAGTGACCTCGAAGAAATTGGCCGTTTGTGAAATATGCAAGTCCATGGACAATCAGTGAGACAGCCGGGACTAAAGCTAGATTCCCTGACTACCAGGCTTGTGTTTTAGCCTCTGAACCTTGCAGGATTTACTAGATATCTCCCTCCCCTCCTCATTCCTTGGCACATTGCATGAAACAGAAACAGGACATAGTAGTGGGCACCTGCAACTAAGGTTTATTCCTTACTTTAAATCATAATTCCCAACCCATCTCTCCCATGTAACCAGCTGTCCTGGATAGACTATTTTGACTTCATGTGAGCAATGGGGTGCAGTAGCCAATGAAGCAGACTCTATCTTTATGGAATATCAATTTAATGAAAATGCAGAGTTAGAGGGGGACAGAAATCATGGTATATACACAGAATTTTTCTCTAAGTTATTCATGCCGCATCAGTGGTCATGAGTGGCTCTTCAGGTGTTTTATTGTGTAGTTAAGTCAAATAGATGGTAGCGATATTTCAGTACCTATGGTAAAATAACTACAGTTATGGAAATGGACCTTCACATGCTGTAAAAAACACAAATAAAAAGTGCTTTTTCCTGAACCAGGCCAGTTGGGAAATACTAGAGCAGGAGTTGAACTAACTCGTTATCTCGGGTCCATCCTCCACTCTGTTTGATAGATCAGAACCAGGATCTCATGCCTGGATCAGACGCATCAGAACTGTTAAGCCCCCTTTCCAACTTTTAGGTAAGCTCTGTGCAAAATTGTCCTTAAAACCAAGAAAACACTGACTTGATTCTCTACAAACAATCCGTAAGTGGTATACAGACATAGTCAGCTGTGCTATTATTATGGAGGCAGACAGAAAGCAGGGCACGGTGGCATAGAGACTAGATGGTTCAGAGAGGAATATAGGCAACAGCCACCTGCTTCAGGTGCTATGATGCACTCTGCCTTTCCTTCTGCCCCAGAAATATGTAGGACGTAGGGCGTCTACAGATGCACTCGTTCTCATTCGCATTAGAACGCACCAGCATCGCCTCTCCATCATGTGCATTAAGCTCCTGCACATTGCAAAACGGCTGCAGGGGTGATTTATCGAATGAGCTTTAGACAAAGCACCGCCCAGCCATTTTGAAACCTGCAGGGGCTTCATCCATGTGATGGTAACCTGTTTTAATTAGAGTGGCTGGCCAGCAATCACGCTCATTGAAATGCCACCTTCCATACCGAGCATATGTATAGGCAGCCGTATGTATTAGGGAATTTTTTTGCTTTGAAGCCACGGGGCCAATTTGTGCGCTCATTTGCACGCATGAAACCCTATTGACTCTGCATTGGAGCTAAGCTATCTCATCAATTACTGCATTTTTGGGCTTACATGTATATCATCAGAAGCAGAATGTGGGCCAGGATCCGTATGTCTTTCAGAAGCCACATGTACTTTTGTAAGCCCATCAACAAGAGACCTGGTAGCCTTACAGCCCATCTCATAATTGCTTTGGCACTGCTGCAGAGAACTGGGAGTAGGACAAAAGCACAAATCCACTTCTGATAAAAAAGATCTCGTGGATATTGCTTCAAATTTGGAAACGTGGCGTGCCAACCAGCTCCCATGGAAGTTCTGTGAGACCCTTTCCCCTGACTTCAAAAGGACTGAGGTTAACCATCAGGTCTGCTAGGAGGATCTAATTCATGCAGTGACCAATATTAAAAGAAATAGTACCGACATTCCTTACGTTGCATTCAGAAGAAGCTGTATCAGTAACAAAAAAGTCAAACTATGCCTGTTAGTTTTACAGCAAATTATTACAATTGAGAGATCACGGAGAGGAAGCAGAATCCAGCATAGAATAAATAACTTCTAGCTGCCCCGTTTCACTCGGATGCAGCCCTTTGTACCAGGAAAGACTTTACCCCAGATGTTGGTCTTTCTTAGAGTAAGCAACTGCAAAAATCTGAAAGAAATAATCCCCGTTCCCTCCAACGTGCTTCTACTGAGACAGGAAGAAGACAGTCAATAGAGATGGCCGCGATGTTCATTTAGACTGTATTTATACGGATCAAACTTCTTAGACTACCTCCTTTTCATACATCTCTGTAGAGGAAGATATGAAGCTGTGGATTCAGGATGCATTCAAATCTCTCTCTCATCTAGTCTGGCCTTTGATTGACAAAGCCCGAATAATGCTTTCTCACTTTGCTGAGGGATTTGAAGAGTGACTCTCCCCAGCAGTCTTGATACAGTCCACCAGAATCCAAGGAATGAAAAGAAATGACCCACAGAGAGAGTGTGTTCTCCATTAACAAGGTAATTGCTTGGCTGTGGATTGGTATTTGATGCTTCTCCCAGCTTTTGATTTCCCAGGGCAGCTCTGGCTGTGAGCTGATGTTTGAAACAGTGCTTCTCATTAAAGCTTAGAGGGGCTCTGCTATCCCTCTATTTCTTCTTCTCAGTGTCTGGCAGTCTAGCCAGGCTTCACACTACTGCCGTCCTGTAAAATCAGGTGAATTTCTTGTTTGCCTCCCTTGCACCTACCCTGTCCAGAACTGAAATCACAGTTCATTAAATAGCAAAGTAATACAGGCGAGGAAACTCCAAGTTAAGTTTCGCCTTCCCTCTTAACTCGCTGTGCTGCGCACAGGTATGGAAAGGGCTCTCAGAAAGACGGGAGCTGTTATGCGTGCTTCACTCGTCTCGACCCCAAAAGTGCTAGGATTCACTTATCTGTGCCACGGTCTGAACACCTATTGCAAACCACGGCCAGCTGTTTTCGTTTGGAGATTCGGGGGCTTTTGCTCGCTTTAATAGCAACCGATCCCCTGCTCTTTCCCATTTAGATCTGGGCTCAGACTTTCCCCGAATTAAGGCTCTGCGGATTTCAGACTGTCATGCATCCTTTTTATAGGCCCAGATTCCTGCAGTTCATCCCTGTTCAGGAAAGCAATTAATGCACAATCCTCAAGTGTCCCGGAGATTTCAGTCTGGATTTTTGTTACTGGTGACAAAGACCAGCGTGCGTCGCAGAAGGCTGCTCCCCGTTCGCATGTCTGACGGACGCACCTCTACACCTAGCACGTCGAAGGACCCTGCTCGTGCAGGACGTCCAGTAGACGCTGTGTCAAAGCACGTGCTTTCTCACGGCCCTCTGCTCTGTTAGCACCTTCCCAGCCCTGGCTGCAGGGACTGTTTGGGCTTCCTTCTAGTCCTTCACCGAAGCGTGTCCTCATGCACAATGCCCTTTGAGAGAATAAATGGCAAGGCTGTCTTGCAGTCTGTACCCTGTCTGTCTTGCCTCGGTCTCTGCGTTGATACAATGCGGGCACACAGTCCAGATGTATAGACAGGGGGTTTCTTTTTGCCTTGCAAGACTGGATTCCCTCTCTTCCAAGACTGAATCCTGACCTCGTTCGCTTGTTGACTCATTTACGGAGCCCAGCAGCTGCACCTCAGTTCTTCCACACAGCCACATCGTCAGACTGTCTCTCCTCACATTCCTGGTGGCGTCCTGGCTCTTTCTGACCTTGGTGTGCTAATAGTCTTGGGTTAGCACAGCCTACCCAGCTGGCTGAGTTCCTGGCTCTCAGGCCTTGTTAAAGACAAAATGCCGTCTTTTTACAGCTCAGTTTCTTTCCATAAAATTAATCAAGCAGCCTTCTTTTTACAAGGGAGCTGACCCTTTGGTCTTTCTTCCTCTTGGCATGCTGGAGAGTCTCCATGCTGCCAGAATCGCCCTCCCCTTGTTAAGGCAGCCCAGTCAGTAAAGCGAGACGCTCTCGCAGGGTAAAAGGAGGCTTGTTGGCATGTGTTGGGTTCAGCCGCAATGGGGCGCTTGGGCTGCACCTTATAAAACATCCTCTTATTGTGACAAGGCATCCTTGGATGTACGTATCTATTTCGACCAGCGATAAATCCAAGCTGACACCTTGCATTTAAGTACGCTCAAACTGCAGGGCTAGTCAAAGGCCGGATCCAGAGCCGGACGCGCACGGCTTGGCTGGAGGTCGTCCCCGTTTTGCGTAGCGCAACGCGAAAAGAGTTGCGGGCCGGCCAGAAAAATCTGCTGACGTGGCTAAGAATCCCAAATCTTGTCGTATCTACCCCGCAAGCGAAAGGCAAACTGGAACCTGGCAGTCTGAGTAATCGTGGCCTCCCAGCACAGCGCACAGAGCACGCTTTCTCTGTTCAATAATTATCGTCTTTGCAAAATCAATTTCAAATGAGGCTCAGGGCAAACTTCGCTGCATTTCTGTTTATTTTAAAAATGATCCCCTCCCCTCTGACTTCATCTCTGTGCTCTCTCCTGGGTCTCATGCTATAGACTGTGGCCTTTCGTTTCATTAATCAACCAAAACCATCCCCTAAACATTTCCAGGCAGAGTCATTTTCTTTTTTCAGGTTTAGTCATGGTTCTCTCTGAGGTTTAAATGTTCCCATGCTACTGAGCTCTTCAAGCACCCTCTGAGCATATACCTGTCTGCACAGTCCTGTCCCACAGATGCTCTGACAGCATGCAGCAATGCGGACGCTGCTTTGCTTTCAGGGTCTTTCCTTTCCACCAGCACTACACTGTTTGCTATTCCACCTCTTCTTTCTCCACAAACTGCCAGTCTCCCAAATACCACAGGACTTTCTGAGGTCCGACATTCCAGTCGTCTCTCTTTGAAAGGGGCTGATACATCTTTAAAAGATTTTTCTCCATTAAAAATGGTTTTGCTGTGGTTTTATAGCCAGCCAGGTTCCCAAAGACTGTTGGCCTGTCCCTCCTCTTCCCGTTACTACAATCGAGTAACTTAACTAACTCCCCTGGAGTTACTCCTGGTTTTTATACCAGTGTAAATGAGAACCTGGTGGGGTCACTGGGGTGCATTGCACCTCTTTAAAAAGCCATAGTGGCAAAAGGTCTAAATGTACATTTTCCATTGGCTGAAGAGGGTCCCAAGGTGCAAACAAATATAAACTATAGAGGCCCAGGAGCACAACAGGAGTGGGCAACTGGGATACTAGTTCTTGGTGCCAGGTCAGAGTGGTCGCATATACGGCAGCCCTCAGGGAGCCTGCACCATGGCAGCAGCACCGAGGGTCAGGCAAGACTCTTCAGTGCCCACCCCACCAGTCTGCAGCATCTGGGTCCAGCGTGCACAGATTACTGGTTTCACTTCTGCACAGGCCTCCATTCATCTGCCGGCACAATCGTGCAATGAAAGATTTTTTGTTTTGCAAAAATCTTGTTGGCCTAATAAAAGGTCTCATCTCTACTGTGAATCCTGAGGACAACTTATGGACCTTGATAATATGCCTAACATGGCACAACAGCCCTACACAAGCCTTCAGTCTGAGAGTATTCCAACTAGAGTATTATTGCCAGTTTGCTTTACAGTAGCACCCGGTCCAGGGTCAGAGATCCCTTGTGCCCAGCTAATAAGAAAGGAGGCAAAGTCTGCCTAGGGAGCTCACAGTCTGAGCCACCCAGATAGGTGTCAAGCAGCTGGACAACCAGTGAAGTCAACCAAAGTGAAATTACCCCAGCTGGGATGGAGTCACGTGAGGGCAGTATCACGTTTGAGAATAAACAGAGAAGCGAACACATGTTTTCAGTCCTGGTGACCTTTATATCTGATTTCGGAAAGCTGCAAACAGGAGCAATAATGAGCAGCGGTCACAACAGTAACACCGCACCCTTGCCTGGCACCTCAAAATGACTGTGGGGAAGGGAACTTCTCGCCAGGAAGGTGCAGTTCACAGAAAACCGAATGATGCTTGTTTCGGTCTCGCTGCTACAGACACCGCAGCCAGGAAGCTGATACTGAGGCTTGGCTGAATGACGGCTTTCCCCAAAACCGGGCCGAGATGCTGGTTCAATATTGACTCAGAGAGATGAGTGCCACTTGCTGACTCACCGCTGCCTGGAGCACCAAGGTACCTCCCCCCAGCCAAGCAATGACCAGCCCACCCCTCTTAGCCTATTAGGCCAGGGGAATTAGGGACACAGGACCAGATGAGGAGGAGGTAAAATTATACATAGGGTCTAAAGAGACATAACAGTGCTTCTGCCACTCTCTTTTTTTATTGAAATAGGAGATAATATCTCCATTATGTTAATTGGCAAAAGGTGAGAAGACTACAATATTTCTGCCCCAGTCTTCTTCTGTCTCCCCGCACCATGTACTCCGTACTGCAGGCATCCCAAATAACATCCTTTATCTGGCAGAGTCTTGTGCAATACACTGTTTATGCCAAAGGCAGGATCTTTGGACCAGTGGGATCAAGGTCCCAAAAAACAGGAACTGGGCAGTGAGTTTGGAGTCACAACACCCAGCTGGCAGATGTCAGCTGCCCGTCTGGTGTCAATGCAAGGCTGAGTGACACATGTAGGCCCTCACCTCCAACACACTTAAGCCATGAGATAATATAATGTAAAGAAGGAGCGGGGTAGGGAACAGTTGAGAGTCCAGCAACTGCCTGCTGGTGGTGGGCAGTATAATGCTTTGGAGGCTGTGGGTTAGTGTAATCTTAACCCAGCGGCTGGCAATTATTTTGGGCGAAGGGCCACTTACTGACTTTTGGCAAGCCATTGAGACCTGCGTGACAGGCAGCCAGGGGCAGCTAAATATTCATTTTCTGAATTTTTAGGGGCCCGGATAGAATGGCCTGGTGGGCTGCATCCAGCCTGCGGGCTGCATTTTGCCCTCCCCGTCTTAACCCTAAGTAGAGGAAGGATGACATATGGGTCAGGTGTACCTTTGGGAGTTGGGCAGCCTGAGGTTTATTGTCAACTCTGTCATAGACATTTTGTCTGACTGTATAAATCCCGGTACTAGCCTGTAGCGTAGGGGTGATATTTTTTCGGCTGCTGAGTGATGTTGCAAACTAAAGTGCACAAAGCTTTGAAGATTGCAGTGAGGTCACCAGAAGGGAAGTGCTACAGAAATCTGGCACCCTCTCTGCACCGTCCACTGACGAATGTATTGTCCACTATACTTAGGGATTACGAAACTGGTCACTTTGTTACATTTTCATTTCCCAGTACAAACACAAATGCATTCCAAACAAAGCAGTGAAAATAGCCAGCATTTCTCAAGGGTTGAAATATCTCCAGGGTTTCCTTCTGTCTCGCTAAGATCAGGCATAAGATCTTAAAGCAAAGCTTAGTGGTTGGCTGATCGGGCTCCTCTGGGAGATGACATGGGCTGTAATTCAAAGAGGACAGTGAAGTATAGTATTGTCTTGAGATCTGGTTTGGCTTTTCCATAAAACAGCAGCTCACCCAGCTGACAGCATGAAGAACCGTACGTCTTCATTAAACAAAAAGGTCACAGCCTGGTGCCAAATGAATCTGTCTATGGAGACTTGCCTGTGTGCAACAAGCATTCCCTTGGCTCTTAGGATCATAGGCAAGTAGGGCTGGAAGGGACTTCACAAGGTTATCTAGTCCAGCCCTTTACTCAAGGCCGGATCATCCCTGACTACCACCCCAGCCAAGTGACTGTCTAGCCCGTTCTGGAAAACTTCCCAGGATGCAGTTTCTACAGGTAATCTGGTTTAATGCTTGACCACCCTCATAGTCAAGAAGTTCCTCCTAGTTTCCAACCTAAATTTCCCCTACTGCAGCTTGAGGCCCTTGCTCCTAATTCTGTCCCCTCCAGAAAAGCCCATCTCTATCTTCTCCATATTTGCTCTTCAGTATTTGAAGTCTGTTATCAGATTCCCCCTTAGTCTTCTCTTCTCCAGACTAAATAACCCTATCTCTTCCATCCTTTCCCATAAAGACCCCTGCTCATTTTTTTGCTCTGTGCTGGACTCTTTCAAAACCGTCCACGTCCTTGAAGTGCAGAGCCCAAAACGGGACACGGTACTTCTGATGTGGTTAAAAATGGTGGTGAGGGCGCTTTATCTAAAGCTGGTTTGATGAGCTTTAGTTAAAGTGCCCCTGCCACCATTGTTAAGCGTGGGACAATGATACATGAGACGCTGGGGTGTGCTGAAGCGCGATAGCTACCATACTCCAGCCAACTTGATTAATTGAATTTGCTTCAATGCACTGTAATTACAGTGTGTTGGAGTAGCCTCACTTGTGTGTAGGCACCCATTGGGGTCTACTCTCAGACCAGGTCTACAGGCTGTGGATTTTGAGTGTACGCGCAGGCCTGATGTGCAGCCTTGAGTCAAGGGCCTGAGCTCCAGAGGAGCAAGAGCTCAGACTTATCTCCACGCTTAACATTTCGTATTGGCTTGCTCGACAACAGCACACCGATTTTTGTGGATTACCCTTTGAGGCACTTAAATGCTCAGTGACTGTGCAGGGAACCCGGGTGCCCACTTTGACCTTTTGGGTCACCCTTCTATAGCCAAGTGCCTTATTTTTTGACATTGGAAAGCCTCAGTTGGAGATACCTATAACGCCATTCTGGGTGGTACCCACAGGACTAGTGGAGGAGAGTATGGCTGGCACTCCCCAGTCAAGATGTGGCTGTCGCCTACAACAGGAGTTTTCCAGCATCCTTGCACCTCTTTGCAAAGCATCCAGAGGCAATGCACAAACTAGCCATTCACATGGTTTTACGTGGGAATCAGGTGAACAGTCTCTGAATCAGAATGTCTTAGATCTTAATGCTGGAAGCTGCAAGTGGGAGAGGAACAGTAGAAAAAAAACCTGGTCATACCCAGTTCACATTCCCTTTCAGCATCCATTCTTTGACACTGTGTGACACAGGAGGCTCTGCAAAGATGGACCTGGGGTCTGACCCAGTAAATGGCAGTTCTTATGTTCTATGTTCTTATTTGGCTGATTTCCTGACCTAGAAAATGAAGGGTAATTTAAGGAGTTTTGTGAGGATTAACACAGATTGTGTAGCACTTTGAAGCTGTAAAGTGCTGCATGAGACTCATCTTGATTATTAATATGACAGTTACTGTTATGTATAACTCAAGCCAATCTGGCATGTATCTGTACACAAATTCCCTTCTTACGAGAAGCAGTGGGTATTTATGACTAAATCCTATTTCACCAGTATAGATTTGCAGACCAGAATTACAGCAGCAGGACTCTGCAGGGTTGCTCATCATCGTATCATAGTATCATAGTATCTAGGGTCAGAAGGGGCCTACAGCAGGCCATCTAGTCTGACCCCCCACCAATGGCGGGAATGAGTGCCAGGGTCACAGGACCCCAGCCAAGTACCTATCCAATCTACTCTTAAAGATGCCCAAGGTAGGAGCAAGAACAACTTCCCTAGGAAGCT
>JAGPOW010003642.1:2419184-2438287 GCA_030014935.1 Caiman crocodilus | reverse complement strand
AACCTAAACCTGCTCTCCAGTAACTTGTGACCATTGGTCCTAGTTATCCCTGGTGGTGCCTGGGAAAAAAGAGCCTGCCCTATTTCCTGCTGATCTCCCTTCAGCAGTTTATAGGCTGCCACCAGGTCCCCCCTCAGCCTCCGTTTACTGAGGCTGAATAGGTTCAGGTCCCTCAGACGCTCCTTGTAAGGCCTATCCTGCTGCCCGCATATCAGTCTAGTAGCCCTCCTCTGCACCCTCTCGAGGCCGTCCACATCCCTCTTGAAGTGCAGCACCCAGAACTGGACACAGTACTCCATCTGCGGTCTGACCAATGCTGCATAAAGGGGGAGAATCACCGCCTTGGACTGGCTCGGCTCAAAATGCATCGTTGGATGCACGCTAGGGTCCGGTTGGCCTTCCCAACCACCGTCTGACATTGGCAGCTCATGTTCATTTTGGCATCAACAATGACGCCAAGATCCCGTTCCACCTCCGTGCTAGCAAGAGGGGAGCTTCCCACCCAGTATGTGTGCTGGGGTTTCCTCTCCCCAGATGCATCACCCTGCACTTGTCCATGTTGAATTCCATCCTGTTCTTGTCCGCCCACTCCTGCAGTCGGCCCAGATCCCGCTGCAGCCTCTCCCTCTCTTCTGGTGTCGCCACCTCAGCCCACAGTTTGGTATCATCAGCAAACTTGGATAGCTTGCTTTCCACCCCCTCATCCAAGTCAGCGATGAAGATGTTGCACAGCGAAGGCCCAAGGACCGAGCCCTGGGGGACCCTGCTGTTCACATCCCTCCAGGTTGAGTATGACCCATCCACCCATCACTTCATCTTCCTGCTTCCAGGTGCTTCATGGATTTTGTAGTCCACAGTTGCAGACAGCACTAAGTTTGAGAGGGGGAGAGGTGCTTAACCCCCCTCCGTGGCCCCAGCACCCAGCCAGGGTTTTCCAGGGGAAGGGGGAAGTCCCCACCTTGTAAACTGGGCAGCATCCCCAGCCAGACTTGCCCCTATAATCACCTTGTCAGACAGCCCTTACTGCTCCATCTAGGGAGAAGAGGGGTGGGGCCAGGCCTGCTGTCTTGGAAAGCATGCTAGGATGCTGGAGGACCGTGATTTAACTTAATCCAGGAAGGGTTCTGGGTCAGAAGTTTCATAAAAAGGTTTGACCCAAATCAGTTAAGTCCAATACTACATTCAACCAAGTTTATCTTAAACCAGTTTCATCCATTTTGAAACTGGTTTATGTACAGCGAGCTTCTGTTCTGTTACAGTTTTAAACCAGTTTCTGATCACTTAGGCTAGGGGCAGACATTCAGAAGCCTGAGCCTGAATTGATTCAATCTTTGCAGGTTAGTCTAACCTGACTGAGGTGAACTGGTCTGAAAATGAACTGACGTTGTCTCTGGACTAAGGAAATTCAGGCTCATGCCTGCAGTGGCTCAGACTAGAAACTGGGGGGCACTAGAGCTGCCCACCTTTCCTTTCTGCAGGGAGCTGAGCTAAGGGGGGCATGGCCAGGCCCTGGCAGGACTCCCTGATTAGGGATGTCTGCCTGCACTGTCCCAGGCTTTTCCCCACTGGCTGCTCAAGGGGTGGGAGCGTTGCCAGCCCCCAGCCCCTAGCCCCAGGCTAGCACTATGATGCAAGGAGTGGGGTGTGCAGTGCATGCATCTGTTGATGATATGGAGCTTTTCAACCTCCCTCCCTGCTTCCTCATACTGTCTGCAGCAAACTGACAGGTGAACAGGCCAGCTGGGGGGCTGATAACAGTCTTTATCATTGGATTAGCAAAACAATAGCTTCTCTCCCCATTATTTTAAACTTCTTAAACAGTATACCAGCCGACCTGTTGACTTCAAAAGCCTGTAGAGCTCCAAAAGCCCTAAGAGGTTGTTGTTCTGTCTGCCTATCCCAGTGAAATTGGAGAAACACACACACACACGGACACCTCTCAGCATTAGCTAGCATGGTACACGCTGGCTACGGTCTGTGTTGTGGCAGAGAGAAGGAAGGGATCTCTGCTTAAGCAGTGAGC
The DNA here is from genome assembly GCA_030014935.1 of Caiman crocodilus. Classification (NCBI taxonomy): domain Eukaryota; kingdom Metazoa; phylum Chordata; order Crocodylia; family Alligatoridae; genus Caiman; species Caiman crocodilus. The sequence continues at coordinate 2,436,264 of JAGPOW010003642.1, read as the reverse complement.
AGTGAGAGGGGGCACGGGGAAGTCAGCAGACTCTGCTGTGTCTGCAAGTCTGTGCTGAGCTCCAGCCAGAGAGCAGAGGGGAGAGGCCAGCCTTGCTCTGGAGCAGAGAGCCCTGCCCAGCCCAGAGAGCATGCTGGGATGCTGGGGGACTCTGATTTAACTTAAACCGGCAAGGGGTCTGGGACCGACATTGCATAAACTAGTTTGAGCCAAATCAGTTAAGTCTGATACTACATTCAACCAGGTTTATCTCCGACCAGTTTCAGCCTTTTTCAAACTGGTTTGCGTGCACTGAACATCTGTTCTGTTACAGGTCTAAACCAGTTTCTGATCACTTAAACTGGTTTATGTGTAATGTCTGTCCCTAGCCTTAAACCAGTTTATGTGCTTCTCTACCAGGTATGCTCAGTAGTTGGAACAATGGCTGTATAGGTATCTAGGTGAAATAGGATCACCTGCTCTGGGTAAGCGCTGAAAATTTCCTTGCAGAAAAACTAAAAGCTACCAGGAGTAGGCACCAGAAGAGGAGGCAGGCCCTTGCGCCTTCTGTTTTGCCCAACAAGCTTGTGGTCAGGGCACTTGTCTGGGGAGAAGGAGAGCTGTGCGCTAGGCCCCTCTCATCCAGAGGAGGTTTAAACCTGCACACTCAAGTAAAGTGCTCTGCTCTCCAGGCAGTGCACACAGCTGCCCAGAATGCTTTCTGCTTGAAGCCCTGAGCAGCCAGTAGGAGACAGGCATGCCGCAGGAGGTTGACCCAATGAGATGGAAAGGACCCTAGGTTCTAGACCTGTCTCCTGCCCCTCATGTGGAATAATGCTACCATTGCTGGCTAGCCGGGAGGAGAAAATTGGTGGGTCCCAGTGGAGAACCCACAAGAGGGAAGGTGGCTCAGTGAGATGGGTATTGCCACGGGATGGAAAAGCTCAGCTCCTGCTTCCAGGGGGCTAGAAGCATCCCACTGTGGTGTGTTCATTTTGTCCAATGAATATTAAATACAAGGTGCAGTCATCAGATTCAAGAGGAGGGCTGGAGAGTGCTTTGGGCAACAACTAGCTGATTGCCCAGTGCATAGAGCACTTTCCTGGGAAGTGGGAGACAGGTTCAAACCCCCACTGGGTGAGAGGGGCCTTGAACTAAGGTCATGCTCTCACTGGGCAAGTGCCCTAACCACTGGGAAACTGGGCTAAGAAGCGGGTGAGTCCATCTCCATTTTACTCCCAGCAGGTGTGCACACTGGGCAATCCTGTTCTGCCACAGGTGAAACTAGGAGCCAAACTATGCATAAGTACCAAAAACTGCAGCTACATCAAAGCCTTTTAGGCACATGAAGGTGAAATAGGATTAGGCCCTTAGTGAATGAAACACAGAAGGATCAGAAGTGGGAAAAAGGGATTTATCTGCGGCATGTCATTAGTCTTTGCATTCACCACTACTGAGGATAAGAGTGCAGAGAGTTTCAAAAGGGATTAGACCATGGCATGAATAGGAATAGCATCTAAGTATCCTGGAAGGAATAAAGCACTCCAGGCTGTCTTCACTAGTGATCTCCTTATACTTGTGTACTCAACAGGTTAGTAAGGGTGGAAGGGCATAGTCGTTGCACCCTAGGTAAGACAGCAGGTAGACCAATGCTTTGAGAGAGTCCCCACCGTTTAATCTATGACAGAATTGGGGTTCTAGACACAGTTTGCATCAGTAATCCATGCAAGAAGAGATAGAAGAACAGGGCCTAAGAAGCAGGCAAGCCATCTACTAAATAGTGTCCTTTTTGATACCAGGGAAGAACATGGAATCTCATTGACTCATGTGTACTGTATTTCCAGCCTTGACTCACGGGGTATGAAAACCATAAAATTGCACTGTGTGTCTCATATTTTTCCTGGAAAAAAAGTCACGTATGACTGTCATTGCATCGAGTTAATCACCATTTTCATCTTCTTTGTGTATTGAAAGTTCCGAAGAGGAACAGGTTAAGAAAGAAATCAGGTCAAAGGAGCAGCATCTCCTGAAGGTTCAAACAGGATTCTTGCTGATTGGCTTGAGACAGGTTTCCTCCGACTCAGATGCTGAAGTCCAGGGCTGTATAGTCCCACCTTTGATCACTGAATTAATCTGGGGCCATAGGAAGGTAACAAAGGTATATCACCTTGGTGAGAGAACGCCACGGTCTCTGACGCTTGCTCTCTTTGGGACTTGCCACGCACAAAGAGGATTAAAATCAGAAATGCCAAGAGTGGCTCCCAACAGAGGTTTTGCAGAAGCTGCTACTATCTGGCTAATTGGGTTAAAATGAGGAAATAATAATAATAGGAAAAACTCTCTGATTAGGAGGGTGAGGGTCCCAGTACAACTTGGTCAGGTTACCCAGAGTGGTGATGGACTCTCCATCCCTGGAGGTGTTTAGGACCCAGGTAGACAAAACCTTGGCTGGGATGATGTCTTTGGGGCTGGTCCTGCTTGGAGCAGGGGCTCAAACTAGATGTGACTTCCTGAGGTCCCTTCCAGCCCTCGTTTTCTAGGATTCAGTCAGGTGTGGAACTGAAATATTTTTTAACACAATGCAATATTACCCTGAGGAAATCATTGCCACAAGGTAGAACTGAGGGCAAAAGCTTGGCGGGATTAAAAGAAAGGAGTGGTATTTTTGGATATTTCTAGGTGTAACAAGAACATTCAGAGCTATAGTAATAAAAGCAAGAGTTGTGAAAAGTATATATACACCTCCACAGATGAAGGTAAACCTTTAGACTCAATAGCTGAGTCACCAAGTGAAAGTCAATAGCCTGCATTCTGCAGAAGGTCAGACGAGGTGATGGCATGGTCTTTTCTGGCATTAAAAATGAAATAATTTTGATTAATTAATTGCAGGTAAAGGAAATATGGTGTGTGGAATATCTTCATTCGTAACTGGTACTGCAGGGTTTCTTGGTACTTTTTTCAGTGCTGGTCCCTGTCACAGATGGGATATTAGGTTAGATGGACCCCCAGTGTGGTGGGTCCTGTGTGGGATTTTTACCCCGTGTTGGTGCTGCTGGTTTATAGGAAGTAGTAGGATGTAATCTAGTTTTTGACAGGTCTGAAGCTTCTGACATGCATATTGGCATCCTGCTGGGAGGAGAAACTAGACACAGGGTGACGGCAAGTGTAAGGCAGGGACAGTAGCCTCGATGGACGTTGAAGCAGGTGGACCTGGGTTTTGCTTTTAGCTCCATCATGAACCTGCTGTGTGACTTCGGCCAACTGATTTCCAATCCCTGCGTCAGATTCATTTTACTGGGTGAAGTGTCTTGAGCTCTGTGGATGAAAAGGTCTAGATAGCAATTAGGTATTCTTGTGTATTTTGTTATCAACCAACATTGCCTATCTGATACTCTTTAGTATCTGGATGTCAGGAAATCCCAGGTGTAAGCTCTCGTACTGAAAGTAACAGGAGCTGCTGAGCACTTCCAAAAATCGAACTATTTCTCTGAGGTGCCAAAGGGATATTATCTTTGGAGAAACTCTCCCCCGTTGGGTAAACATTCTTCCATTGTCAGGGAATGAATAAAAAAAATAATTGAAATTAAGCCAGGGATAATGGTGAAATAGCAGATGGCCCATGACAAACTGTGAGAACAATTTTGTTCACATGAAATGGGAATAAGTATTTACTCATAACAGACTATTACTCAAGAGCTTTTGAAAGAGCACACTCCACAGGAGTCATAATGTGATTAGTCATATAAAATTCATCCCAGCTAGGCCTAGTCTACTGTACCTGGGGAGAGGAAAGCCGGCAGCAGAGCACAATTAGTGCAGGGAGAATTGCAAAGAGATGCGCAAGTGCAGGGATCCACGCAGGCCGCTCCATCACGCAGGAATTCACGCGCTCCGGATTTATTTTAAAGGCCGACCAAATTGCTTGGAGCTGCTCGAAACAATGAGGGAAGGAAGGAAAAATTGTAGTTGAGGTGATTCTAGTTTAAATGGTAGAAAGATGGAGGTATTTTGGGTGAGGGCTGTGTGCAACACATCAAGCAGTGGTTGACTACAGCCTGGATCTCACAACCCTTATGCAAGTCTCAAAGGCCATCTGATTTCAAAGGTGTTTTCATGCAGGAGTGATAGGACTTTTGAGTTTCAAATTTTGGCGTAAGGGGCCATTTTTAAATTTTGGCCCAACTGATATGTATGGATATTTTATAAATCCCCTGTTTATTTTGAGAGGGCAGCTTTAAATATCTAAGAAACACAAATGTAGTATCTTGAAATATAGAAACCCTTACCTAGAGAAACACGACAAACTTGGGTAAAAATGACACTTATTTATTTTAATATTTATTTTAAATTTCTTCACTGATCATTTTGCTCCCTGCTGACACGAAAGCCTTGGAGCCTACCAACTGGTTAACAGTGCAAAACAAAATCCCTGAGATGCACAGAGCTTTGCATTTCACCTGAAACTGCAAGGGGCTCAAGGTAGAGAGGTTTGGAGAAGCCGAATCCAATGCTGGGGTTTGGCTGTGACAAAGAACTAGCACCTTTGCTTATGCAAAAAATAGCACGGGATTTTCAATTACCACAAGCAGTGAGGACTTTGGTTTCACTTCTTGCCAGAAAGAGGAGGCTGTGGTATATTTAGACATTCTTGGGGAGCAGCTGCTGTGTGAAGCAGGCGCGCGTGTAGGCATGCACATGCAGTCGCACAGAGGGCAGGCTCCAACTAACATTATAAGCACAAGCAGAGGCCACAGGACACAAAGACATCCTGTAATGTGCTACCTTATTACCGGAGACTGCGTTGCTCATTTCAGTACTCTGTTGAGAGATACCTTACAGCAAAGCACCTCTGAATATTGTAATGGAGCAATGGTCCAGAACTGACCTGGACAGATCGGCAGCAGATACTGCTCTGCCTCGAAACACTCAAGGAGACACAATTCTCCACTTCCTTGCAACCTGAGCCTCTTTTTAGACGAGTATGCCTTCTGCCATCAGTCAAACCCGTGCAACAAGAGGGAAGAGGTCATATTAAATAGATACTGGCTTGATTCCTGGCTGTGCCCATAGCTAAGCAAATAGCATGGCAATGGAAAATCAAAATCAAGTTTCTCTCAAAGTTTCCCCTCCACCAGTATCTAGCTTTCTAGGTGAGCGAAAGACTGAAAACAGACTTGGATTTCTTCTGGGACAAAGTCTTTTACTTCGGGATCCTACAGACATATAAACCCATTGTCCCACTTTAAGTACCTGTGAAGTATCCAAACACTTTTTCCCTGGGAAAATCAGGACTAATTTGAGGTAAGAGCTATTCAAGTTGCCCCTGGAAAGGCTTGTCCTGTGTCTGCTTTGCCCAGATCAGACCTGGGATGAGCCCGGATGTCTGTTTTTACCCAAAGAGGTGGCAGCTTGCAGCAGCTGGGCTGCAGGAGATAACGATCAAACAAAAACAGACAAAGCAAACGCTCGATAGAGCTATCCGCTTGAAAGGTGACAGTCTCTGCTCACACACTACACTACGTTGCTTGCTTCAGAGGAAGCTGAATTAGGCCAGACAACATAGCTCACCCACATTTTCACAATTTGTTACGCTGCACTTTATTAATTTGTATTTGGCAGCCATTGTCGTGCCCAACACATGAAGGACTTCTCTACCAGTGACTGCATGCCTCCAATTACCGTACTATCCCCGCAGCTCACAATCTCGCGTGTAATTATCCCCATGTAAACTATGAGCTAGGAGAATGCTATTGTCCCCATTTCATAGACAGAGAACCGAGGCACAAAGCTATTGAATAACTATAGGAAGCCTAACAGAATTACGGGATCATCCTTTCCCCAGAAGTAAAAGCTGGAGCAGAAGAATCAGCTTCTGCAGCTGGGAACTGGGACTCCCATCTGGTGTAGACTGGGCACACAGGAAAATACTTACAGACCCTGACCAGTGCACTGTATATTTCCTGAAGGCCACCATACTGATTTTCTAGCCTGATCTCCTTCCCCTAAGGAACCTGCCCCCTCATCCCATCAGCCCCAGCCCTCTCTACTCCTTGTTCCAGTGCCCTAGGCTGTAGCCTGTCCCCTTTAACTGGAATTAGCATGTGTTCAGCATATTACTTTGATTTATTATTAACACTTCAATAGCACTCAAAGGCTCCACTGAAGCACCAGAAATGATTGCACTAAGCACTGTGTAGATAAGTTAAAAAAAAAAAAAATACAGCCCATGCTATAATCTAGGGGCTCCTACAAGATGCAGCGGGTAGAAGAAACAGGCAACACGTGAGGAAGGGAAGTGTAAGGAAAATAAAATGACCACACTGTATATAGTAAGCCATTGTTTCAGCTAGCCATCTGCCTAGATGAGGTCAGAGAGCTGGATTTTATAGGCATCACGGCAGAGACAGCTTTAAGGAAAGATACAAAAGATATCAAGGTTGTGGCTTTTGATAGGGAGGATAAGCTTTGTTTTAAAATATTAATGAAGTGAGGTGCCGTTGGTGACCAGATTTGTGTCTGAACTGGTTACTAGCCTTTGCATTTGATAAAAAGTTGCCTGTTTTCCTTTTAAAGACCATGTGTAACTCTGATTTGCCATAGCTCAAAACCAGATTGCCTCAAGGGTTGTGGCATTACTCCTTGCTCTGATCTTCAGTGTATGGAAACACGTAACACTGAGTAAGGTTTCTTTGGCTGGTGCATACGGGGATTAACCGTGCTATATATGGGTCCTAAACACTGATCTGGTTAGCGCTAGAGCCAGGCCAAACCCGAAGCTTTCATCTTAACCTTCACAAACGCTGACGGTTTGGACAGAAATGGAACTTGTTTTGTGTTGTATTCCCCTTTCAATCCACACGTGCTACTTGTTTAGGGAAAAAGGTGGCATTCTCAGGTGGAACAGGCAGACTTTTGAAGAGCCAAGTGATGACCTGTTTCCACATAACTTGACCACAGCAGTGACTAGGGAGGGGTTTCATTTACTCCATGTAATTTCACTGGAATACAGCCCTCCCCCCATTTTCTTCATAGCATCGCATTTTTCAGATGTCAAAGATAACAATAGGATGGTGTTAAGCTAGGGAAAGCCAAACCCTGCAGTATCTTAAACTGGATGAATCTTTATTGCTTTGTGTCTTTGTATCCAGAGCAGCTCCTTAGCATTGGCAGTTTCACTCAGCGAAGGTAGATTTATACATGGGTTGGTGTCGGGTTGTCTGGGTTGACCTACATATAAAAGACACTTGGCAACACAAGCAAAGTGGATGGGTTGAGAAGGAGGCCCAGGGCGATGTGAGTGAGAGAGGGGCACCCGTCTATTTTGGGGCTTTATGCTGCTGCCCTGTAGTACCTGGGCACCTTCCACGGAGCGTGGTCCCGATGCTAGGCAGTAGGGCACGTCAGTGGGAGATTGCTCTCAGATAGGGATGTGTGTCAAGCTGACTTGACTGCTTGGTTTATTCTGTGTTGATTTTTGCGGCTGAAACCACTCATTATCAGCCAGCAGGAGTCGTCATCCAATTTCAAGTGGTAAACTCTTCAGTCTGCCTTGTCTCCAGGCAGAAAGTGGTCATTGAACAGCTAATCCTCAAACTCATTTTTGCTGCTTCTGCTGCTGACTTGTCCATTCAAGCCAGGGCTCCACAAGCTTTTTTTAAACCCAGCAGCAGTGAACGCTGGCTCCAGAACGAAGCCTCCAGCACTCAAACCTCCGAGGGGATTTTGCATGAGTGAGGGCATTATGATCTGGGTCCGTGTCTACCCAGAGATTCACATCGTGCCCAGCACAGACTTTTTCATTCACTCATCCACAAGTTGTAATACCGAACTAGGGGATGTGTACCAAGAACGCTGGGCCAGAATGTGAGTTTGGGGAAGGAAGATAAGAGAGAGGTTTTGAACATATACCGCAGCGCGTTGCTTCTGTTAGAATGAGCAGTACTTTATCCCCCGAGTGGGTGGTAGGCTGACTACCTGCATGTCTATGTAAAACTGCCCCCCCGACGGGCACGAAGAGAACGAAATCTGTTCTGCTGGTAGTTAAAGACATCCTCGTTCAGCTCTGTTGGTACAGATAGGCGCTTTTGCAACCAAGGCATCTGGTCCCAGTGAAGTCGATTAAGTTGTGCTTACTTAAGTGCTGGTGAATCATGTCGATTCACCTTGGTTCTCCATGTACAGCATGTGTACAGTCAGACATGTTGGTAAATGTTAGCTATAGTTTCACACACGGTATGCCAAGGGACTCATGACTGATTTTTCTTGCAGACTCCGAACCTTGCACTCCCGACACCCCGTCCGCCACTGCCTCGCCATCGACGTCGGAAGAACCGGGACCTTTCACAGCTCCACCATCACCATCCTCTTCCTATGACCATGGTGCCCCCTCTTTTTCGCCACCTTTATCTACCCGCATCTCAGGTTTCCAGCCTGAACTGCCTACGGTTCCCCCACCCGCCCCAGCAGCTGCCTCCAGAGCCACTCCACATCCTCCTGGTCCCCCACTGCCTGTCTCTGCTTCAGCCCTTCACCCAAGTCTTTACTCACCTGGCAATGCCTCCCACCTCCCTGACTGGCTGCCCTACCTCGCCTCCGCAACCTCAGCCACCATCCAGGGAAAGGAGGAAGAACAGCCGTCTGCAGGGCCTGGCCCCACAGAGAGCGTGAAACGATGCGGGAGCCCACCTCTGCACATTTATGGGCAGGGAAATGGCCAGGCAGAATCAATGGAGGAGCTGCCCCCCGAGGCAGTTTGCTCACCACCAGCTGCCCACGACGTCCCCCCCAGTGCTGGGCAGGCACCTCCAAGTGTAGGAGACATATTGACAGAGCTGCGGACAATGAACAGCCACCTTTCCATTATCGCTAGAGCCCTTAGCCAGCTAGCGTCATCCTTAGCACCACAGCAGGACTGCACAGATACCCCAGCTCCCCAGGACTGAACTCTGCGTCATCTTACTGCCCTTTGCAAGAGTCTCTTATGAATGAGCTGGTCAGGAAGCGTCACTGGGGGAGGAATAGTAGAGAGAGGGCTTGTGCAGATCTGAATGGCCGGTGACTGTTTATCGTGTCCTGGTACTTACCGTGTCTCCCTGGCAATGGTTCTTTCCCCCTCCTTGTAAATTGCTGCATATAGAAAATTGTTCTGTGGAGTTAATAAAATGGTTTCTATTTCTTTACATCCCTTTCATGCTTCGTCACTCCCCTCATTGCATCTTTTTGCCATCATGGGCATCACTGGACCTGGAAGTCAGCAAGACCTTGGGCAGAAAGTATGGGGAGGCAGACTGTGGAAAGAACAGGAGGCGCGAGGAGAGAATCCAAGGTGACAAACAATTACTAGTGATTAGCTGCATGGGAGGCAACGAAAACTGCTGAACAAGGAAGAGAACAGAAAGGCAAGAAAGAACAGAGCACAGACGCGGAGAGGAGCTTAGTTCTCCTATTGCCTTGCTGGTTCCCTTGAAACAGCACTCGGGTAGCACAGCACCACTAAACTTGGAACTCCTCCCAGCTCACAAAAGTTAAGAGGTAATTATCATTGCAGACACAGGTAAGGTCTGCGATAAACAGCTGCAAAACAATGCAAGCCAGTCGTGTAAGCAATATCAGCCTAAATGGCTGCTGAACAGCCTCATTACTCCTACAGGGTGCAAATGAAAGGCAGCGGCGCGTTAAATATACCTGCAGGACTCTACCCATTATAGTTGCCAATACTGTATTAGGGATTCTTCAAGGACACAAGTAGACTAAGCCAATTTACAGCAATTAGACCACTACATGCAAACAGATCCTGGGATCCTTGCCATGTCATCCTCTCAAGCCTGTTGCCATGCTGCCTAAAAGTAGTTTCCAAAGCAAGAAGTGGCAGATAAGCACTTTAGCTGCATTTTTGCCTCTGGGGAAAGGAATTAGCTGTGCATGCTGCTGTGTCAGGATCTACATCTCCAAGGGGCAGAGTTTGGTGTTAGGCTGTTGATGTCCAGGCTGACCCAGACAGAAAAGGCACTTGGCAACAGCAGTAAAGTAGATGGTTTGAGATGGATAGGGGTTCACATGTGTGTGTGAGCCATGCGGTAGCGGGTGCATAACTTCTCCCCAGCAAAATTATGCTTCTCAGTGTTAATGCACCTGTAGAAAAAATGCACGACAGTGGGCACATGTACATGAGATGCTAACTGCACAGCAGCCTAATAACACCGTGCAGTAGTGTGCTGGGCAAAAACCATGCTAATACGCTACTGCTCGGTAGTCTTAGGCTACTGTGCAGTAAGCGTCACTAACAAACCCATGCACCGGCACTACCATGCCATACTGCAAGTTACTGCACATTGATTTAGTACTTGGTTAACCAAGTACTAAACTTAATGCGCAGTAATGCCAGTGCATTAATGTACATGTAGATGCACCCAGTGACGATAAAATGCTCTTATTCAAGGGGATTCAGACATGGAGCAAGTTATGGAAGATTAGACTAAGCAATGTTCTTTGAACTAGACACTACACGACTTATCAATCTTTACCATCACATCTGATATTTAAAGGAAACAACTCCTTAGGAAGGGTTGAAGGGAAGGGAAGGATCCTTTGTGAAGGCTAACATGAATTTGGCATACCAATCTAATGTAGACACTCAACAGTTAGGTGCCCCTGATGGGAAGGCATCGTAGAAAAAAAATGTAGCTAGACAGACAGAAAGATAAGACCGAAGAGGAAGTGTACTGTCTACTTGTAGATATTTCTGTTACAGATGAACCTAAGCCACAAAGATTGAATGAAGATACAAACTTCCCCAAAGCTCAGGTGTATTTGAATTTGAGGTTTCAGTTACTGTGTACATATTTATAAATAAACCTATCCATATATTTGTGTGCATGTGTCTATGTGCATGAGAGAGAAACCAGCTGCAGTGGTTTATCTTTTTTCTCTACCACTGCTCTGAAACATTTACTTCCAAAAGATTTTTGATGAAAAAATTGAGGGGGACTTTTCCAGAGAGAGTAAAAAATGTCCCCAACAAAACTTCCACTTTCTTCCTAATGTTCCTTCTGTTTCAACAGAAACCTCTTTTCTATTTTTCAAAAATGAAATATTTCTCTTTGGCTCTTCCAACACGGTTTTTATTATATTTTCTGAAAAAGGGAAAGAAGTTAAGAGGGAGACTACCCTGCGCCCCTTTAATGTTACCACTTTTCCCTTTTATTTCCACTGAAAAAATTGGGAAGCGAGACAAAACAGAGGCAAACTCAAAAAGCAAAAACTACAAAAAAGTCAGCTTTTGAAATGTATAATTAAGTTAATTGTCTTATGCAAAAGAACCCAAATTATTTTGTCAAGTAATTGGGGAAAAATTACGACACGTTTGTACTGAAACATTTCTCATGGAAAAGATGGACATTTTATGCTACCATTTCTGGTTATTGCTCCTCACGTACATAACCATGCTCTGAGTTGCAGTGGTAAAAGGAATACCTTTGAACTGTCATTTTGGCCTGTATTTACAGCTAACTCTAGTAAAAGACCATTTAATTATGCCGCGTAATCTCAACGTCAAAGTGCAGATAATTTGCAGCTGAGCTAGGAATGTCTTGTAAATGTTCTAAAAGCAGCAAGTCGTTTGCAAACAAGTTAATCTCAGGATCGCAAACATGTTTTTAGGATTTCAATTTTTCCTTGCCATCAACAACCTGGTAACGCCTCGGCTTTCGTTATAATTCCATTCTATAAACCCCAGAGAGTAACCCAGCTATCACATGAAACCTTTACGAGCCATCTGTGTCCTGGCCACGTCATGTAAAAGCTGCTTTGGTGAAGACAGGCATATATTCCCTTTTCTGTCTCTCTATTAAGGTGAACAAGCCAATTTCTGCTCTGATCCAAGAAGGCCTGTTAGGTATTGGAGAATTCAGCATCCTTTTCCCTGATCACTAAGCCTAAAGACCGTATGGATGCATTGATGATATTCACAGATCATGTCAAAGCCGACAACATTTCCTACATGTACACAGCTCTAGGGAATTGCTTTGAACACCCCTTGTCATGGTATCATCCCAGGATTTTAGTTGCCAATCTAAGATGTTCTCGCTGGCATAAGAGCATAGGAAAGTAGAGCTAGAAGGGACCTCATTAGGTCATCTAGTCAAACCCCTAGTATAAGCCACAATCATTCCTGATTAAACCATCCCAACCAATCTGCTCCTGAAAATTTCCAGGGATAGAGATTCCAGTTTCTCTAGGTAGCTTGTTCCAATGTTTGGCCACCCTCATAGTCAGAAAGTTCCTCCTAATCTTCAGTCTAAACGTCCTCTGTTGCAGCTCGAGGCCATTGCTCCTATGTCTGTCCCATACGGCCATAGAGAAAAGCCCATCTCCATTCTCTCTATAATTGTCCTTCAGGTAGTCCAAGACTGTTATCCAATCCCCTGCTCAGTCTTCCCTTCCCCAGAATACATAACCCTAGACCTTTCAGCTTTTTCTCATAAATCTTGCTCCCCTGGCCTCTAATCATGTTTTCCCTCTATGCTGAGCTCTCCAATTTGCCCACACCCATCTTGAAGTGTGGGGCCCACAACTGGACACAGGCCTCACCAGTGCTGAATAGAGTGGGATAATCATTTTCGTGACATTCCTGATGGGTTGTATGCTGGGATTGAGTACGCACTTAGTAGAGTTGCCGATGACACCAAATTGAGTGGCACTACTGCAAAGGGTAGGGCCATGACCTGGATAGACTGGAGAAATTGTCTGCAATCAACTGGATGAAACTCGACTAGGAGAAGTGCAAATCCTGCTCTTGGAATGAAAAAGTCACAGGCACAAATACAGGCTGGGGGGCGACGAGCTCAGCTGCGGTACTGCGGAGAACGGCATCCCTTCTGGTCTACAAGCACTGCAATCTGAGCTGGCTCTGCTGGAATCACAACTTGGACTTAGCCTGATCCCTGGCTTTAGATGTCAGCAGAAATCTTTGTCTCTCTTTCGAGATTCCAGCAGCTTCTGAGTTGTGTATGTGCCACTTGGATGTGTCTAACACAGCTGTCAGTTTTCCCCATGATTTTTATATGCTGGCTCTTCAGCATATACATATTATATGACGGCCCTTCAACATGCATTAGTCTGCCCTTACAGGAGGGTGGTGGAGGAGTGGGAAGGGAAGTATATCTTGATGCTCCTTCCAAAAAGGGTGAGGCTTCTCCAGTGTCACGGTCAAAGAAATAAAATTCAAGGTGCCCCTACCCGATAAACAAGAAACAGACTGAAGTCCTAGAGGTTTATTCCTGGGACCTGCTGAAAGTAAAACAGGACCAGAACTCCTAGATGGACCCAATGACTCTCGGATGATACATGGAAACAGTCCAGGGGTTAAACTGGTATCTCTATGGCCAACAGATAATACAGCAAATTAGTCTGTGGACATCTCTATGCTGAAGTGACTACAGCTCACATAAACAAGACTGAGTTATCTCACGTCCTGCTCAGTATATTGCAGTGAATTTCTAATTATTTTATATTTCAACTCGTCTGGTCGGTTTTGTAGCTCAGGCTAAGCTATACGCTACAGCAGCTGCGCAGTAGCATAGTATCAGAACCACATTTCCTATGGCTGGCTCTCCTCCTGAGCCACCTTCAGTAGGAGTGGTGGTGGGCGCTCTTGCTAACAGCCCGCCCATGTCCTTGTGCTTGGCGAGCTTGGCTGAGGAGTGCAACGTGTCCAGGTTCACATGCCGTCTATGTGAGGGGTGGGGGCTAAAACTGGCCAGCCCCCAGGCAAGCGCTCTAAAAACTAGTCTACTGGGCTAAACAGTGTGAGGACCATCCTCCCCCCTCTTTTCCTCCTTCTTGGAAAAATAGGCTCCAAAAAAATCTGCATAAGCGGAGTTGGATTTGGGTCTGTGTCTCCTATGCACCATTGTACAGCATCATAATCGATGGCTACAGGGATGGGCAAAGAGATACAGAGCCTTTCACCTCCAAGATGATATTTTAAGTACATCTCTTTGGCAAGGATGCAGTAGACTGCATAAAATGAACTGATGGTCTCAGCCCAGCACAGTGTCCCCCCGTTGGGCATTCCCTGGGGAGGCTCCTTCCTTCCCCAGCGGTCCTGCAGACTCATTCACTCTTTGCTCCACCATGACACAATAAATCCATATGGAGATCGCTACTGAGATTGCTATTGGCATTGATTTCTGCTCAAGAAGTCACAGGACTCAAGCGTCCTGCAAAGGAACCGAGATACATTCTTGCGCTGCAAGAACATGCAGACTCACTGTAGGTCAACTTGTCTGGACTGTGTTATGCGGGAGGCCAGGCTAGATGACTAGAGTGGTCCCTTCTGGCTTTAAAATCCTATGAATCAATGCTTTTTCTGGGAGAAAAACTGGTGATCTCATGTTCCATACATCCTCCGCAAACAGATCTATGGTGTTTCCCACTGGGACGGCACCGAGACGGCACGCTTGACCCTTCTGCTGGGGTAGAAGAACTGAAAACTCCCGAGGATGGAACTGATAGTGGAAGTGAAAACTTGTGCTTAAAACAAATGTCCAGCCTTACCCCTTCTCCTGAGCCAAGAGAGCACTTCTGTTACTGTGGCGAGCCTCTGAAAGCCTCCTCTGCCTTTCCTTTCTTTTAGAGGTTAGGGTCTCAAAAGTAGAACTGGACGCTTCGCAGCTCTACGCTGTGCTTGACTGATGTGCTCAGCTTCCAGTATTTCCAGTGGGAGCTCTGCGAGGAGGTAAGAGGCTGTACATAGCGTATTAGACTGCAACCCAAGAAGGTGGGGGAAATCACAGGTTTACTCAATAAGAAATTGAAGGAGGCATGGTTTTTCACTTTGTTTTATGCAGCGTGCATTGTGCTACTAATATTTGTATACACATTCCCTATAACTGAGCTCAAGTCCTCCAATAAAAATAATTAAAACAAGAACCAGTGCTGGGGATGCATTCCTCTTGCATTAGCCCAGCCGAAAACTGGCAGCACATCCAGCCTGGAAGCGGGTTCAGTCCTCGGGATAAGATGGCTATTCAGTGTGTTTTTGTCTGTGAAGTATAATGCAGGTACAGTCTGCAGATGCTCCTGTGGAGCCTTCTCCCAGCCCACAAAGTAATAGAGCCTGCATGCCTCCAGCTTCCTATTAGACATTTTACCACAGCGTCTTTCAAAATCATCTGAGCTTCTGTTTAATTTATTTCAGACTGAGCCGCTGGCCAGGCCACCCATGTCAGAGCACTGCATTAGCCTTATCCACATCCCTGGGGACTAATCCTGGATACTGAGCAAAGCCTAGGCCCACAGGGTTTCTGAATGGGTTCCCTCTGGCCATGTTTCACAGTAGTTTTTATCCCCTAGGGTACGGCTCACAGTCCGGTCCCACCTTGACCCCAGGAGCACAGAGTTACCTTGGAGCATGTAGAAGTCAACCCCCTTCTCACCCTCTCCGTGCCATCTTCCACTGCCTCCCCTGACGTTATGTCCCATTGAAAAAAGAAATATTTAGGAGAGAGAAGTGACCACCAGCTTCACCGTTTACCTAGGTGTGTCTAAGCCCCTGAGTGCACACATGCCACTTCAAAGAGCGTGCGAGCTACACGATTCTAGAAGTGGGAGGTCTCTTGCTATGTGGCTTCGACGGAGTGAGTTCACCTTGTGGGGTAGTCAGGAAGGAGAGGCCCGGAGGCGTTTGACCCACTGGAGCACTTTGGACTCCATGAAAGAGCTTCAGAGTTACAGCCTCGGTGGTTGGTTGGGGTGATTTCCTTTCTTTATGCTTCACCTAGATCACCGGATAACGAAACTCTCCTCTTTGCTTGGCCATACAGGGTAAGACCATGTGCTGTTTAAACCTATGATCTCATCGCCACTGCTGCAAGACAAACTGAACTGAAACAAGGCAGTTGGTGCTTGCGGACCAGGGGACTAGAGGTGAATAAAGCAGTAAGTAAGAGAGACTCCCTTGGCAGGCTGTCTTTCCAATGTCCTTGCAAGCTGCTAGTATGCTAAGACCACTTACCGTCATGCTGACCAGCTTTCTTTTCTCTAGGAATTGCTCCCTGCTGGTTTGCTCGTGTTTTGCCTTACACATAAATTGCAAGGATATCGGGGGTGACATCTTCGGGATAAAGTTGGGATCAAGTTTGGCAAGTTTTCAAATGAATGTTTCCATCTTATGAAATGAACTTGGGTTTGCAAAATGTGTTCTCTCTCGCTCTCTTTCTAGTTAATCTATAAAGGCGCATGTATACCCTGCTAAATACCTCTAACTTTATTCCAGTAACACAGTTGATCCAATAAAAGATATTGCCCAAACAATCCTTGCCTGTCACATAATTTATCAGAGCCACAACATCACTCTGACACTACCATGCCGATTTGTAAACCCTTTGAGCCGGGGACAATCTTCTCGTTCTGTGTTTGTACAGTGCCCAGCGCAATGGGATCCTGGTTCCTGGCTCTGCTTCCTAGGAGCCGTGATAATACAAATGCTGATAATAATTAACGACAACCCTGGGAGTGCATTCATCTCGAGCAAGAACGCAGTGGTACAGAAATTCAACTCGGAGGAAGATACCACAAACACTTGTTGGGTTTTGTTTCAAACCGTGTCTCAGAAATAGGTTAGCCAGAAATAGTAACTTCTCTCTGTGGCTCTTGCTCGTAGATGTGCTTCACAGTTACATGAGACTGTACACATCACTTAATTACTGCATTTTCTCTGTAAGGATCTCTGATCTGTACTGCTCAGTCAGGTGCTCTGTCTAGACAGTTTCCAAGTCACTTGCTCCTCTATAGCTAGTTCAGTCTTCTTGTAGTTCTGGGGAAAATGTTGACATTTTTCTCCCATTTTGATTCCTTATTAATTTGGATTTATGCTCACACAGTGTACACTTCATGCTAACATGAAGGGTCTTATTCAGATGGCCCTGGACAGATCTGGTCACTAGAGGTGGATGGAATTTTTTGGACGAAATTTTGTGGAAAATGTAGGTTTGAGTTAAACGAAACCTTTTGCAAAGTTCTGCTGATCGTGGCAAAGTGTTTTGGTAAAGAACAAGTGTGAAAAAAATGAGAAAAGTCAAAACCGGTCAGTTCTGCCATT
>JAGPOW010003642.1:2403896-2419084 GCA_030014935.1 Caiman crocodilus | reverse complement strand
GAAACCTTTTGCAAAGTTCTGCTGATCGTGGCAAAGTGTTTTGGTAAAGAACAAGTGTGAAAAAAATGAGAAAAGTCAAAACCGGTCAGTTCTGCCATTTTTTCAGTTTAGAAGGATATCTTGTTTAGAAATGTATCTTCATTTTATTAAAAGTGCTAGCAGTGTTTTAAAAAGCTCGTGAAATATTTTATCAGCTTTTGACACGAAATACTTTTTTTATTGGTTCTTTCACTAGACATTTTGACAACTCATTGATCAGACTGATGGAAAAATTAGGGCTTTATTTTTTTAGAACTGCAATGGAACTGAAAAAGCAGTTATTCACACAGAACTTCTAATAACGACGCTAATGTCTATCAGACCAAATCAGCCCATTAGGAAATGCGTCATAGGATGGGTACCTGGGATAGGAGTCCCAGTCCCAAAACTTCCTGCAGCTTCTGTAAGGGGGGAAAGCAAAGGCCTTGAAATTGTTGATGCCCGTAGGTCTCCTATGCCGTACCATTCATTACTGATCAGGTCACATATGGCTCTATTATGTAAATATGGAGCTCGTGGGTCATTTTCTCAGACAGTGTAAATCAGCACAGCGCCACTGGCTTCAGCTGGCCTCAGTGGAGGTATGCCACTGTATACCAGATGTGGATCAGGCCCCACAGACGTTAGCTGTCAAACACCACGGATAATGTTGGGCTCATGAAATCAAGTCTGCTGACAAGTGCTAGAAGCAAACATTTTTTTAAACTTATGTTTCATATAACTAGGAACAATTTTTATGTTTTATCCCTACTTTTATATCTAAGTCACTGATTTGTAGTCACACTTTTACTGCATCTATTCACTATATTCACTGTCGCTGCTATTTTATATTTCACTCCCACTACCATACTAGGTATTGCCATCATCATTTGCTAAACGCACAGGCCTCAATTCAGTGGGACTGCCTTACAGTCATTCAGGGTCTGGAGAATGCAACCCAAGGAGTGGAAGAAGTTGTGTAGGGCTGCACAGGAGGCTTTAACAAAAGTAGTGGGATGAAAATGAGCCAAAGAAAATTTAGGCTGAGCATCAGGAAAATGTTCCTAGCAGTGAGGTCTGCTAGTCTGTGGAATGATCTCCCCGGGGAAATGGGGGAAGCTGACTAGACAAAGCAATGAAGAACACATTGTAGGGAGCAACCGTGCAACAGTAGGGGAATGGTCAAAATGACCTAATAGTATTTTCCAGGTCTAATTTCCATGATTCAGTTTATACACGGGAGTATTGTGCAGTAGATGACTACTGCACTCTGCCACATCAACTGCTGCCTTGGGCAGCTGCCACAAAGCCTATTGTCAGGCTGGGAAAGATACCTGTACTCCAACATCTAGACCCTTCGTGGGGTCCCATCATATGCAGGATACTCTTGGTGGGACTTTGACCATGTGCTTCGTATTCTTTGCTTCTACAATCAAATGTCACTTATGCGTTCCTGCACTATTTCTTTCTGTGCATTCCCAGCCTGACGGTTTTTGTGCGTTTGCTTTCCCTTCAAAATGTAGGCTAGTGTGGTAAAACAAATTTGAAAATAAAACTCGATCAGCATAGAAACAATTGAGAATTATCAGAACAGAACGGCTTGAATGACACAGGAGTTGTTTGCTTTGTTTTGTTTTCCGTTTTCCCCCTGATGTCTTGGACATCTGTCCCAATATGGGATGGGGAAAATTTTCAAAATCACAAAAATGTTCACAGGATATTGCAACTGCTCTGCTTTCTGCTTGGTGCCTGGATGGGGGTCAATGAAACATGGAAGAAAGATCATGAAGAGTGCTTTCTGCTTTTCCTCTTTGCAGCAGAGAGCCTGGGGCTCTCTCTTCCTTTCAGGGAGAAAAGCAGCCCAGAGAGGAAGCGCTGCAGGCCAGGTAGGGTGCAGCAGCTGCAGGGTGCCATAGCAATGAGGCCAATTAGCAGGTGCCTGCAGGCAGCCCATGGTAGCCTCCTTCCTGGAAAGGGGCCAGGCCATGGGAGACATATAAATCCAGGGTCTGAGCTGGCAAGTTAGATTAGCTCTGCAAGCCACAGGGGTAGGAGCTCCTGGCCAGGGGAGCTGCCTGGGGATCCCCAGTGAGGCCTGGGGAGCTCACGGGGGTATAACCCCAGAGCTGGGAAGCTGTGCGGGCACCTGGTGTAAGGGGACGTTTTCCCTCTTAGAGGGGAATAGGGCTGCTTCTCCTTTTTGTGTGATGCTGGTGGGCATGAAGGGGACTGTTTATGTTATAACCCGGGGGTTTATTGTTTAGGTTGCAGTTAGCACCGGTGGCTTGGGTTTGGGTGTAAAGAGGGGCTTGGGGGTCCCATTAGTACCCTGGGGACACGTGATCACCCTGATCCCTGCCAGGGGCAGGCTCAAGACCCAAGTGAGTGTTGAGCTTGGAGCAGGGCAGACCATAAGCCTAGGCAGGGGCCAGGCGTCCAGCACTTGAGGGGGGCATCCAGACAGAGGCCAGGGACCTGGTGCCTGAGACGGGTGCAGCTGGGCAGGGGTCCAGTGCCCAAAAGGGCTAGACCACAGCTGGTGCCTTACAGATAGGTCCAATACAGTGGGTGCAGGCTAAAAGAAAAAGGTGGGGGTGGCCAAGGAGGCCAAAGTCCCAGGAGGAGTAATGATACAGCAACACCCACGAGGCTTGGGGCATGGTGTAAGGGAGGAATGGAGCCATGCAATTAGCCCCCGAGTCTATTGGTACGCTACAGTGGCATGGTCAAGGGAGGCCCAGTAAGGGACCTGGGAGTAGTGTAGTCAAGACCAGTAGCGTTCCAGGGAACCCCAGTGCAGGTTCAGCTTGACTGGGCACACGCTAAAGCCTGTGGATAGCCTCCCGTTTAATCCTATTATCACATCAAGGCATGGTGGGTAGGACAGAAGGGCAGGCACCCTAGAGGCAGAGGGGGCATGGTTACGTAGCCACCAGGGGCCATCACGGCTGCCCCTTGGGTCCCAGTATGCTACACTCATACAAAGATTTCATCCTCATTCTTTCTTAGGCTACATCTACCCAAAACATTGGGGCTTTAACAGATGAAAATAGCTGTAGCTCTACTGAAGTCCAGTTTATTTATACCAGCAGAGAACCACACCTTGGAAGTCAGCATGATGGACGGCACAACGGGTCTTTTATATAGGCAGGAGGACCGATTCCCTATTGCCGTACGGTGAGTGGGCGCAACTAAACTAGTGGAGCTCATTAGTTTATACTGGGCCTGTGGTTGGATCAGTTGTACAGCTGGGATTCATGTTTGGTTTTCAGACAAGTTGAGCAGTGTTTCAGACCCGACGGCTTCATTCATGCCCTATTCTTCTGCGCCTCGCGTGCACGTACATCCCCGCTCATACCTAGCAATCAAGCGGCAGCTTGATGGAAGATGGAAACGTAAAGCAGGCAGCTGATCAGCTCTGTATTTAGTGGAAGATGACTGAAGACACAACGGGGAAATTACTGAAAAAGACTCTAAAACAAACCTCTTCCCCGCTCGTGTTCAAAAAACAGCCTTGCCAGCAATTAGTACATAATGGTTGAGGAGGGACGTATTAGGATAAGACAGAGCTAATTTCCCTTGTAGGAAAGGAAAATAAAGTGTACTCGTTAGTAACACTTCTGTCTTCGCTGGCTTTTTCTTACCAGTTCCTGTCTCGTCCGGAACTAATTTCTTTACAGTTACTGAATCAGTATAACCACAAATCAAGCAAGAGGAAAATGATAACCTGTTGAACTCTGCTAAGACCTGTGAGCAGGTCTGTGCCTGCCTCTGTGAAACTGAGCCTCTGCAGCTGTGAAAGGTCTCACGTGCGCTCCTCGCTCTGGCTTTTCCATCATCTTGTCATTTCCTCAGACAAAGAAGAGAGAGAGAGAGAGAGAGAGAGGGCCACAAGTGTTTTAAAAAAGTCAAAGCCATCAAGGATTTTCAGGGGGAAAATGTGGCTATTTAGCTGGAAGAAGACGCTGGACCCCTTAAATAGAAGGGGCTATAAGCATGACTGAGGAGGAGAAATGCACGGTGAAATGGCACTTGCAAAAGATTTTCAAAGTCCAGTCCCATTGGCTTAAGCGGCACCTTGCTAAAACCACGCTTAACAGGCCAATAAATATAACACTACTGAGCAGAAAAAGAAAAAAAGGAGTAGTACTAAGCTGATTATGCCAGCATCAGCTGCTTTATAAATTATCGCCCAATAAAAACTATCAAGATGTGAACTAAAATATCCCAGATCTCTATTCTGGGAAGGAAAATATAACTTGGAGCCCTTCCGGTGTCATAATTCTTTTATTTTTTATTATCATCATGTAAAGGTCTATCTATTCAGCTGGCCCCATCACTGGGCTGCTTGTATTCTCACTGTTTCCTGGGGGGAAGATGCTCTCTTTTTAGCAAGGGGTCCTTTGCATTACATCTTGGAGTGCCCAAGAGGAGCAATAAATATTTGGGACCAGATGCTTAGCTGATTTAGGTCAGGGCAGTTCCATTGTAATCAATGTACTTGTGCCAATGTACACCAAGGATCTGGTCCTAAGTTGCTTTGCATGGATTCTCAGTTGATGCAAATTGACTCCATTGGTCCAATGGGATCTATAAACATTTACTCTTGCCATGGGCAAATCTAGGATTTTAAAAGTGGGGGAGGGGGTGCAGATGGTGTGGCAAGGCATCATGTTCAACACAACACATTTTTCTCTAGTTAAATAGAAACTAAAAGCTTTACTAATATACTAAAACCCTAGTGCTACATTATTCAGCTTAAGATCAAAGCAAAAACAAATATAATTTTACTGGAATGGGTACCAAATTGCTAAATTATACATTAAATGTAACACGGACGAGGCAAAAAATAGTCAAAAGACATTGTGTCATTAGTCCTGTAGTCACTCCAGTCAACTGCACATCTCATTCTGATTCATAAAACAAAATCTAGTTTTACTGAGCATCTTGACAGTGCTTCCAGTACCTCAGTGCCATTCATTTCTACACTGGAGTTAATATTACCACACCTAAGTTTACGGTTTTAGCTAGAGCTAAAAACAGTCTACAGAACTACGAAACAGAAGAGAGATATTACTAGGGATAGCTAGCAGACAGCAGAAATGCAAAAGAAAGGAGGCAAAAGAAAAGCAGAACATCAAGACTATTAAAAGAGAGAGAGGGTCCTTAACACCTCTGAAGTCAAGAGAGATTAGCAGGAATCAGGTAGATTGTAATGAGTCATGAAATCAATTCAGTCCTTCAGTGCTGCTTGAATAGAAATGCCACTGCCTCTCCTGTGCAGTGGGTTTTAAACGTTGGGTAGAGCAGGAAGGAAAGACAAGTATAACTGCACCACTTCAGACCCCTGGATCTGCTACTGGCTCTCCTGCTAATGAGCTTCTACCCCCTTCAGTCTAGATATTTTCTTGGGTCTTTCCTCAGACTCACAAGATAAGGCTGCCGTCTCCCCCTACTGCTGAATATAACTATGTTCTTGAATCATACAACCACAAATGGAGAAGCTCAACGATCACGGATGATTGTTCTCTGTAGCAATGGTTTAAGGGCTCAGCGTGGGTGAAAGGCCTGGGCGACAGCCCTTTCACCTTCTTCTGAGATGGCAGCCTTTGATGAGACCTCGAGGGGCATGTTTTTCTTTCTCTTGCTGGGTCCTGCATGTAACTGTTGACATTAGGAGAAGAACACAGTCTGGACTTTGCAGGCAGAGAATAAGAAAGCCTGTTGTGCCCTTCTGGTACTCATGTGAACTCTTACATTTCTATGGCACCTTACAGCATAAGGTTGCTCAAGGCTCCCTGCCTACTACCCAAAAGAAGAGGCAAGTTGAGATCGGGATGGGCACTGGTGTGGGCTTCTGCACACTTGGGACTGACTCACTCTGCAAAAGGTCATCTTGATGACTGTGATCAAGCCACTTTTCTCCTCCATGTCTTAGTTCATCTGTAAATTGGAACAAATGATACTCTTTTAACACTTTGAAGCCTACAGAGGAAAAATGCTATACAATGGCTAGGAGTCATTGCTGTGGCCTATGCACTAGACTGAGATCTATGAGTTCTGGTTGCATTTTCTGGCCCTTAGAGATATATTGACTTCCCACAGGCAGTTCTCTCAAGCAGAAGGGCTGTGCTGCTGGCTTACCTAAGCAAAAGCCATTTGGTTCTTCCATAGGCTTCCCATATACTCTTGGGCAAATCATGTAGGGTCATGGCCAATAAAAGTGTTAGGTGGGATTGAAATACCTCAGTATAAAATGTCAGTCTTGAAAACCCCCCTTTAGCAGTTGCCTGAACCCCCCGGGGATAGCCCTGACCCAGAGCTTCCCCAGTCTCACCAGAGCTCAGCAGGTCCATGCCTGGCTCACACCTCAGCCTCGTAGAAACGAGGGAGTCCTCTGCTTACACCCCCAGGGAGACTCAGGATCCACTAGGGCAATCTTTTGGACAGATGTGCCACAAATTAGCCCTGCACCCACCCAAAGTGCCACTCTGCTCTCCTTTCTCTGCCTGATCTGCTGCTCTCCTTTCTGCTCCTGGCCTGATGCTCCGTTTGCTCTGCCGCTTTGTGTTCTGCTTCCTTCCTTGGGCTCCCTGTCTGATTTGCTGCTTTGCTTTCCGCGTCTGGCTCATCTGCTGCTCTGCTGCCTGCTCCCTCCTTGATCTGCCTGCCACGTGCCCCACATAGAGGCTGCCTGTGCCAATTGTGGCACATGCCATGCAGGTTGGTCACGCCTGCAGTAGGTATTACTAGAGCAAAACTAACCAACAGTGACAGGGTCCTCACTCAGGAAGGGATGCATTTGCCTAAAAGGGTTGAAAAGCCAGCTTTTCTGGCCTACAGCATGCCAGGGATGAGCCTAGCACTGCGTCCAGCAACCTCTGACTCCCCACTCTAAATAGCCAGGCTCCCTTTATGTTTGTGGTGCTCAGAGGCAACTTTTGGCAGGTGCCCAGAACAAGGTTCATCTTCTGGCTTTTAGAGCCATAGCAAGATGTGTTCCCTGCCCCGATACTTTGGTCCTGGGAAGTGGGGGCCTGGGTGCAATTCTTGCCTCAGCCTGAGGTGGGCATCCAAACCCACCCCTCCGAGGAGAGCACTCTGCCCTCCAGGCTCGGAGGCTGATGTGCGTGTAGGTGCTCTCCACCCTCCTGTTGAAACCAAGCCCCGTGCAGTAGAGAATTCAAGACTTATTGAGCCAGGGAGAGAGAAAGCACCAGTAGTGCGTGACTCTGTAGGTATTGTGGCTAGGGCACTCCGCTGAAGAGGCTGCCAAGCCTGCTTCTCCATTTGCATCAAACAGCTCTGGGGACCAGGAGCGGTAATCAGGAATCCTCTGTTCGAGGTGAATTATAGGTACTGGCCTTTGACGTCCCTATGCTTCAGTGCCCAGTCTTCAGCTTGCATACGGTATCTCTTACCCTCCGGCTGCTTTGTCTTTAGATTATAAACTCTTCCAGACAGTCTCTTTCTGGAAGTATGCAGGACCCCTAGCACAACTGGCTCTTGATAAATTAACTCATTGATAATGATGGTGATGAGGATGATAAAGAAATACAGTGACCTCTAGTGTGGACCTTGACATACTTCTAGTGAACTCTCCCGGTGCCCCTTCAATTGTTCTCTGCTGGCTTCTGCCTGTGGATTAATAGATTCAAACCCATTACTGAGTCCCCAGACTGAATAGGCAAACAGAAGCAGCTGACAGGTTCCCCTGGCATTCCTGGCAGGACTAACTGGGCAGAGCGGCAGGACATGAATGTTGCAAAGCTGATAGCGAGAAATGTGTGCATAGTCATTCCAACTGGCTTTTTGCTTAGACGGAAAGGCAGTCCAATCCTTCCCCGACGAGAATTACCTATGTCACCACAGAGGGCCAGGATCTTTGCTTGACGTCTCGGCTAAAAGGCACTTGTGGCACCATCAGTACCAGTGTGCCCCCTTACTCCAGGCTGTGCGTAGTCAGAATCAGCACCGACTCAGCTGGGCAAGTGAATCTCTGGTGGTGCTTGCTGTTGCTGCACCTGCTCTAGATACAGGCTGCACTTCTCCCAAATCTCACTCACTTCTTGTTACAAGTGAAAAAGAAACACTAGGGCTGTGAGTCACTGCTTGGGGACACCTGCTAACTCCCTCTTGGCTGATCAGGAAACTTCCCAGGGAGGTGGTCCTCGCCCCTACCTCGGGCAAATTCAAGAGGAGGTTGGACGATCACCGGTCTGGGGTCTGGTGAGCCCAGCGTTCATTCCTGCCTGTGGCAGGGGTCAGGCTACATGATCTGTTCAGGTCCCTCCTGACCCTAGCTACTATGATACTATGATACTACCTCCCGCTAATGAAGGAGTGTAAGTGCTCCAGTATCAGGATGCCCTCATATCAGACAGTTCATTTTCCATATTAATCTAAGCACCCTGATGAACTTAAAAATGAAAAAACCTTCCCTTTCTTTGTACCACAAATAGCATACCAAAAAAACCCCGATCAACACCATGCAATGGCCCCACCCTGTATCATGGGGAATGAAGCTGGCAGTGACAACTTGTCGCCATGTCCTTCCATCATTATACATGGCTTCAAAAAAAATTCAGTAAACAAGGCGTTCATCCCTCCCACTTTGTGGGAGGCTGCACGTGCAAATCTATGGTGGGGTTGGACCCCATATCTCTTCTAGGAAATGATCATGTGAGAGCAGGTGAAAGAGAACTTTATGTCTTTTACAGCCATTGAGTGCATGATATTTTCCAAATCAGAAGGTATATGCTATTCTCTGACCTCACTGGTGTGTTATGGTGTGAGTTACTGCTGCTAATTAACCAGCAGAGACCAATGGATTTAACACAGCGCTACAAAAAAACGGCATAATCTTTGAAATCACATTAAGTCTGTGGATGGCTTAAATGGCAGCAGTTCTGCACCTCTGAAAATTCCTCCTCCAAAACTTCATAGAAATAACATTTATATTCATGTGTGTATACATACACACACACACATATCTACACACACATAGATACACACACACACACACAAACACATATCTATCTATCTATCTAAATAAATAAATAAATAAATAAATAAAGCAGGGGGCTAGGGTGGTGCAGGCACTAAGCTACACAGTTGACAGGCCAGAGGTTGCAAGTTTGAAGCCGTAGCCAAAGTACTCACGGTGCAGCCTGTCATATTCCAAGAAATCTGTGAATTCTGCTAAATCCCTTGTCACAAGGACATGAAAAAGGAAGGATATAAACAGCTACTGCAAGGGTATTTCTCGTATTAGTATCCCTGTGTGGAATTAAAGCCAGCTGCATAAGTCTTGCTTATTCTTGCGTGTAGTATATTTAAATGTTTAGTTATCATGCAGCCTGGTGCTAAAATATTAGGGTACAATTAAAGATAGCAGCATTTCTTCCTAAACTCTAGTGACAAAGATGTAAGCCGAGCACTTTGTTTTAATTCCACTGACTTCACAAGTTACTTGTTTGCACTAGTAGAAATGTGAGCAGAATCAGGATCACTCTGCAGTGGGCACTGTTTTTGTCCTGAAGTCTTTACGTACTCAGTTTTCACCCAGATAAATGTGCTACTGGATTTGAAGAGCACAGGAGTTTTCTCATCTCCCTGTAAAGCATTTGTGCAGGAGAGACAGAAAGAGAGATTGTGAGAGATTGTGCTTCTTTGTATTTCCTATGCCCACCTATTTATGACTAGGTTCATAGGTTCGTGCAGCTGGAAACACAATAGCAAGGCCACAGGGTGTCATCTGAAGATAACCACATGCCTAGTTTTATGTTTTGCTTCATTATTTTATTTTTAGATTCATAAAAAAATACTCTTGAAAATTTTCTATTGTCAGCTCCAGGTGCTCTGGCTAAAAATGTAATCTAAAACGAAGAGAAAAGGAAGGAGCGGTTCTATCACCCACATGACACACCAGACCAAAAGGCAACGGAGTAAAAATCAAGCCAGCAATACTCTCGTCCTTTCCCTTTTCCCTCTCTCATCTATCCGCCTGGCTTCCAACAGGCAGGGTAGACAGGTGAGCTGCGTGGCACGGCCGGACAGTCTGGCTGTTGCAAGCTAAGTTTCCAAAGTTGCGTACCCATCATAGATCACACAAACTGGCTACCTTGCGTACCCATCATAGATCACACAAACTGGCTACCTTGTGTACCCATCATAGATCACACAAACTGGCTACCTTGCGTACCCATCATAGATCACACAAACTGGCTACCCCTTCTCTTTTGTACGGAGGGGACTTCTCTGAGCATTTCTGTTATCTAGAGATGCTGTGGGTGGCAACATAGCACTGGGACAGGCTAAGTCTCAAGCCATGCAGGGGTCTATAGATTAAGATCTCCCGAGAACCATACCCATAATCATTCTTGCGGCTCTTTTTTGAATCTTGGACAATTTTTCAACACCCTTCTTTAAGTGGGAGTACCAGAGATGGACAAGACATTCTAGTATCAGTTGTCCCACTGCCAAATGCAGAGGCAGCAATATCTCTCTACTTCTACTTAAGGTTCCCCCGTTTGTACAATCAATGATTATATTAACTCTTCTGATCAACCCTTCACAATGGAAACTCCTGTTACTAGCAATGACTGCAATGTCTTGTCCAGTCACTGCTTGCCAGAATAGAGCTTGCCACCTGGAAAGTATGACTTTATGCTTATGTTCCTAGATATATGAGCTCATATTTGGCCATACTGAAATGCCTACTATTTGCTTGTACTGAACTCACCAAGAAAACCAGATCTCTGCATCAATGACCAATTATCATCATTATTTACCTCAATTTCCCACCAATTTTTGCATCACTTGAAAACAAAAATCTCTCAGTAAGGATTTGATGTTTTCTTCTCAGTTGATAACTATTTGTGGGGTCGAGAACTCATCCCTGTGCAACCCGCTCTAGAAATACATCCACTCACTGAGGGTGCCCTTTGACCATCACCGCCAGTTTGTAATCCATTTGCTGTGAGATGCATTGATTTCCTGTCCTTCTAGTTAATCAATCAAAATGCATGTGGTAAAAAGTCAAACATGTTACAGAAGTCTCTTACATCAACATTATTGCCTTTATCCATCAAATTTGAAATCTTATTAAAAAAATTATATCAACTTAGTTTGACAAGACCTATTATCCATAAACCCGTATGGATTAACGTTAATTACATTAAGCTCATTTAATTCTTTATTAATGGAGTTCCACATGAGTCACTTCATTATTTTGCCTGTGATCAATGTCAGAATGATAAGCATGCAATTATCCTGTTAAAATTTTGGCACTTTCTTCCAATCCTGGGAATATTTGTAGTTTGTCAGGGGCTGGAAGGGACCTTGTAGATCATCTGGTCCAGTCCCCCTGCACTAGGCAGGAAAAGACAACTGGGGTCAAGTGACCCCAGCAAGATGACTGTCCAGTCTCCTTTTGAAGATTTCCAGGGCAGGTGACTGCACCACCTCTGGAGGGAGTTTATTCCTCAGTCTGGACACCCCAACTGGGAAGGAGTTTTTCCTGGAATTGAGCTTGAAGCGGCCTTCCAGGCATTTGTATCCATTGATCCTGGTCTTCCCCAGGGGTGCCTTGGTCTCTTCTGACCGTGGTGCAAGTCAAATTGTCACCACCGAGCCTGTAGGTATGTTGGGGATTGTTTGCCCCAAGATTTCTGCCCCCAGTGTTAAACTTCATCTGGTTTCAGTCCACCCAACTCTCCAGCCTGTCCAGGTCTGTCTGTCTCTGCAACCTTCTTCTGGGGGAAGGTGGCCATGCCAGAACTTGGTGTTGTCTGTAAACTTGGCAAGCGAGGTTTTCACTCCCACATCCAAATCATTGATAAAGATGTTGAAAACCACCGGTCCCAGCATGGACCCTTGAGGGACACCACTGGCCACTTCTCACCAGGACAACACAGATTCATTCATGAAAACCTTTTGGAAGTCTAGGTATATAATGTTGACCTTTTCTCCCGTGTCCAGGTGGTGAGAGACCTGTTCATAGAAGCAGATGAGATTGGTAAGACCAGACCTACCTGTGATGAAGCCATGCTGGCTGTCATTCACAATCTTACCCTCAACGAATGTATCACACACAGATTCTTGAATGAGTTTTCCCAGGATTTTCCCTGGGATGGAGGTAAGGCTGATTGACCTGTAGTTGCCCAGGTCCTCCCTCTTCCCCATTCTTGAAGATGGGCACAATGTTGGTCCTCTTCCAATCCTCATGGATCTCCCTTGAATGCCATAATTTCTGGAAGAGTTTTGCCAGGGGGTCCACAATGACCTCAGCCAGCCCCGTCAGCACTCTCGGGTGAAGTCCATCTGGTCCTGCTGACTTACAAATGTCTGGCTTTTCTAAACTGGTTTTGCACCAGCTCAGCATCCACAGTGGGAAGGCTATCATTCCCATGATGCCCCCTATGATCTTTATCTCGCTTGTCTTCCCCCTTGGTCCGGTGAAATACCGAAGCAAAGTAGGCATTCAGAAGTTCAGTTTTTTCCTGAGTGTCCATTACCAGCTGTCCTGAGATGTTAAGTAAGTGCCCCACGTGTTTTCCTTCTGCTCCCTACATACCTAAAGAAAGACTTCTTATTGTCCTTGACTCCCTTGGCTAACTTAAACTCAGTCGCCACCTTAGCTTTCCTAATCATTTCCCTACAAGTGCAGACCACTGTTGTATAGTCTTCCTTGAGGACTGTCTCTAGCTTCCACTGTGTGTACACCTCTTTTTTCTTTTTCAAGAGGACCACAATGTCCCTACTGAGCAAGGAAGGCTTGCCAGCCCTTCTGCTACCTTTCCTCCTCATGGGAACAGTTTTCTTTTGTGCTTCGAGGATTGTGTCTTTGAGGAATGACCACTCTTCATGCACCCCATTCACCTTCCATCCCTCGTCCTGCATTGCCTCCCCTACTAATGCCCTGAGCCTGCTGAAGTCAGCATTTTTTAAGTCCAGGACTTCAATCCTGCTAGTTGATTTGTCAGGCTTGCAGTGGACAGTGAACCTGTTGGGCTCACGATCACTATCACCTAGGCTATCCTCAATGTTCAAGCCACACACCAGATCACCTCCTTTGGCCAAGACCAAGTCTTGGAGAGCAATACCTCTGGTTGGCCCTTGCACTTCCTCGGTCAGAAAGAGCTCCTTGATTACAGTTAAGAAGCTACATGACCGACCTAACCTAGCTGAGTATTCCTCCCAATCTATGTCTGGGTAATTGAAGTTGCCCATGACAATCAAGTCCCTTGCAGGAGGGCTAGCTCCTCCTGCATGTTCCCCATGCTTCTGGCTTTGGTGTACAGGCAGCTGAGGCTCCCAGCTGACACCCTCCATTTCCTGAGACACTGTGGGAGAACCTTTTTGTTAGCATTTTCAAAAAAAAAATTCAAGGCTTATTGAAAAAAAATCAATACTAATGCTCCAGAAAGCTCCTGAGCATGCTCCTGGAACAAATGGCACACACTATCTCAGTAAAAGGGACAGATATTCTCATTATTTTCTTCCCAACCTTGCCAATATCATTTCAATAATAGCTAGACAGAGGTCCAGCCAGCTGGCTCTCATCCAGATCCCAGTATCATTTAAACTGGATCAGACTGGGTTGGGTAAAAAGGAGAGATAGAGTGAAGTGTATCAGCATGTTGAAATCACCAAACTCTCTACCTTCTCACTAACCTCCAAAGCAGCCCAACACACAGGTGGAGCATCACACAACAGTCACTTTAGGAATAAAGACCAATGTCTGCAACACCCTTTAACACCCTGTCTGGGAACAAAGAACATGGTGGAAATGGAATGACACAAACAGCTGATATCTCTAGCAAGATCATCCCCTTGATGCCAGCTATTCACCCATCACCAGGAGGTGATTTAGGTAGTCTGAGGACCTTGTTACACACCTTACAATGTGAGCCACACAAACGATGATTGGTGTTAAGTGTTAGCTCAAGTTTGGCAAGGGAGGGAGGGAATGGGCAGTGGGCCTGACCTAGATCAGCAGAGGAAGCGGGGGGAGAGAGGGTGGCTACACCTTAGCATAACACAAGCTGGGTTACATGCATCAGAGATAAACCTAGGCTGGAGTGGCATAACTTTAAGCCACAAAAAGGGTACTTAAAACTAGTTACAGGTGTTAATGTGTGGACAATCCAGATGTTAAAACAGTGCTTACCAAACTTCTCAACAGCACGACCCCATTTCATCAGTATGGCCCCTTACATCCAACCCACCCCTATGGCCCCATCCGCTGATGTTGTGGTCCCATTTGGGGTCATGAGCTACAATTTGGGAACTGCCGGGTTAAGGGCTCCAGGAGCTACCTGAAATGACTGTGTAACAAGGCCCTCAGAGCTGTCTTACCACACCATTGCCCACAATACTAAACAAGTATGCAAAATCCTGCTGAAAAATGATTAGACTGAATTAACAACCACATGATATGAGGGATCAAATGTTCTGGTTCTATCAACCTCCTGAGGGCATACCATCCACACAAAACCTTTCCCTAACAGAAGAGGTGCAACTCAATGTCAAAGTGTAGGACACAATAGTCATTCTGGCCTTCTGTTCCCAGACCCACAAACAGATCAAGAGTTACAAGACAATGCAGTAGGCAGTTGAAATAGTCCTAGTGGACTCCAAGATGAACATGAATCGGCAGTGTGATGAAGCCATTAGAAAAGCCAATGGCACTTTATCGTGAATCAGCAGATGCATGATGAATAGATCCAAGGAGGTGATACTGTTGGGCACTGGTCAAACCGCAATTGGAGTACTGCATGCAATTCTGGGCGCCACACTTCAAGAGGGATGCAGATAACCTGGAGAGAGTCCAGAGAAGGGCCACTCGTATGGCTAAGGGCTTGCAGGCCAAGCCCTATGAGGAGAGACTAGAGAACCTGGACCTTTTCAGCCTCCACAAGAGAAGGTTGAGAGGCGACCTTGTGGCT
Source organism: Caiman crocodilus (assembly GCA_030014935.1). Lineage (NCBI taxonomy): Eukaryota > Metazoa > Chordata > Crocodylia > Alligatoridae > Caiman > Caiman crocodilus. Next base: position 2,404,115 of record JAGPOW010003642.1, on the reverse strand, counting down.
GCCTTTAAGTTCATCACGGGGGCACAGAAGGGAATTAGTGAGGTTTTATTCACCAAGGCGCCCCTGGGGGTTACAAGAAATAATGGCCACAAGCTAGCAGAGAGCAGATTTAAACTGGAGATTAGGAAGAACTTCTTCACAGTTAGAGTGGCCAAGGTCTGGAACGGGCTCCCAAGGGAGGTGGTGCTCTCCCCTACCCTGGGGGTCTTCAAGAGGAGG
>JAGPOW010003642.1:2380077-2403796 GCA_030014935.1 Caiman crocodilus | reverse complement strand
GGGGTCATCTAGACCCAGCACTCTTTCCTGCCTATGCAGGGGGTCGGACTCGATGACCTATTGAGGTCCCTTCCGACCCTAACATCTATGAATCTATGAATCTATGGCTGTCACGATAGCTATGAGATCCTGCCCATATTCAAAGATTTAACTTGCACACTTATTTTCCAGTTGCGTTCCTCTTCGTTGCAGAGAGTTGCTGCAAGACTTATTGGCTGCTAGCAGAAACTAGTTATAAAGCAGCTGAAGGGTGATGCATAACGACTCTGAGGTTTGTTTGCCTGTCAGGGCACAAGCCTGCATGATAAAAAGTATTCATTTGTACAGAATACTTGTCCTGTGAATAAGCTAGCAGTTCACATTCGTAAGACTAAATTCAGAGTCTGTGATTCTGGTGGAAATTCCCGGCCAGGCAACATCCACCGAAGTGGCAAGAAGGTTGCAAGGTCAACAGCAGATTCTTAGGCAAGTAGACAGCTAATGTCACCTGAGAAGTGGGCCGTTATGCCATAGAGAAGTTCAGTCAAAGCAGCAAGAGGATGTGGTGATTCAGGACGTCCTCCTTGCAGAAGACTGCATCAGTGAGATTCATGGAGAACATGAAAGGATGAGCAGCTTGGGCTGAATACCCCCTGAGATCCTAGCAGTCATGCTGGAGTCACCCATGGATGTGGGTAGGGCCTCCCTTTATCAAGTTATGTAACTCTGCACCAATCCCCTCAGAAGCAAAAGTCTTCTGTGAGAAGGCCTGCAGTCATACCACCCCCTGCTAGGAGTCTGACATTTATCACGGACTAAGATGCCTGAAGTATTTAGATGAAAGACAGAGTAGGAGAATTGGGGCTGCTGAATGAAGGACTCAACTGATTCAGTGAATGGTACTCTTCACCCTGAGTCCAGCACAGATTCAATGCCCCGATGTAATAAAATGGGGCAGTGTGCAGCTGACAGAGTTGTTCTTTGGATGAAATGTTATGCTCATAAAAAATCTCAGAGGAGGTCTTGACCACTTGTGGTTATTAAAGATCCCATGATTACTTGCAATGACTTTGGTGTCCTGGACAAATTCCAGCTTGGAACACGTTGTCTAGCTAAGCTCTCCGTGCGGCTTCGTGAATGTATTCTTCACGTCTCATCCTCAAGCGATGTGTCACCATGAGGAGCTGTGTTCAGTTTCTGTTGCGGAGGTGTCTAGGGTAGCTAATGACTAGCAAGGATAAGACCTGGTGAGGCTTGTGCATTAGATTGAATATCAGGTTCAGAAAAAGGCTCAGGCATGAAAAATGTGATCTCAGTGTTAGATAGTATTAGGCCTTGCTGTGGGTTTTGACCCACTCAAAATAACATATAAGGTTCCTCCTTTGGGTCAGACCCAAGTAATTAATATCACGATAGGGGAATCCTCCAAATACTTAGACATTTAAAATCCGATCGCACATTGGCTACATTACAATTAAGGATCGCCAACAGTTGTTATGGGACCATTCACAGGTTTAAGACAGCCCAGCAGACTAGGGTTCAAAATTTATAGTGGGGTCCTTTTGAAAGACCAGAGCTTTAAATTGCATTCATCCCCATGTGAAGAGATGTCCAACACACTGCCTTTCAGTCCTTGGATGGAAAGGTCAGATTTCCAAATATCCAGGCCACAAAGCCTGCTACAGGCAATTAAAACACAACACCTCCAGATAACATTTGCCTTAAGTTTTTCATTTCATGGCTGTACACAGTGAGAGCAGCTTGAGAAGTCTCCCATTTACAGCCTGATTTGTGATTTATAATGATTTATAACAGCACTGAAACCTCCCACAAAAGACAAATTAATACTCAGATGCTTTTTCAGCACCTCCTTTGAGAAAGAAGGTTTTGGTTCAGTGCCAAGAAGTGGGAGGCAAGTATTTCTCCTGCAACACAAATGGGTGGCAAGCTCTGGAATAATATTTTGGCATGAGAGACGCACTAAATTTCTGGAGTCTCTTCTCTTTAGAGAGTCTGAACGTTCCAGTTTCACAAATTAAATGTTCCCTAATAAAGTGAGTTGGTGGGGAAAGCAAATGAATTTAAGCTAAGGATAAAAGTCTCCCTAAATGTTTTTTGCACACTTGAATTTAAAGCACTCTCCTGACCTGTAGCTCAGTTCATGGTAGTTCCAAAATACTGAGTACTTTTTTTGGCTCTAGGCTTAATATTATATTACCATTAAAATTCCAGCTAAATCCTTCAGGTTTGTAATTAGAACTATGGAGAGACCCAAAAGCAAAACGCTAAGGATGTTGAGCTTCAGAGGAGGAAATTGTGGAAGAATTCGCTGCAGGAAGCGTTGGGTGAAATTGGATGGAACAAAGCAATGGAGCAGATGGGGGTGGAAGGAAAAAGAATAAGTCCAACCCTCAATTAATGCTAGTTGCGATGGGCATTGCCTTGCTATGGGGAAGCTGCGGCTGCAGCACATCCCCCCCGCAAAAGTCCGAAGTGCAATCAAGGTTGAAAGAAAGACACAAGGAGTCGCACTGCAGCAGGCCACTGAGTCAAGTTGCTCTGGTTCGAAAGGGCCGGATTATTTAATGACCAGTAACACAGCACAGGATAAAGGTAATTGAATCTCTTGCTTCAGGATATAACCTGATAACTGCAGGGATCAGGAAGTAATTTTTTTCCTCTCTAGCACACTGCACAATTGGATGATGGTTGTTCTGGGATTGTTTCTCTTTTTCTCTTTTGCTTGTTTTTATTGGCTCTGATTGAAGCCTTGGGAACTAGCCAACACCCGCCCTAGATACTGGTCTTGTTGGTCAAATGGCCTCCCTGAGTATGGCAAATCCTATCTACTGTCAAAAGGCATAAAATATCATGTAAGAGAGGAGGTGAATCTGGACAAGATTAGAACCTCATTTTGCCTTCCTTGCTCTGGCAAAATTCCCTCCAGGAATCCTGCCCAAGTCAAGATTACAGGTCTGGCTCCGTCCTGATGACAGAAAGGATTTCAGGGCACGTGGAGCCCTGCTGTGAGGTGCGGTCGGTGGCAACAAAAGGCTGGACTCAAAGTCTTGGGGTTCCCCCTAAAACTGCACGGCAAAGCCAGCTCAAGTGCCTCTCCAGAAGCCGGAGAAAATGAGCTACCTCTCCTGGGTGCCTTTATCGGGCAATAGCTCCATTTACTAGCACTGAGCCTGTGAAGGGGGAGAGGGGACACAGTAAGGCTTAGGGAAAACACAGGGGCAAGGAGTTTGCCTATGGCAATATAACGCAGAGGACACCCGTGCCCACAGTGTCCTGGGCAGTAGCCGTTCAGCTCTGTTTCCCACATGCTGGTGTGATCATCCCTCTAAATCACTGCACTTCCTTCATCTCCCCTTCCCTTCATCCATCCAACTGAACGATTTGCTGTCAGAGGTTAACATATCTGCATTTACCCTGGGTTCATCTTCAGCCCCTAAGGATGGTCAGGCGAGTGCTGCCTGGCTTCAGTGAAGAAGTGCCTCGAGACCATTTTTGCACGGCCTCATCTCACTGTTCTTCTGCCTGCTCTGCCCCGCTGCCCCCTCTCCTCTTGCTGCTGCCCCCTGAGCTGTTTGTCCCATTCCCATGACATCTCCATCACCTAGCCCAGCTTTTGGTGATCAGAGGTGCATGGCTGTTGTATGTGGGGCACTTTTGTACCACTGTGTCCACTGCATCATCTCTCACCTCCACACTGTATCTGGCCATAATGTCACATCTGAGCCCTGAAGGTCCATGGTGTGGGCCACATATTACTGATTCTTCCCCTCCGGGTAAGGGGGAGGAACCCTCACTGCAACATTACCTGCATGAGCCCAGGTTTGAGGCTTGGCTGCCTTGCCCAACGATGCATGATTTCAGTTCTTGTGGTTACTTGTTTAAGGAAAGGAGAAACCCTTGCAGAATATATTCAACTCTGTTCTTATGCTCTGTAGGCCCAGAGTGGAGCTTGCATAGAGGACCCTTGAATGGCCTTTGCTAAAACTGAAGTGTGTGCTATGCCTGTCCACCTTCTCCACCACCGCTTCATTTTGGTGTCAGCTCAATACCGAATAATTTGAGCCTCAGGTACGGGTTGGGGAGACCCTTCAAACCAAGCACAGTTCTGCTGCCATTTAGTCACACAAGCAACACTGCAACGTTTCGTTACTCCTCGGTCCAAGACTTAAATGACTCATATCCAAACTGAATAATAAACACTGTGACTAGTAGCAGACCCAAATTCATACTGACATGTGTTGCCCATGAAAATGAAGACTACTTACTCTGTCTCCCTCTTCAGTTCACCAACAGACAGTACAGTGGGCTTTCTCTTGAGCCCTGTACGACAAGCTTATTCATGGCAGATGCAATCAAAGCAAGAAAACAGCACTGAAAATCATAGGAAAGGAAGGCAGATACAAGACACCAGAGTGCAGCACCTTTGGTTTATCTGTGTAACGATGAAGTCCATTAGGCATAATATAAAATCGACTAAAGTCAGTGACAAAAGTCCAACTAGTTTCGAATCAGTCCCCATGTCAGAGTCACTGAATTAATTTTGCTTCTAACAAGAGTAAAAGTGGAGAAGGGAAAAAAAATCCCTTACACAAACTTTTCCTTGATGTCCACAAAGGCAGGGGAAAGGCTAAGCCGTAAACATTCGTAAGGAAGAAGGGGATTTGGAAAAAAATAAAGTTTGTGCCAGAGCAGGCAAAAAAGAAATTAAAAGCTCTTCAGCTAAAAAAGCTCCAAGGTCAAGCAGCATTCATCTCCAACCTCAGAAGGAAATGGCAGAAGAGAGGGAAAATTTAGCTTTGACATTTAAAATCCTTAAGGAAACAGGAATGCACTGACTGGAACAGGGTCTGCACTAACTTGTGCCTCAGGTGAAATCAGTTATGTTAATACAACCCGCTGCAGAAATTGCCTAAAAAACGCTCTTAGGCACTAAATTCAGTCCTGCTGCCCCATCACTGCTCCATGGCCCTGAACAGGGATACGCTGAGAGCAGCATTCAGTTCAGTATTTAAGAGGGGGTTTGGGAAAGAGTTAAGACATTGTAGGCCATTAATTTGACTGCAAGAGCTGATAAGATAGGGGTTGGAAGACATCCACATACCTTACCGGGGAATAACCACAATGTCATCACCGAAGAAAGAATGGCTTGATAAAAGGAAGCTGCAGACATCCTCATAGGTAACTAAACGTTAAAATTAGAGGGGGGATGGTTTTGCGGTTAAAACATTGGACTAGCACTTCGGAGATCTGGCTTCCATTCGTGGCCATGTGAGCAAGTCACTTCATCTCTCTGTGGTTCATCTTCCCATCTGCAAGTGTGGGGAAGTATCGTTTCTTTTGTCGACCTGCTCCCTGTCTATTCAGACCAGGGCTGTCAAATTCAACCCACGCCCCGGGCTGGATCCAGACCACATCTGTGGGGTTAGCTGCAGTGGTGGCGAGGCCAGCGTGGTAAGTGGCTGTGGGCCTCATTCATGTCCAGGGTCTGAGGGAGGCCATATTCCCAGTAACAACTCCAGGGGCTGTAGGTTGGACGCCCCGATTTAGACTGCGCCCTTCCTGGTAGGGCTGTCCATCATCATTATGCATGCGTACTATGGGGGCCTGATTTTGGTGGGGACTTCTAAGTGCCGCAGTTACCCAGCTCATACGCTGCTACTAGCAGTATTAAAGCGTCCTTTCACTGAAACCTTATATAAAAACAATCCCATTCTCCCTAACACAAAACCATACACACTTGCAGGCCTAAAGGACTTCTTCCCTTTCCTAAGCTGACAGCCAGGGCAATTGAATTAGGGCTTATAATGAGACCTTGGCTGTGCTGGCAGCAGCCTGCCATCCGCATGGCAGGATCTTGGCCCAAACTACAATAACTTTCACTGCTGCCCAAGCTATGACAGATGGAATAAGTTGGTAAGAGCAGAGATAAAAACAGCCACAGTGAGTGGAAGCTTTAACCATTTGACCATGATGAGAAAATAATGTCTCTGAGTTACATCTGCTAAATCAACAGTGAGAACATGGGCCTAATACATGGATTTCCTGGAAAACTTTTGTTCCCCACATTTTCTAAAATACCTTCATCTAAGGTCTTTTTCCAAGTATCCTCTCTTGCAATAATTTAATCTGCCTCTCAAACGCCTTTAAATCTTTGTTGCAGTGCAAGATCTGTTTCTTCTGTTGGAGGAAGCTTATTTTCCTTTCAAAACTCCCCCCCACCCCCAACATGACCATCAAAATAAACAGAGGCATGGTTGTTTGTGACCTTGCTTCATATTCTTGACTCTTAAATATCTGGAGATAGTTCCTTAGCTCAAGAGCCATGTCTGTGTAATGCCTCCCTCTGCTGGATTCGTGGCCATAGAGAAGAGCTAACTGAAGGAGGTGGGTCACTGGCAGCACTGGAAATGGCTGTTTCTATGCAAATGTTAAATAGATCGATGGTTTCCATTGATTTTTCAGGGATAAGAAGGCTGCAGTTCATGTAGCTGGGCTGAACAGTGGCTGCTGGGGCTGCGAGGACTCTGCAGAAAGCTGATACATGCTGGATGGAGCACTTTGTGTTTTAAGCACCAAAGTTTAGATTAGCAAGAGGGTGGGGGGAGCCCAGGGGCAGTGCAACGTTGGCAGGGGAGAGGGGAAAGAGCTGGGGGCTGTAACCTGAATTTACTGCCCTGGCCCAAGTTTGCAGACTCCTTTGCCCCCTGAAATTTAAACCCTGCCTATCCGCTTCCGCCTTTTGAATTCAATTAAGCAAACACATGTTCTTGGCTGTAGAGAAATCTGCCGTGTACGCTGAGGAAGGAAGAAAAGAACCACTTCAAAAGCGAGGCACCATACGTAGGTGCTGCACTGATGAAGATAGATACGAGCGTTGTATTAGATCAACTGGTTTCTGCTCAGCAATAGGTAAAACTGCTCCTTTCCCCACAAATGGTTCCCCCCTCCGCAAACTCCCATGGATTTGGCTAGTGCAGGTTGGACGGTACGAGCTGGATCGTGTTCGGCGTGCAGCCGCACCTGCGCGTGCCACAAGTAACCCTGCCATTTATGGCACGCTGGCTGGTGCACGAGGAGGAGAGGATTTCTGCGTCAGTTCTGCTGGGCTCCCAGGAATGACAAACATGTTGTCACCAAAATCAGCAGCTGCAGCAGATGTGCAGCACGAAACAGGGCCATTTTTTACCTTGCCGCCTTGCAGAAAAGAACGGCTCTCCCGTCGGTTTTGTTTTAACCGCCAGATAAACTTGAGCCAGATAAATGAGTTAGATAAGCGTGCAGATCACAAGGGAATGGCACTTTGTAGTGAAGCCAGATTAGCCAGAATGGCCCTTGCAGTGTTAATACACTGAAGTGAGATCATGCTGCTAAAGAGGGAGGGGGATAGGGGGAAGTGGAGCCTGGATGTCATCTTGTGAGCGATATTCATCAGGATAATGGTTACTCTTTATAACCGAAAAATATTTCCTCTCATGCGTAAACTCTGATTTCTCTGATGATGCCATTGAAAGTAAAATGCCCTCCATCTCAAAGCCATTTGTCAAAATTGTTTGAAAACATTTTGCAAAGCTTGGGTGATTAGACCTAAGCATCCCCCCGAACACTGCTGATTGCCGTGTTGGAAGGATGTGACCGGGGGGAGCATGTTTCTTGTACTCAGACTTCCTTGGCGTTTTGCAATTTGAATGGCAAGTTCTAGTTCTGGGCCTGCGCCATACATCATGAGCAAACTTAAAGCCTTAAGTCTGGTTTTCAGCCAGACCTTTACCAGATCTGCCCTTTTGTCATTTGGTAGGGTGAAAAAGGGAAAAGCAGATTTTCTAAGTGGAGCCCAGATCAGAGAGAAAGCCAGCAGAGATGTTCCTCTGTGGTCACAGTCTATGGCAGGAGACAGCAACCTTTTGCGGCCGTGGGTTGCTGCTTGCAATTCAGCCACAGGTTGCAAATCTCCACCCTTCAGAAAGCATCCGAGCCACCAGCATTTACTCTGGCCCCTGATTCAAGTGTCCGACTGTCATGGGAAGGGGTCCCATTCAGGGATGGACCTGGGCGGGGAGGGCTGGGTGGAGAGAACAAGCAGAACATGACAGGCTCTAGGATCTGGGGGTGCGCCCTCAGATCTGGCCTGCAGGCCACAGGTTGTCAACTCCTGATCTACGACCGTTTCAGAGAAGAACAGGAGATTCTTTGAGTAAATGCCCTACATTGTACCCTTGCATCAGGTCCTTAGAAACATGTTCACCCTTCCCCTTTGTCCTTCTCTCAGTCTATATACAGCTAAATATTGAGTCCTGGTGCACTCCAAATACCTTGAGGGCTCCTCAGTCATCTGCACACTGTGAAGATATTTGGAGTGCAAGAATCTTTTAACAAAAAGAGCACGGCGTCCGTGTGTATTTCTGCTAGCGCAAGGGTTCACAGATACTGGGACACCTGATCTGTATAATCCAGAAGGAAACTCCTTTCAATAACTTGAACATCCTACATGCAGGGAGTGTGGGGCAGGAGTAAAGCCTGCCCTTACAAAGGACGGTGGGGGAAGGAGCAGGCAGTTACAATCTAGCATTGGGCTGTATTTTCAAACCTTAGAGAAGTGGCTTTGTTGGTTCAGTTCTCTAAACGTCCACTTAGCGTAGATTTATGGGTGTATGGTATCCTAATACAATCACAGCTGAAGAAATCATCTGTGAGTATCCAAGGGCAGTTCTGTGAATCACTCTCTGAAACTCTCCACTCTTCTTCTCCTCCTTTGAACAAAGCAGCAAGAGACAACAGCAAACTCTAGGCCAGCGTCTATGCCATTTCCCATGCTGCCTCCCTGTATGGGATGTTCTCCCAAAACTTCTGTGCTCAGCAGCCTCGCGCTCCTTGTTCCAAGCTCTCCTAAAACTCAGAGCCAGATTCCCACCCCTGCAAAGGCTGCTTTCAGTCACGCTGGCCATGCAAAACAACCTTGAACCCAGCCTGACTGTCTTTGTAGGGTCCCCAGGTGGTTCGGCATCGATTTCCCCCAGTTCTGAAGTAGAGGGTATATATTGTGGAGTCTGGCCAGGGCAGAGGAACGTGGCCAGGCCTCTCCTGGTTACTGCCAGACCTCACAGGTGGACCGAAACCAGGTCCCAGGCTGCATCAGGCACTCAGATTATCAAGTCTTTGGGGCAAGGACTATGCTTTTGGCTTCTGCTGTAGTGCTCATTGAAGTAATTACTAATAATCGTAAAAATAACAGAGGCTTTTGGGCAAGGGATTGACTCTGCGAGATGTCTATAATGGAATATGAAACTTCGTACTCTCTCTGAGTCCTGGGCCTGTGTTCGCTGTTGAACAGGAAGTAACACAACTGCAAAATAATTTAAAATGAAGATGGTTCCAGGAGCACTAAAATACACTTTTAGCAACGTAGGACTGCAAGGGGGCCTGGAGCCACTGAGTCCAGTACCCTGCATTTCCAGGCAACCATTTATCCAAGTGGGTCTACAAAAACATCCGCTCCCATTCCTCTGGCCTGTACAGCCACATCCTATACAGGCATCATATAAAACCCCTACAGTATACCACGGGTAAAGAACAGGGCATTGTCAATAGTTAAATACAGCAAAGGGATGGTCCTCGGTGCTACGTTTCTAATCATAACGATGGCTCACCTTAAGGCTGTAGCTGGAAAGACTCAGGGCATGGCAAGTAGGTCAAGGGAGAGAGGGCTTAAGTGTTAATTGCCTGGATGGGGTATCCGACAGAGGTAACCCTGATCTAGCACCCCTCTCATGGCCCCATTGCCACGACTGGTATCCTGAAAGAAGAGAGGGAGACATGCTGTGATAGCGGCTGTCCCAGGAGTCCTGGGAATTGTTTGGCTCTTCCTCTAACAGGCACGAATTGGATGGGGAAGGCCTCTTTCTACCCTTCTGAAAACTTGCTTGCAATGTAAAATCCTGCACAACCATCCTGTAATACACACGGCTTCACACCAACTCCCCTGTCGAAGGGTAGTTGCCTTGTATGCCCACTTACACAGATTTATATCCTACTTCTGCCCTGTATGACTCACCTCGGCCTTCCTAAAAGATGAGCAAGCCCAGGATAGGGCAATGTAAGGACCTTGTTCCTGGATGTCTGGGGGGAGGGTGCCTACCCCATGATAGTGCAGCTGTTAACCCACTGCTTTCTATTCATTTCTTCCCGTGACTTGTATTTTTAACGGGTGCTAGCAGCCTGTATGGAGGCCTAACATGTAAAAAAAAGCTGACTTAAAAAACAAAACAAAACAAAACATGCTTTTCCAGAAGCAGCAGTGCATTACTTCAATCTGGATCTGCAGAGTCTGTGAAGATTGGGTGCTTTAGCGGAGCATTTTAGCACTTTTACCTAAAGTTGATTCAATCAGCAATTAGATAAAAGTGCCAAAAAAGCCCCACTAAAGCACTTGGTCTTTGCAGACGATGCAAAGCCAGGTTGAAGTAACACATTGCCTCTTCTGGGCATGCGCGGGGCTCGGCATGGGAACGTGCTACGTTTTTTGGCGGGGCAGCCTAAATGGCTGTGGCTCGTGAGTGCTGAGCACCCACTAATTTTTTTCGGTGGGTGCTTGAGCCCTGGAGCACCCACGAAGTTGGTACCTGTGCTCTTGGTAACTGCCCTAAGCACTACTCAACTGGGCTAAAAAGTAGGAGCCTTTCTAACTGAGATGGAGTTCTGTGCCTTCCTGGGGGAGTCAGATCTCAATTTTGCACATTGGTATTGTCAAACATAGGTATTGCGGATTATAATCAATCAGCCAGCTGATGTCAACGGATTTAATGGCACCTGAAGAATGACTGCACATTATACCCTGGCAGCTGTTCTTGGCCATTTTCTAATGAGCTTTTCTAGACAGGCACATGGGTTGAGGCCCTTCTGCTTTTCATCTTCGGTAGAGACTGTGGGCTTCAGGCCAGACCCAAACCCCACTGCTGTCAATGAAAAAGTCCTCCTGATTCCACTGTATTTTAGATCAGCCCTTTATTGCAAATTACCATGAAAAATACCTTCTTGTCAATGACAGAGTGGCTTTAACACATTTGCCTTCAGACCATCCATATTTTGGCTGCCAACAAATGGACTAAGCGAGCGCAGATCTCTTGCATGTCTCCAGAGGTTGCATTATCTGATTCTTAAAACCCTGTTGCTCCTTGAAATCCCACATCAGCTGCTGGAAAGGCCTCATTCTGATCCTGCTGCAAACTCCCTTTACTGCACGTAGGGCTGCAACCTCGTGTATAGTGCCATGAATACAGATGATCAACACTGTGGGGAAAACTGTCAAAGGTATCTGCATTAGACCTCAAGTCCCACTGATTTTCATGCGGACGGGTGCTTCTAGCTCACATAAGTGCTTTGGAAAATCCCACCCCATGTGTTTTAGAGATTATTCTGCTTTGCTTATAGATGGCCATTCAGTTCCCTTTTATTCATCCTTCTACCAAGCCCCGTCCTATTTAGCCTTCACTTCCTGTCGCAGCCCTTTATATGCATCTCCGGCAACTACAGATATACTCTTGGTTGCACGCCTTTTCCGTGTCCAGTGACTGTGCTAGCAATTGCCTCTTCAGATGATTGACCTCGGGGCCTATGCCTCATAAATGCTCCAGCTCCATCACCCCAAACTGTGCTGATCCTGCATTGCTTGCAAGAACTTGTTTAGTCAGTCAGTGAGGTGACTATGATTTGCAGCTACACGGGGTCACAGTCTCCCTTCATGGTATCAGCGCAACAGCTATGATGCAGACTCACAGTCCATGTATCTGCCGTCTTTGCACAGAATCTGCTTGGCACCAAAGCCAATATCACATCCCTGGTGATCTCAGCAATGTGAAATCAGCCCCATTATCTTCCAGACATGTAGTTTAACCCACTTCTGCAGCGATCTGCAGGAGGATTACGATGCACGTCTATTACACACACACGCACATCACATATATACAGTTATGAGCCCTAGGAAGCACAAAGAGCCTGACACAGCTAACCGCACATGGAAGAAGTCCTTTAGCACTACTAACATTAAACGAATAAATAAAGGCAGAGAGTCAATCCTGTCCCGGGGTGAAGGTTAATATTCCATCGTGGGCTCAAGATTTCTGCTGTTAAAGCAATAAATGGCCCGTGGGGATGGAGGTTTCATGGCGCTGATTTCGAAGAAGAAATGCAGCATTTTTTCTATGGGGATTTATGCCACTTTTACTTCATTTTGATTCTTCGGTGCAAATCCCTGCTAGAAACAATACTTTTTTGTGAAGCGCTCGCCACAGGAAGATTGAGGAATCAATCTTTCATTATCACCGTTGAAGCTGAAGTCAAAGAGAGAATTTCAGATGCTTGGTGCTCAGAGGAATAAATCATAAAAACAGAAGAGCATGGGCAGAGGGTTGGGAGGGGAAGGAGAGGAGATAAAAACGATAACTGAATGCAGCAGCTCAGGGCTCGGGGGTTTGTGCGTGTTCCTGAGGAGGTGACTCTGCGTTTCAGGGTCCCCAGAGCCACGCTGCCTTCCATATGATGGAGGTGCATGGCTTTTCACTGAGGAAACGGATGCATGGAGCTTTTTTAGCCTTGTTATCCTCGGATGATTGTGCGGCACCAAAGGTCAAAGGCAGGAAGGTTTGGGGGACTAATCCAAAGAGAAGGTCACCAAAAAGTAACTCGGGCTACCCTGTCTTGCCCCCTTCTCCCGAGGTGCAATTCTCCCGCCCCCCAGCACACTTCCCTGGGGTTCGTTGCAGCAGCACCTTCCATCATTGCTCGTTGCAGTTAGCTGTGCTGTCTGATACTCTGCGGGGGCAGAGACGGCGCTTCTCCCATTTCTGGCTTATCCAGGCCCACGCACCTAATGGACACAAAGCCAGATGCAAAGCTGGGCTCTGCCTGCCCCTGGGCCTATGTTTTGGGTCACCCCAATGCACAGGAAGGTGGTGTGCCTAGTCAGGGTGCTTGTGGAGGCCGGGCGTTCAATCCCATTCTGCCAGGGGCTTCAGCATGACTTCAGCTCAGTTACCTGAGGCCAGAGCTACAAAGGGTGTATTGGTGACTGGTGGGATGCAGAAAATCCCTAATATGAGTTAGGCATTTAATAGCTTTGACTTTCAAGAGGGTGCTGGGGGCTTTGTCTACACCAGAGCTTTTGGAAAACTCACTGGATGCCTCAATGTCTTTATTAGTCCTTCTGTGTACCAAGTCCTCTATCTGTAAAATGGGGATAAGAGCGTTTCTTCGCACAAGGGAGAGGCACGGTGTTTTCAGACTATAGCAATGAGAGCGTGCAAGCGCCTGCGTTACAGGTGCTGCTAGGTGCTAATGGCTGACTTGGCTGGGCCCACGCCTTGCTCTTTTAAGGCACAGTCCTCCAAACTACTCAGTGCCTTCAGTTCCTATGTTCTGGGTGCCGAGGGCTTGCACCTTACATTCAGTTCCCAACTCAGTACTTCTTTACTCCTCTATCACTATAAATCAGGAGTAACTCTGTTGGTTTCCTTGGTGTTGAGCCAATCCAACTGCTTATGGATTCATTCGTGAAACTCCCAGGGAGCTGGATCAGACCCTATACCTGGTCACATCCGGATCTGGCCCAGTGAGGTTATGCTACTGGAAGTGGGAGGAGAACCAGTCCTTCAGAAAGTCGTTTCTAGCACTGAGCAGACTGCCCGTGCTTAATCCTAAGAATAATTACCCCACACGGGGGGGGATCTCCTTGTCAGTCTGCATGACACAGGCCATTGAGAAACCTGCTAGTTCGACGTGCAAGAGTTCAGGCTGCTGCCCATGAAATTGGCTACAAACGCGTAGTGTTAGCTGTGGGATCGCAACAAAGACGCTGGCTAATTTCCGGGGGAAAGCTACAGGAAATCTTCTCCTTGGGTATAACTTCTGTGCTGCAGGTGAGAAAAAGGGGAAGCTTCCAAGCAGCCACATACTGGGTTTCCCTGAGCAGATATGCAACCCTGATGTGAATAAGCCCATATCACTGTTGTTGTTATTATTTTTAGATGCATGTCAAACTTTATCCCTGTCTGTGTGATTGTTGTTGTACCGCTTATTAATATAGTGCTTCTGTCGCTGAGAGAAGTATGGTCGAATTACAGTAACAAGCTACAAGCAGGAGGAAAGTGCTGTGGTTTGGCTGGTCCACTACTAGATATACATCAGCACATCTGGACAGGAGATCATGTGACAAGTAGGAAAGCCAGAAACATATCCTGGATACTATAAAAAATGGTTTCTGTTAAATTAAAAAGGCTTTAAATATTGGCTCAGCTGGTTTCTGTATAGCATTTTTTAGTAGTTTTGGAATGTGTTGCAAGATTTGTGATCACTGAGAATTTGATTAAATATTGAGAGCCATTGCATTGTTAGTTTGTTCACAGAGGCTCCTCGCATCTTGCCAGTTCTCTTGTGCTCTGGTAACTCAAGACATGGCTCCTGATCCTGGATAAGAACTGTGTGTCCTCAGACCAACTTTTGTGCAAAAGGGAAAAAAAAAAAAAGCTACTTTTACATAACAGTTTGGAGACAGTTAATGTTAGAACAGATTTTCAACTGTTGTAGGATGCTCGACATGATTTCTTCTGGTTAAGAGCCAGCCAGTAGATTCAGAGGAAGAAATCGCATTCTTAAGCCAGACCAATGGCTAAATTTCACCAAAGTCTTTCCATGACTTGCTATAAAATATTGTTCTGCAAACAGAACATTGTGATTTCATTATGCTATTCCATTTTGTCCCCAAGTGACTCTGTAGCCCCAGATAGCTGAAGTTTTAGATTTTGGTAGAGGTACATGATCTGCTTCCTCTATTTTTTTTTTTTTTGCACATGTGAGAAGCAACTCTACTGGAACAGCAAATGGATCTCCAAGGAGCAATATTCCAGGAAGACTATAATAAATTATTGCTGAAGGATCCCTCAGGAAGCCGTCGTGATGATACGGCTCCTCTTCCTACAGCCTTTCTAAGGTACCAGCCCAATGCTGGAAAAGCACATCGAGCGTTTTATAGCAATGGGGAGTGCACAGTCCAGTGAATAATTCTGTAAAAATATTTATATTTTTTTAAACCGTATCTATCTCGAGTGTTCTCCATCTCTCCTGTGTTGGGAAGCATGACTGATGCCAACCAAAAACAGTCAGCTGATGTGCTGATACTATTACCACGCTGATAAATATTGCCTCATTGTTTCCTTGCTCTCTGTAGGGCTACATTCATCTGTTGCCTTTTGCTTTATATTTAGTTGTAAGCCCCTTGGGCAAGGACTGTCTTTTCTATGGTTGTACAGCACCTAGCACACTGGATTCAGGGTCCAATATTAGGGCTTCGAGGTGCTGCAGTAATAAAATGGTGATGATGATGATGATGATTATGATAACTCAAGCTTTCCTTCTCAGTTAGATGCCAAAGTTGTTGCTCAGTGAATGGCACAGCACAGAGCTGTGTGAATAGACATGAACCCCAGTCCAAGGCCTTTATAATCCAAATCACATGCAGCCAGGAGATGAAGAAGTAGCCTTGCAGCTAAGACAAGAGATGGGGATCTAGGCTGCATCCAAGATTTCTGAGACTCCCTGTGTGACCTTGGCCAAGTCACTCTGTGAACTGGGTATACTTGTGCTCCGCTCTCATCCTTTTTCTCTGCCGTTTATTGGGACTGTAACCTTTTCAGGGCATGGAGTGTCTTTCACTCTGTGGCTGCACAGTGTCTAATGCTAGGAGGCCTTCATATCAGTTAAGACATATGGGTACTGATATCATTTAGATATTAATAGAAATGAAGATACCTATGATGACCATTTTTAGCCAAGTTCCTTACAAAAGGGTGCTCAGGCAAAGTTCATATGGCCACTGACAGATATGCCCAACCCCTTTGTGCCCGTTCTGTAGCTAAAGTACGGGCTGGATGAACGGACTGCAAGGTGGATAGAAAACTGGCTGAAGCATCGGGCTTAGAGAGTAGCAATCAATGGCTCGATGTCTAGTTGGCATCCAGTATCAAGTGGAGTGCCCCAGGGGGTGGTCCTGGGCCTGATTTTGTTCAGTGTCTTCATCAAATGACCTGAACGATGGCATGGAGTGCATCCTCAGCAAGTTTGCAGATGACACCAAGATTGGGGGAATAGTAGATACACTGGAGGGTAGGGCTGAGTTTCAGAGTGACCTAGACAAATTGAAGGACTGGGCCAAAAGGAATCTCATGAGGTTCAACAAGGACAAGTGCAAAGTCCTGCACTTAGGACAGAGTAATCCCATGCACTGGGACAGGCTGGGGCTGACTGGCTGGGCAGCAGCTCTGCAGAAAAGGACCTGGGGGTGACAGCGGACAAGAAGATGAATACGAGTCAGCAGTGTGCCCTTGTTGCCAAGAAAGCTAATGGCTTACTGGGCTGCATTGGCAGGTGTGTTGCCCGTAAGTCAAGGGAAGTAATTATTCCCCTCTGTTCAGTATTGGTGAGGCCGCATCTGGAGTACTGTGTTCAGTTTTGAGCCCCCCACTATGGAAAGGTTGGGCACAAATTGGAGAGAGTCCAGCAGAGTGAAAAAAATGGTGAGGGGGTTGGGGGACATGACTTATGAGGAAAGACTGTGAGAAATGGGTTTATTTAGTCTAGAGAAAAGGAGACTGAGAAGAGACTTAATAGCAGTCCTCAGCTACCTAAGTTCGACAGAGGATGGAGCTGGGCTGTTCTCAGTGGGGGTAGATGACAGAAAAAGGAGCAATGGTCTCAAGTTGCCACAAGGGACGTTGAGGTTAGATAGTCGGATGAATTTTCTCACCAGGAGGGTAGTAAAGCACTGGAACAGGTTACCCAGGGAGGTGGTGGACACTCCATCCTTGGGAGTTTTCAAAACCCGGCTAGACAAAGCTTTGGCTGGGATGATCTAGTTGGGGCTGGTCCTGCTTTGAGCAGGGGTCTGGACTAGATGTGACCTCCTGAGGTCCCTTCCAAGCCTCACTTTCTATAATGCTATGAACAAATGCGCACATCACAACAGCCATGAGCATGCCCCACACCAGCACACTCAGGTTTTCTAGACATGGAGAGCCAGAGGCACGTGCTCAAGCATGCACTCTTCCTCGTTCACAGGGGTGAGTGGGGTGGGCTTACCTCTAGGCAGCACTGCTGGCTCACTCCAGAAACCTAAAGACACACTCCAACAAGGGCTACACTGACACTTTACTTCTTGCCCGCTGTTAGGGGTAATCACAACAGGCATGCCCCTCTGAAAACTATTGAGTCATTCCTCTCTACTTATTCCCCAAGCACTTCGTCTTGATGAGACTGGAAGCTCCAAGGAGTTTGATTATTGACTGCATGCTCCGACTGGGAGCTGGATGGGCAGAGTCCATGGAGAAAGATTTATGTCCTTTCCCCCACCTTTGGATGACTGTCTGGGGTAAGGGACAATCTTGACGTTCAAAGTAAGGCACTTGGATGTCTCAGCCTTACCTCTGCTTCCTTGGGAACGAACATCGGGATGAAGTACAGAATTATGCAGGCATATACTGTTTTCTTGCAGGACCTTTGCAGAAAATTAATTCAAGGCTTAATTTGTCCATCACTGTAGTCAGCAGAGCAACTACCACTGGCTTCAGCGGTGCAGAAACAGGGCCAGCGTGAGCAGAACAGGGGTGAATGAGCCAGAGCCCGAGTGATCTCTGCCTCGTTCATTGATGCAGCTGGTTATCATACAGTCAGTGGGGTAGACTCTCATATTTAACTTTGAGAGTCTATCTACCTATCCAGACACTTTCATACACATTTATGCTACCTAATCCATTACTTTTTTCACACTCCTTTGAGGAAACATCGCACACACAGTGTCTACATCATGGTTCATTTTAGGGAAGCTCCATGTATTAGTCACCAAAATGATTAATAAGGACTTAAGGGTTCACATGCACATACTTCCATGTTAATGAAGCCCTCATGCTTTATGCATGAAGCAAAACACAAAGCTCTGGAAATAGTTCTTTTCAATGTTCTTTCCAATGCTCCTATTTTTCATGCTGTAATGGACATTGATTTATCTGAAATCAGCATAAAATATGTACCAGCTCAGTAAATCCCAGAGAGGTTCTCAACCCCGTTTGAGTGTCCTCATCAGGCCATAAATCACAGGGGCAATAAAGTATGTTAGATAGCTTAACCAATCATGATGCGGGGAGCCACCAAATGACTCATTTAAATACTTACAGGACATTAACCACATAAGAGTTACCAGACTCTATATATATGTGTCTTTTTTTCCTCTCTTTATTTATACTGTGAGGGGGAGTGCAGGGCACTGGATGTCTGAGGCACAGGTAAACAAAAAATAAGCACCAAAGTAGTTATTTTTCTTATCTTTAATTTTCTTTTTCTTTTTTTTTTTTTGTTCTTACTGCGAGACAAATGCAAGAGCCTACACTGTTAAGGCCACTCTTCCTGTCTTATAAACCACACCATCACGTCCCCAAATGCACTGAATGCAATTCATTCCACGTTTGGTAGGGAAGGTCACCTCCAGTAAGTCAATGCATCGGTCCTTTGAGTAACTGCGGTACAAGCTTCAGTGTACAGCGAGAGACATTTTGATAGAGCCCTAAACAATTTGAACATGTGATATTACTGACCAACTTGAGATTCCTAAGAAACTACTCTTCCAAGCTGTTTTCTCAACCTATTTCTTTCCAACTGAATACTAGGGTTACCTTTTAGGCCTGATTTAGTGGAGTAAAGGGAAAGAGACTCCCAATAACTTCAGGTAGGTTTGGCTTAAACACTTAAAGCCAAACTCTGTTCCACTTAGGAATCCACCTGGCGGGGTTTGGGCACCTAAATTCAAGGCTACTCCAGTCCTGGAAAATCCATCAATGTGTTATTTTTATAACATGCTGCCATTTAATCTTTGAGACAGCCACATGAAAAGCACTGAGGAGAAGGGGGCAACTACCTCGTACAATAACAGTTATTCAAGGCCTTGAACATGATGGAATAAGACAATATTGAGGCACCTAAGTGTACTTACAGGCCTAATAAGTGGCTCTGAATCTGCCCCATTGTGTTCTCCCCTGGTGGGTTAGGATATTTTTTATTGTCTGCCCAGGCCAATGTTTCATGACTGTAAAATTGAGGATCCTGTCTTCGCTTAGGAAATTTTTCCATAGATGATAATGATGATTAATCAAGTATTTGTATTACGGTAGCACCCACAGAACAACCATGTCAGTGTCCCCTTTGCCAATCGCCTAATCGATGGCAGTATCTACCCCAAAAGGCCAACAGTCGAAAAAATCCAGCACACAGCTAGAGATTGGCACACACAAGTAGAGTGAGAGGGGGGAGCAGACAGGACAATAAAAATAATATGTGCCTAATTCTTAGCAAATCAAAAGCAATGGTTATAACCTGCTGACGAACACGGTTATGATTTTTTTCATGGTAATGAATGCACAGTTTTTTCTTTCACTTTATCCTGTCGGTGCTAATACAACTGCTTCACTGAGCTAATGCTTTTAGCAGCATGCTCAAGGGCTATGTAAGGGTGACAACGTAAAGATGAGGGAAATTCCAGGTTTTTTGGTTGTCTGGTCACTTTTTTGTTGGCTTTTGCGGACTTTACATGAAGCATTACAACTTGTGGTCTTTCCATAGTGGTGAGCAGCATTTGACAAAGCAAAAGCAACTTGCTAATAGCCTCATTTTACAGAGGAAGAACATGAGGTTATGTGACTTGCCCAAGGTGACCCTACAAGTTCGTACCAGAGCCATTAGGCAGCCGTGTACACCCAGCAGGAAGTCCACTGCCCATTTTCCACCTGGGATTTGTCAGCTGGCTGCCTAAGGTGATCACAGTATTAGGATGTTTAGCTTCAAGACACCCTCCCTACTAAACTAAGGAGCTCATTTTAAAGATGGGGAACTGAAGCAAAGAGGGACTGAGCACTAGATCCATAAAGGAAACTCAGACCTCACTGTGGCTTTTTGGTACCCGAGTCCAAAATTTAGCTTGGAAACATCCTCCGAGTTGCTGCCTCTTTTCTGTTACAGGGAAGGTCAAGTCGCGGTGGTTTCACTCCCATACACCAAAGAAAGGAACAGCTCCCAGCACACCGTGAGCATGGACAACCCAAGTTAGAGCAGGCAGGGACTTACCTGAGCATGTTCCCTGTGTATGGAGTATACAGCAGCTGAACCAGGGCACCTTAGCTTTGTCTCCTTCAGTGGTAAGCTATCCTGGCCTGGGCTGGCTCGGATGTTGTCCAGGGTAAGAGCTGGCACAGAAGCGCTTACAGGGCAGCAGCTGGCACCCTGCAAGTCTCCTTGTAACTTGCTGTAATTTGCTCATGTGTCTATGCCGGTGGTTCTCAACCTTGTTAGGCTCAAGGCACCTCTCGCCCTGGTTGAGAATCTCTGGTCTATACTTTGCGTTTGGGATGAACTGGAATAAAAATCAGGGGCAGGGGAAAGGAGTGGCAGCAGAGTCAACTCTCTGAAACATTTTAACCCCCGCTACCTTAGGTAAATGGTTGCTTTCCAGTGGAGGGAGCTGGACTCGAAAACCTAGGAAGTCCTTTCCAGGGCTGTATGGTGCTGGGTGCTAAGACTGTCTACAACAGTGATTGTCAGGCAGGGTGCTGCAGCGCCTAGGCATGGTTTGCAAGATAAACCCAGAGATTTCAACTAGGAACCCCAAGAGTCAAAAACATCCTGCCCTGCCATGGTCTTTGGGAGTTCTTCACAACGAGTGAAAGCTAACAGCTAGCATTTTCTGAGGGATATTTTGCATCTAACGAGGGGGCTTGAGTCTAAAATGTTTGAGAAACACTGCTCTAAAAGACAGCCTGAGGATATTGCAGCAGGGTCTTTATCCCTGTTCCTTAGCATCCTTCATCCAGCAGATGGGATAGATAAAAAAGGTCCCGTTCTACATCAGACCTGCTCCAGTGCCCATTAAATGCAATGGAAAGACTGGAGGATGTTAAATCAGGCATTTGGTGGTCACTTTTCTTACTGTGGTGTTGCTCAGAGACACCCAGCTGCCCGAGTCTCATGGGAAGCATGCCCGACCCAGTAAGAATGTTTAATTATTCCATCTTATATTTGTATTGCTAATTCCTATGAACGGCCAACAGTTTGAGGCTGTTGCTTTGTTTTCCATACTGATTTTATGGTATGGGTTCCCAAGAGCTTCCCACATTTCCCTTTTGCACGAGGGCTGCTCATAAAGAGGCTTCCTGTAATGTTGCTCGGAGAGCTACACCTGACTAGGGAACAGTGATGTCCCTTCATATGTCTCCTTTTCCCCAGAGAGCGACTGTAACGTGCTGTAGATGAACTGAGCAGGCTTCCTGTGCTGAATCTTGGCATCTACTATCTTCTCTTGTGGCAGCACAAGCACGTCCTAGTTGCAAAGACTTAAACATGAAGGGCAAATACCGAGCCCAAAAGGCAGCCTTGCTTTTACCTTCATCTCTGACCTACACACCTACATGTGTCAACAGGTCCTTAATGATGTTAATTGACTGTTGGAAGAGCAAATACCCAGTTCCAAATCTCTTCCTGGTTGCAAAAATGGCTTCTTGGGCATTTTTCCCTGTACATCTGCGTGGCTTGCTGCTGAAAATGTAGCCAACATTACGGGAAGACATTCTGCAAACTGATTATCATCGTGGAGTGACATGCTTAAAAAGAGCAAGTGACTATGGCAAAAAACACTGTCTGCAATAGCATCATCTTTCTCTGCAGCTGCTTTTCTATATTATGAAAGGCATGTAGCTGTTCAGGGCTCCTAGACCTCAGACCTTGAGAGGACAGAGGGGATTAAGTGATTATCATATTAGCAGGATCAGGGTCTTGGACTGTAAGCTTTTTGGGGTAGAGGTACACTTTCATTATGTTTGAATAGCACCTAGCACAACAAGACCTTGATCGCATGTGGAACCTGTATGTGCTACTGTCATATGAATAATAATAAAAGATGTGTAATAGCTCATGGTAGCCACCACCTATGTTTGCAAAGCAAACTACATTTAAAACCATCTGTAAACACCGTTCAGATTTGGTTCCTACTTCAACAGGACATAGCATCATCTTAAGATCACTAGGAAAGTGTCAAAACTACAGCTGGGTGGAATTTTTTTGTCAAAAACCAAACTTTTCATAGGAAAGTACATAATCATTTTGACAGGAGCATATTTCAGGTCCAGGCTGAAGTTTCTGGTGGAAATGAAAGAGTCCCTTCTCCCTGCGGCCCGTGACACCTAGAGGGTTGAGTACAGTGACCTGAGATGAGCTAGGCTGAATTCGAACCAGATTTGAACTGGAGATCCTCCTTCTCAGATAAGCAGCCTAATGCAGAGTCCTGGGCCATCACCAGGAGGGTGCTAAGGGGTGCTAAGGGGGCTACAGCGATATGTTTTCTGTATTTTCTGTCTTTCACACTCCTTCTGAAACGGCTCTGCTTCATCCCAATCCCGAACAGGAACAGCCTTGGATCTGTGGGATCTTTCACAGCATAAGAAAACATCCCAGCTCTAGTCAAAACCAGGACTGAACTGTGAAAAAAAATGTTTCCCAGCCCAAGTATGAACCTTTGCATGAAAACAGTGTTTGGTTTCATGTGGTAAATCCCAAAGTGACCCCTGGGCAGTGGTGGACTATGAATAGGACTCATCTGTATTTTTTAGTTTCTGACCATGCTATAAATCATTTGACATACTATACCTTTCCTTAGCTACTATCTATGTGCAGCCACTTATGGAAACATCAAAATGAAGGGTAGGAAGTGAAGAATACCGAATCTGAATGAAACGTCTGGAGATACTTTAAGTAGGGTACCAAGACTAGAAATCGGTATGGGGTTTTTAGCCTCAACTGCTTTTAGGTCTCATTCAAAAGAATTGAATGAGGGACCTGATTCTCTTTAGCCTCCACAAAAGAAGGCTTAGAGGGGATCTTGTGGCCATCTACAAATTCATCAAGGTGGGCAGCAAAGAATAGAGGATACTCTGTTTATCAGGGAGCCTCTTGGGGTTACTAGGGACAACAGCCATAAAGTGAGAGGCCAGATTTAGATTAGACATTAGGAAAAATTTCTTTATGGTAAGGGTTGCCAAAATCTGGAATGGGCTTTCAAGGGAGGTGATGCTCACCCCTACCTTGGGGGTCTTTAAGAGGAGACTAGACAAGCACCTGGCTGGGGTCATCTGACCCCAGCACTCTTTCCTGTCCAGGGCAGGGGGGTCATAGATTCATAGATGTTAGGGTCAGAAAGGACCTCAATAGATTATCAAGTCCGACCCCCTGCATAGGCAGGAAAGAGTGCTGGGTCTAGATGACCCCAGCCAGATGCCTATCCAACCTCCTCTTGAAGACCCCCGGGGCAGGGGAGAGCACCACCTCCCTTGGGAGCCCGTTCCAGACTTTGGCCACTCTAACCATGAAGAAGTTCTTCCTAATGTCCAGTCTAAATTTGCTCTCTGCTAGCTTGTGGCCATCATTTCTTGTAACTCTCAGGGGCGCCTTGGTGAATAAAACCTCACTAATTCCCTTCTGTGCCCCCATGATGAACTTATAGGCAGCCACAAGGTCGCCTCTCAACCTTCTCTCTCAACCTTCTGTGGAGGCTGAAAAGGTCCAGGTTCTCTAGTCTCTCCTCATAGGGCTTGGCCTGCAAGCCCTTAACCATACAAGTGGCCCTTCTCTGGACTCTCTCCAGGTT
>JAGPOW010003642.1:2364842-2379977 GCA_030014935.1 Caiman crocodilus | reverse complement strand
TTATGTGCTCCCCTTTTGGCCCTTAGGCTGCCCTGGATTTCTCTGGTCAGCCAAGGAAGCCTCCTGGCCCCTTTCCCTCTTTTTCCTCGCATTGGGATCGTCTTGCTTTGTGCCTGAAGGATCATTTCCTTAAGGCACAGCCACCCCTCCTGGGTTCCCACCTCTTCAAAACTCCTACTCTGCAGTGCGCCCTTGACTAATCACCTGAGTACATTGAAATCAGCTTTCCTAAAGTCTAGCACTTTCACCCTACGAGTTACCTTACCCACTCGATGTCTTATGAAGAATTCTATTATTAGGTGATCACAGGTTCCCAGATGGCTACCGATCTGTAGGTCCCCTACCATGTCATCCCCCGTTGCCAATACCAGATCCAGTAAGGCATCCCCCTAGTGGGACCGTGTACCTCCTGTGTCAGGTGGAGGTCCGGTACACAGGATAGAAACCTGCATGAACAGTGGGACTTCGCCATCTGCGTCTCCCAGCAGATGTCTGGGTAGTTTAGGTCCCCCATGAATACCGCCTCCCTTGCTTTTATGGTCTCTGAGAGCTGCCTCAGGAGCCCCAAATCTATTTCTTCCCCTTGGTGTGGGGGTCTGTAGCAGCCCTACCACCCCTACCACCAAATCCCTTTCTCCTTGCCCCCATGTAGCCTAACCCACAATCCTTCTACTTCCTCACCTTCGATTCCGTCTCAACGAGGGTTGATGTCTATTGCTCATTGACATAGAGCGCAACCCCTCCCCCTTTCTTCCCCACCCTGTCCTTTCTGTACAATCTGTAACCCTCAATATGTACCGCCCAGTCGTGGGACGAATCCCACCAGGTTTCCGTTAGCCCTACTAAGTCGTAGGCGTTTTGTGCAAGCAGGAGCGCTAGTTCACCCTGCTTGTTCCCCATGCTCCTAGCATTAGTATATCGGCACTTGAGCCCTGCAACTGGTGCCTTTGCTGCCCCCCCGCTCCGAATCCCAAGGGCCCCTTATTTCTTACTGTCTCGTTGCTTACCTGTGCTGCAGTGCTGGCCGCCCCATGGCTTGCATGTTCCCAATGTTTTCCTTCTTCAGGCTGGGCTGTCCATGTGGGTGCCACTTGGTATGGTGGTCCACAGCTTCCCCCGCCCTCATCTTCCCCTCCCCCTGACGAGCCTAGTTTAAAACCCGCCGGAGGAGATCCGCCAACCTAGAAGAAAACACACACTTACCTTTGGGGGACAGGTGAAGCCCATCCCAACTGAGCAGGTCATTCGTCGTAATGGGTCGGACTTGATGATCTACAAAAATACCTTCTGACCCTGAAAATCTATGAAATCAATGAAACTCCTCTCTTATCATCACAGTCTTGGTTCAGTACAGACTTTAAAGGGCATGGCCATTGCATTCCAGCAGCTAGAGCGATTTTTCTTCAGGACTTTGCTCGCCTACCCAAAGTACGGAGGATGGATTTGCAAGGTGGAATGGTTTCAATAATTCTGCAAAACATTCCTTTTTTAATGCAAAAGCACTTTTCAGAACATTTAGAAATCATGCAAATCATTTTTAACAGCGCCCCTTCTGACACCATTCTTGACCATGTGCAATAATGATCACGTTAACCCTGCTCTGCGGATATAGCTTTAGACTATGAAAGACTTATATAGCACTACTGGTATGTTCTGATGCAGAGTGCATCATGGGAGTGCATGTGTACAGGATTGCGCACACATCTATTATTATTATGTGATGACCCCAAATTGACTCGTGTCGCATTTCATTTAACAGCAGCGGGACTCCTCTCTTTTGCTGCAGTCCCAGGCATTGAGCTGTGCAAGAGGTAGTCAGTGGATGTAATAACTAAACAAAAAAGGATAAAAAAAAAAAATCAAATCCTGTTCAAAAGCACCGTGTTGCAGGAGCACATACGCTTTACCATCCGCTGAAATTCATGAGGCAAGACTGACAGCACGGGAGGCCGGGTCCCAATGCCTTTGAGACAGCACATGCAGTTGTCTCCTCTCGGAGCAACATTCGTCTATTGGCAAGACAATTAACTTGTTTGTAACAGCATCAAGGCATCAAGCAAACCGCTAGCACTTGAATGGTAGTGCCACAGTTACCGCCGCCAGAGCAATTTTCAAAAGGGTTTCAAAAGAACAGGATGAGCCTCAGTCAATTTAGCTGACATGTGATGGATGGTTTCTTTCATCTGTCTATGGGGGAGCTGTGGATGGAGTCAAAGTGACAATGAGCTGAGGTTTGTAGGGCATGTAACAAATGTAGGAAAGTGTGCAGGCGAGCGCGCCGTAAATCAGAGCCCAAAGGGATGCAGTGTCCTGCGCCGCGGCGCTGAACCTTCAGCAAGATGCTTCTTGAGCAAGTTTGTGGAATTTTGGTGGGCTCTGACCTGCAGTTTTCACTTCCAAAATAACTTGACTTTTCTAAAGTGGTAATTTCATTTTCATGATAATGCTAAACTCAAGCCACATGTTCTTTAATTTAAAGCAGGACTCAGGCTGCACAGCCTGCCAAAAAATGGTAGAGAAACATGCTTATTCTACTAGTTTGCTTGAGGCACTCAGCATTTTTGAATGCCTAGGCAGAAATATAGTTTTTAAATAAGCCAATCCCAGAGAGAGGGCGAGTGAGAGCGAGCGAGCTGCGGGGTGGGGGAGCACTACATTTTTGCATTCAAGTTTTGTTGGCCTTTGCTGCCTTGGCTAGTTAATTAAAGAACTGATGAACTGGCACCAAGGGAAACACCATTTGATGCCTTTGCTGGCTTTCTCATCTGACAGCTCAGGTGCTGTCCAGGCCCTTTCTTTCTCTCCGACCTGAACTGGTATGGTAGATTTCACCGTGGTGCAGGCAATCAGATTGCTTTCGATGTGCATGGATATCTGCCCTCCTGGAACTTCGCTTGCACTGCTTCTTCTGCTAATTAAATCCCAATGATAGATGTGTTTGCAATCCCTTCAGCGGCACGTTTAAAACTGTTTGAAACTCTTTCGGGAGGCTCAGGAAAATAGCCCTGTGTTTATTTCAGGAAAGGGAATGAGAAATACAGAAGAGGAGGAGAAAAATGCAAAATTGAGGAGACCAGAAGGCTTTTTCCCCTACTCCCAAAAATGTAGGGCTGGATTCTCAGTCAATGGAACAGTTTATAGCAGCTGAGCATCCAGCCCGTTACGTCTGTTAAAATACCTTTTGGAAGTACCTATAATACTAGGTAATTTCCCTCTTGCGTTTCTTTAGGAAAGGGCTGTTTTATCTTCACGTAGCCGATGACACCGCTGAGACACAGAGACAGTGATGTCAAAGTTCATCAGGATTCGTTGCAGGGATGATATCTTTTATTAGACCAACAAGATTATTGCAAAAAAACCAAATTCATTGCAAGCTTTCAGGCACAGACACCCTTTATCACGCATAGGAGAAAGTATTATAAAACTTCTCCTGGGCAGAAATGAAAGTTCATATTTCATAGGATGTCACAGAGGAGCCAATAGACAGAAAACTCTGTTTTTGTCAATGATATGAAAGGTCGGCCTTTTCAGACAGAATTGACACTGCCGTCAGGCGGCTTACTGGGAGTTCAGGGCCAGCACCAGGCCCCTTCTCTTTGGAGACGCCCGAAATGGATGGAGATGCCCGAGGTTAAGCGGCAACGCTTGCAAGTAATTCAGCCACGTTTCGTCCCCGTGAAAGACGGCACAGTTCCACCGACCACTTACCCAGTCCACTTAGACTGACAGAGAATTTGACCCGTTGGCCTAACGGATCTACCCAAGTTTACACAGATCCGTAATTAAGGGTTAGGAACAAGACCCAGCTTTCCTCACTCCTAGCGCCATGTCCCATCCACGAAACCACAGCTGCCCCGGCCGTCTGTCTCTCTATACCGCTGTTGCGGCCAAGCAGTAACCAAAGAGGAAGTCAGCTGCTGACACGGAGGTACAATCCAATGCCCGTTAAAGTCAGTGCCTTTTCAAAACATTTCCCTTCCTCTTCTTGCCTATCGGACAATTGGCTCAATTTAAGCAGGCTCATTTTGGGCTGTGCTCTCTGTGAGATGCATTTGCCTGACACTTTCCCTCTGTGCGGCTGACATGCATGTGAGAAGCATTAACACTTTAATCAGTATTTCCTCCCCCACTTTCTGCAGCATTGTTTCCAAATGGCCCCCCGGTTAATTCTTCAGCCTTCTGCTCGGCAGCGCGGTTCCAAGCCCCCTGCAAGGCTCCTCTTGCTGGTATGCTGCCATTTCCAGCTAGGAGCTGTTCGGTGTGTGCCAGCTTAACAGTTCAGCAATGAATTTTCTGTTTCCGTAGTGTCTGCCCATGTCTGAGACTGTAAGAGGGATCAGTGTGAGGGATTCGGCTCTGCTCGGGAGCCTTGAATTCCATTTAATTCAGTTAAAAGGCCCTGACAGACTTCATGTGCCCAAGGTCATGAGTAAGAAAAGCCTGCTGTACTCAGGATATGTGTTTCTGAAAATCCCTGAAATTATGTCTCCATTTCCCCCAACAAGTTCTGAGCTTTTAAAGAAAAAGGGGGCATTTTTTTTTTTTCTTTTAAAGAAGGATCTCTGTGGTAAGGGGATGATAGTTGCTTGCAAGCCATTCTTTCCTGGCTTTGGAAAGGACAGCTCTGAGATCGGTTGTTTTAAAGTGAAATGGCTTCAGCAAGAAGTATTTGGAAACTGAACCACAATGCCTCAAGACAGACATGATTCAATGATTTCCCAAAACAGGGATTTTAAATAAATATTGCATTACATCTTTCTGTAATTATTTTTTTGTATAAACCATCAGTAACATGCATGCAGCCGCTTCCTGGAAAGATATGCAGGTAATGAATTATCCATTAGAAATGACCAGTGAGTGATACCACAAAGCTCTCTCCTCCATCCTGATTTACTGGGTTATAACACACAGCAATGTCCATGCACATACAAAAATTGCAGCCTTCATTTTCTCACACCAAAACCAAATTAAGGTTGCCTTGGCTTTCAATAATATGACCATGCAATAATTTATCCCCAAGACCCCAGCCTCATTTAGTGCACAGTACTTCATTCAGTTATTTGGGGGGGTTTGTTTGTTTGGGTTTTTTTTGGGGGGGTTGTTATTCAGGGCAAACCCCAGGCAGAGGTGGCACCGAAGGCAAACCTTACAGGAAACTGCAGCCCTGGGCTGAGTTGCTGCTGCAACCAGCACCATGTTTTCTGCCCACCCTGGCTGTTGCTCTTAAAGCAGGAGAGGACTGTTTTGGACCCCTAGCATGGGTATACTGCCAGGGCATGGATTCAGGGAGGGTGTGGGAATTGCATCCCTGTGCTACCTTGGTGCCCAAAGCAGGTGCCCCCTTGCCCACCCCTTGTTACACTACTGGCACTAAAGGGGGCAAGGATCCTGTGGAAAGAACATATGCCGCCATGTACTTAAAGACTATATTGTAATGCTTTGGAGAAATGGCCCAGTTATGGCTGCACAGACAACCAAGATCCTGGTACTATGCAAGTTTTTGGCACTTTTTCCTTTTTTGTTTGATTTCTTTCTTTTTTTTTTTAGAAATCAAATTGAAACCCCCAGCCATTCCATCATGTGGCATAATACTGGCACCCACACAGGTCATCTGTAGGGTTAATATCTTACCTTTTGTTAACAGAGTAATGGTAGCAGTGCTCAAAACACAACATGGCAAATCTAAGGAATGCAAAAGGCACGCCCCTGACACAAAGTCTATTGCAATATTTCCTACTTAGACCTGCAGGGTAACTAGAGTTGTTCAAAGAAAGATCACCAGAACTCCTTTTAACAAAGGCAACCTATTTTTCCCTTGCTGGAAAAGGGCCAAACCATGTTTCACTAACACGTTCTAAACATAAAATTTAGCCCTCAGCAAATATGCAGCATGGACATTTTCCAGCCCAGACGTGGGATTTTGACAGTCATGAGACACTTGGTCTAAAAGGGAGGTGTTGGGCTACTTAAATAATCAGAAATGATCCCAGTCCAACCTATAATAAGCTGATTATAGTTTACCTGGTTGGATACATGTGAACACTAAATCTATCCCAATATTCCAAATACACGAGGCACAATACTTCCCCTTCCCCTCTCTTTCTGATGGGTTAGGATAGAATATAGGCTACAATGAAGAGTGCCATTGCCAACTTCATGAAAACCAATATGTTTTGCAAATCCAACCCAAATCCTCCAGCTATTTCTCTGCATATTACACTGAGAGGGCAATCCTTGGACAATGTTGAGCATTTCTACTACTTGGGTAGCCACCTTTCCCAAAAAGTAAGGGGAGATGACAATATTCAACACCAGATAAAAATCTGCCATTGCTGCTTTTGGATCTCTCTGAAATTGTGGCTTTGACAGTTATGACATCAGGTCCTGAACCAAACTTGTCATCTACTAGGCTGTTGTTATCCCTACTCTATTGTATCGTCTGAAACTTGGTCATCTTATTGCAAACATCTGAACGCCTTGGAACGTAACCGTCAGCAATGTCTTTGGAAAATCCTCCATATCAACTGGAAGGACAATGAACAAGGAAGGACAGAGCTAGCATTCTGGCTCAGCTAACCCTACCAGCATTGAAGCCATGTTTATATGGCATCAGCTCTGTTGGGCAGGACATGTCATAAGGATGCCTGACAACTGGCTCCCACGTATGTCACTTATAGCATGTCCACTACTCTTTCTGCATCTACATGTCCTATACTCCCAACTCATGGCTGGTTACCTTGAAGGCCAGTCTAATGAAATTTGATATTAGCATCAATACCTGGGAGATTCAATCAGTGAATTGTCCCAAAAGCATTGTGATATATGACAAGACAGTGATCATTTGGGGTAACATCACCAGCATCTACTTCTTCCTTCTGGAACTGTTTGCCACAAACACAGTCAAATGTCTGGATCTTGGATTAGCCTCCTCAGTCATCTATGGACTCACCATTGACTTCTATATTTACTGGAAGACTTTCACCCTCATATCGAGGGACTGCTGCTGCTGACAATCTCTCTAGTCCAACAGAGGTGTTAAAATATCCCAAGCACAGCAGAAGAGCATCAGCAGAGTGAATGAGAGCTTCCCCACTCTACAATCCGCTATAGCCTGGGCATTAGGGAACTCTTGGAAGGCAGGAGATGTGCATTCAATCCCACTGAGTAGAGGAGGGAATTGAACCCAGGTCTCTCATTTACTTGGGACACTGCTGGTCTTGAGATATTGAATAAAGGGGGAGAGGGAGAAGTGGCCACATCCTCCTCCAGCAGATCCCAGTGCCTGATTGCTTAGGCACAGTTTAAGAATGCACCCTGGACTGAGTTTCATCGGCCAGACAGAAGAAAGCCTCAACTGTAATTCCCAGCAAGGCTTATGGGTGAAGTAGACACTGAACTGTTAAGTGCTGCTAAGACTTGGGCATTTCAAGACAAGCGCAATAGTAGACCTAGAGGCCTTGTCTATACCAAATCCAACCACTGGTATAGCCAGTGCCTCCATGGAAATATGCTGCACCTACTTGGTCCTTTTCCAAAACAATGTAAATTGCTGCTGCTTAGTGCACAACCTGTGCTACGTTCAGTCTTGGGCATGTTTCCTGGCTGTTGCAAGTAGCTGCATGTCATTTTCTTGGTCCTTGATACATACAGAATGGGAGAGTGGGCAGAGCGTGTTTTCATGCATCATTTCCCAGCACAGAAAGGAAAACAGATTACCAAGGAGAAAGAATCCATCTTTTGCCCAGCCCTATCAGTGAGTGCCATTCTGTACCGCATAAGACAGCTGTGGCAGAGCACAGGCACAACCTGTGCCACTTTAAGGGCTCTGAGTAGATTGTAAGCAGCCTGCAGGTGGGACCAGGCCCAATCAGGTGGTCACATGTTAGGCAGGGGGCTGCCTGATTGGAGGAGAGAGTGGGAGCCTGGGTATAAGGCTGGGCCCCAAGAGCAGAGCTGGAAGTTGCTGCAGGAGGCTGAAGGAGCAATGTTGCCCAGCCGGCTGCTGCCCCTAGAGCAGCTGGGAGGTCAGGGTAAGACCTATGGGGATGGAGGAGGTCCTGGTCCTGGGGAATGACCTAGCACTACTCCCCGCTGGGGCTGGATGGTCTGGTGGGGCTGCCTGTGGCAGGGCAGCTTCCAAGAAATGCCACATCTGTGCCTCCCCAGTGCAGGGTGAGGATGGGGCACCAGAAAGCCTCAGTTCCTGCTGCCTTGCAGGTTACCGAGTGGAGAGGAAAGGCTAGAGGAGCACACCCCAACAGAAAAGCACAGGGCCCAGGTCCAGTGAGTGGGGCCTGAGGCAGGGGCATAAGCCCAGAAGCCCAGCAAGGGATCTGGGTGTTGAGGCCCCAGGGTGCAAGGTAGAAGCCCAGTAAGGGAGCCAGATGTTGAGGCTCCAGTGAAGAGCAGGGTATTGAAGCCCCACTATGGCGGTGTGGGAAGAAGCCACAGTGTGGTGGCATGGGGGCCCAGGTATGTCTGAGGATGCCTGAAACCAAGTCTAAGCTGGGTGAGGCCCAGTGCAGCCCAGCTAAGGGGCGGGAGGATATGGATGCCACCTGCAAGGCAAGGGGCATGGTATAAGGAGAGGTTCGGAGCCATGTATTATTGGCATCAAGGCAACTAAATGGGCAGCCTCACACCTGGAAACAATTTAAGTTACATGAAAGGTGAGGCACGCGGGTAGACTGCCCTAGACAAGGTCATGGGCCAACATTTCGAGCAGCCCCGGGACAGCGCACTTGTTACAACAGCCCATTCAGTTTTGGCTACATAATTGTATACACCCATTTCACCAAGCACTGCTATAAAACATCTCATCATCCCTTTGGAAAATGGTAGAGGCTGACTATTGAACCAATCAGATACCCTTGATTTTAATAAAGAGGGAGAGACTAATATTAAAAGGGGATAAACCACGAGTCTCTCCAATGAATTCTGGGCTATAAGAAGCACCTGTTTTACAGGAAGAGCAATGGAGACCTGGCATGGTGACAGCACTCATAAATGGTGCTATATTCTTCTATCCTTATTTTCTAATCATCACCGTCTCATTTCAAGCACAAGAACCAGTGCCCTGAAAGGATCAGCATCCCAGAGAAGGAAGCCTTGATTTCAGTGACCACGGTGCTTCCTGCTCAGACTCGGTGACCTTGTAATCCCTTCTAGCTTAATATCCCAGAGCTCGTGTTGCTGCACTCTCTTAATTGGGAAGAGCTTTAAGAGACACCTCGGGCTTCTCATAGGATTGGCACAGTCATGCTATGCTAAGCACAGTTGCAAGTTAACTGGTGCTATCTGTGTACTATGGAAATTATTGAGACATCCAAAAATCTGCTTCAAGGGGTCTGAATTGGATCAATCATATGGCATTTTCAAAACCCAATGGAGCAAGAAAGGAGGCTACTACTTGAAAGCGCACTTCGAGGCATCTGGGAAATTAGGTTTGTGTCCGTCCCTCTGAAACACTTACCAGTTTAGCTCTGTGAAAGTTAAATAATTGGTTTAACCTGATCCCTCTATGACTCTGCTCTACCTTGTGGGAAAACTTCTGTAAGCTTTTTGTAAACATAATTATGCTGTGTGGGCTTTTCATTAATCTAATGCAAAACCACAGGATGACATGCATCAGGCTATTTTTTCCCTTTCTGGAACCTGCCTCTACTTGCAGTTGCTGGAGGATGCTTATTTGTATAGTCTGAGCTTTTTGCAAATGTACCACGAACTAAACCATCTCTGTTCTTTAACGTTCAGAAAATTAAACAGAAGGTGTCTCACAGCTAATAACAGGGATGTTTCAGGCAGGCCCTTTCCTTCAGCCATGACTTGTCAGATAGGAGGATACAAACTGCCTGCCCTGACAGGCACTCTCCTTCTTGCAAACAGCACCAGGTCTGTGTGGCTGGAGAATTAGCCAAGCGCCCAAGGATTACCAATGCAGACGCCATGAGTTATGTCTGAAGAGAATAAATGGATACCCAAGTTAGTCCTTCTGTCTTTTGATAAGGAGCTACTTCTTTGAACCTGACTGGAGGGGTGGGGGAGAATTATATTGGGTGTCCTTAATTGCGTTTCAGAGTATACCCTTTAGCAGAGAGTCATGGCCTCATGGACTCAGCACAGACCAACAATCACAGACAGTTCTTGCTATTAACTCCCTCCACGATGCCTGTTCTTGCTCTGCCTCACAAGACTGGGCACCATGGCACCTGCCTACTCCCCTCACAGGGTACTAATTAAGTAATAGCCTTTGCTTACTGCTTTCATGATGAATGGTGTTAATGATTGCTGTTTCTAAGCAGATATGGAAGTCTGCAGCAGTGCCCTTTTTGGCATACATCTCGCCCAGTGAACGTGAACAGAACTGGGAGTGGTTTGGGATTCAAGAAACTCAGCAATTCAGGTTTTTGCTGTGCAAAAGCAAAATCAAGTGGTTTCGATCTTGGTTCTTTCTGACCCTCTAACCAGGTGCATTTCTAATAAATGATTTCAGTGTGGGTATGTGATACTGGGAGGGAGGGAGAAGATCCCTTAGTTGTTAGAGCACAGAAATAGCCATAGAACGGCGAGTCCTGCTTGTGAGACTGACCACATTGCTTCCTCCATTTCCCAGGATAAACTGCTTTCAGGGTGCAGACACAGGGCAGAGTAACACCAGTGTAATGGACCTTGGTTAGTTCACTGAAGTAAATTACATCAGTGTCCAGAGTGGACAGAAAGCCAGTTTTCCCAAGGCAGCTGCCCACAGTGGTCATTTTTACAGCACCTTTCCATCAGGGTAAGGAGAAACCAATAATCACCTGTTGCGCCGAACACACGGCTTTCCCAGAGTAAAACTGACTAGTGCTGACAGTCCACTATGGGTACACTGATGTAACTTATTCCTGATTTCTGAGAGGTAACTTTGCCCTGGAGTAGTACAGCATACACCACACTAGGGCTCAATGCCCTGCGTCCATACCATGTTTCCTCTGGCACCTAGGCAGGTCACATCTTAAATGTGTTGCGTGTCAGCACTCTTGGTTTCTAGTGTGGACATGGTCTATGTTCTTGGAGTGCTTTCATGAGAACCTACAAAAAAACTAGAACTCTTGGTTCCAAAACGATATCTTTTATTAGACCAACTGGAAAATGGCAAGAAAATTGTCCTTTTCTGCAAGCTATTGGGATCAAAGTCCCTCTGTCAGGCTCTGGGAAAAGTGTAGATGGTACTAGATCTTGAGGACTTTTCATTGATGAATTCCCTTCTCACGACATTCCCATAATTCCTCCATCCTAGTTGCCACGACTTGGAAACCCTTTGTGCTTGCTGATGATCACCCACAGCTCCCACATCATATCGCATTTAAAAAAAATAGAAATCCTACCACCATGCCTTGACTTTTCCCACCACTCTTTTCTCCCTGAGCCCATACCTGACTGGCATTTTCTTCTTTCAAGCCTCAACAATGGATTCAACCAATATTATTTGTCTTGCAGTAGCACCTTGAGGTTGCAACCAAGATTGCAGCCCTATTGTACTAGAGTACTACATGAACTCGCGGTAAGAAACGGTCTCTTTGCCAAAGAACTGTTAGCAGACTCGCAGCCTAACCAGACAAGGCAAGCAAAGAGACAGAGGACAACAGACACATAGAGGTGAAGCAAGCTTGCCCACGGGCACAAAGCAGGTCAGTAGTAGTAGAAGGAAGAAGCAGCCAGGAGCTAAATCTTTAAGGGGATTTGGGATTGGAGTACTTCTGTTCAGCCACTCTGCTGCCCAGTGACTTTCATAGCCCTGGATTAAGCAGAAAAGATAACTTCCTTCCAAGGCCTGATGCAATAGGGTTGTTCTGAGGATGTCACCTGGATTGGGCCTCATGGGTGAGATGGGTGGAGGAATGATTGGCTTGAGAATCATGCCAGGGTTGTTGGGTGCATGAGGCCTCCAACAAGCTCCCCAAATGTCAGGACTTCAGTGATGTAGCTTATATCAATTACCAGAAACTTAGATTTTGAGAATCCATTGCCACCTAAATGTTGAATCAAGGTAGCAATTAAATCTAATCCCCTTTGTAGACTTACCCCTGACACTCGCTTGGTTGCCCTACCCATTGGATAATACTGCTTTCTGCTAGAGAGGACACTGCCAGAGTGGTTTTGATTGAGTGGTCAATGGAAATGTTAGGAGACACACAATTGTGTCAGATCTTCTATGAAGAACTGCGTCACTCCAGACCTGGGGCTTGCATTTTTTCTGTTAGTATTTACTGCATAGTAGATACGTACAGCAGTCTCAGTTCACTCCTTACTTAGCAAAGTCATTGCTTTTCTTGACGTAACTTCTGAACAGGATTGTCTGCTGAAAGCGACACACAACTTTCCTGTACAGCAGCTGCACCGGATTGGCAAGCAATTATTTGGGCATGTACCGATAAGTCTAGACGTCAAGTATTTAATTACCTGCATGTCTATAATCCCTCTCACACCTAAAACATCTAACAAATTTGAACTGATGCTGTCATGGGGTTTGTAGTTTGATTCTTTTTAAATATTTCACAGGATTTGATGGGCTCACTTTGGCAACCCATAGCCAAGTTGCATAGTTTCTTGATTGGTAAAGCGATGGGACAACTATATAGCCTGCTACTATTCCATACAAAAATCACAGAATCACAGAAAAATTCTGTGACGTCCTAGTCTAGTCAGACGCTCTGATCAAAGTAGGGTCAGTCCTCATCTAAATCTCATCCTCGTTTGTCCAACCTGTTCTTAAAAACTTCTAAATACGGTGATTCCACCACCTCTCTAGGGAAGCTGTTCCAGTATTTGACCACCCTCATATTTAGGAAGTCTTTATTAATATCCCACCGAGTATCCTTTTGCAATCTAAGATCACTGTTTCTTGTCCTGTCTGTCCCCTGTGGCCACAGAGCATAATCCATCAACACATATTTGAAGAATAGTATCAGATCCC
Source organism: Caiman crocodilus (assembly GCA_030014935.1). Lineage (NCBI taxonomy): Eukaryota > Metazoa > Chordata > Crocodylia > Alligatoridae > Caiman > Caiman crocodilus. Next base: position 2,367,022 of record JAGPOW010003642.1, on the reverse strand, counting down.
ATCTCCGTGCTCTTTTCTCCAGACTGAATCATCCTGCTTCTTCAGCTTTTCCTCATATGTCATGTTTCTTAGACCTCTATGCGTTTCTATCTGCTGATCTCTATTCAACTCATGTATATCTTTCTTCAAGTACAGTGCCCAAAACTGAACACAGTACAAATGAGATCTCACCAGTGCTGTATAGAGTGGAAGAACCACTTCCCAACTCTTAATATAATTGAGTATACTACTACTTGGATTTGCAACAAGAGCACACCGACAATGCATATTCAGCTCTGAGTGCACTACAGATCTCAAGATGGGTAGCAGAATCAGGTTCTCATTCCTTACCTAGCTAAGACTCCCTTTTTTCAAGGAGGGTTTTTTTCCTGAGTATTAAGAACTTTTGGATTTGATTCAATCTAATGATAAATGTTTCCAGGAATTAAAAAAAACCTCAGTTGTGGGATTAGAAGAATGGTCCCAATGGTGAGAGAGGTAGTTATTTGTGTTAGTCTGGTATCAGGCAGAAGGCAAGGTAAATTTGCAATTTGGAGACTTATGATTTAGTTAGTCTATAAGGTGCAAATTGACTTTGCTTTCTGCCCTTTGAGAAGGCTCATCAACTCCCTGTTTTAACATACACACTAGCTGTGTGAACGCTGGGTAGCGACTTGGCCTCTCTAAGCCTCAGTTTCTCATCTATAAAAATGGGAATCAGGAATGATCTTAGAAGAGATGTCTTAAATGCTTCTGAGAGACGGTGGTAACAGGTCCCATGTAAATAGTGACAGTGGTCCATATGCACAGTCATGGTCCCTGGTCCTGAACCACCCCAGATCTTCCTGGTATGAACAGAGCACACAGAAGGAGTAGTGCGCAATGATAGTAGTAGGCAAGATATGACATCAGTGTTAGTTTTGCTGAGTGTAAAATTCTTAACTTGGTATTGGTCTCAAGCCATGTTCTTTGTGTGAACCAGCGTGTGGTTTCTTGGATGTGATCTGGAGTTCACAAAATAGCTGGAATTCCTGTCCCTGATTGCATTTTTGAGTGACTGATTATTGTGCAAACAAAAAAGGATGCCATAGAAAATCCTACCGTGAACGCTTATGAAGAGTGACTCCAGGAAACAGAATGAGTGCCAAGCACATTGCTCTGCAGACCTTTTGCCTGTTATTTTTTTCAGTTTGGATGTGGTACTGGTGGATTAAACATGGAATATATTTTGAAACTAATTAGCTGTGACTGTTTATTATGCATCTAAAGAGGAAAAATGTCTAATTTCTCAATTTTTTTTTTTATTATTCAAATTGCATAGTTTCCTGAATGGATTGCTAGTGAAAACATTCTAACTAGAAAACCTGTGACATCTCATCTCAGGAAGAAAGCAGATATTATTTTTTCCCATATTTGTAAAATTGCTGCCCACCATGCACATGTAGGTCAAAGGCATCTCTGGAATGAACTATCACAGGAGAATGAGGCAAGCCAAGGACTTGCCTGGCTGTCTTTGCAACATGTTGCAGGACTCGCCTATTGTCCAAAGCCTTCTAGGCATAACAAAGGGCAAAGAAACAGAAATGTAAAAATCTAGATCTCTTGGTTCAGAGACGAGACCTTTTATTACACCAACTGAGAAATTGCAAAAAATATATATATTTTCCTGCAAGCTTTCAGGCTCACATGCCTTTCATCAGGCTCAGGGAAAGTTAAAGATGGTAAAAAGTTCCAATATGAAGGAAACAAATTTCATTTTTTTTCACAGAGGAAGCTAACGCTGGAAATCTGTCCCTCTGGGCCCATGAGAGTGTCTTAGTGGGATGCTCTTTGTTGTGCAGATTAAGCTGGATTCCTTCCCTGAAAGAAACAGAAAGGCATTTTGAAAAATTATCCCCAGAACCACCACAAGTCTCACCTCCCCAAACCTCCAGAACAACATCCTAGAGGTACACCGTGCAACAAACTCTGTAGTTCATGATGAGCAACATTTTGACGGTCTGGGTGCTCCCAGAGAGTGGTGGTGGATGGGTTGTACTCAACCTGGAGAGATGTGAGCAGCGGGGTCCCCCAGGGCTCGGTCCTTGGGCCCGCACTATTCAACATAGTTTCATAGTTTCATAGTATCTAGAGTCGGAAGGGACCTGGGCAGATCATCTAGTCCGACCCCCTGCCTTGGCAGGAAAGAGCACCGGGGTCAG
>JAGPOW010003642.1:2348597-2364742 GCA_030014935.1 Caiman crocodilus | reverse complement strand
AAGTTGTTCTTGCTCCTACCTTGGGCATCTCTAAGAGTAGATTAGATAGGTACTTGGCTGGGGTCCTGTGACCCTGGCACTCGTTCCTGCCATTGGCGGGGGGTCAGACTTAATGGCCTACTCTAGGCCCCTTCTGACCCTAGATACTGTGATACTATGATGATTTTGCTGAGTGCTTGGTATTCACTGCAAGTAGTGTGGGCTTTTTCTAGTACCCACTGATGCCAGTAAAAAAACTATTCCCATTGAGCTCAGTGGAAATTGGATCAGACCTATGGGAAGAGTTAAGATATATTTGGACACCAGTATTTGGTGTAAAACGATCAGTAGGTATATCATCATGAGGAGTTTTGGCAGTACTCATGAAATTTGGGTTGCCTGAAACCCAATGAAGGTACAAGATCATAGACTCATTGAAGAGTTAGGGTTAGAAGGGACCTCAGGAGGTCACATCTAGTCCAATCCCCTCCTCAAAGAAGGACCAGCCCCAACTAGATCATCCCAGCCAGGGCTTTGTCTAGTTGGTCTTAAAAACCTCCAAAGATAGAGATTCCACCACCTCTCTGGGTAACCTGTATCAGTGTTTTACCACCCTCCTCGTGAGAGAGTTTTCCTAATATCTAACATAAACTCCCCTTGTTCCAGATTGAGACCATTGCCCTTTGTTCTGTCATCTGCCACCACTGAGAACAGTCCAGCTCTGTCCTCTTTGTAACCCTCCTTCAGATAGTTGAAGGCTGCTATTAAATCCTCAGTCTTCTGTTCTTTAGACTAAATAAAACCAGTTCCCTCAGCCTGTCCTCATAATTCATGTGCCCCAGCCCCCAAACCGGTTTTGTTGCCCTCTGCTGGGATGCTCTCCAATTTGTCCATGTTCTTTTTGTAGCAGGACGCCCAAGACTGAACACAGTACTCCACATGTGGCCTCACCAGTGTTGAATAGAGAGAAAGAATCACTTCCCTTGATCTGATGGCAGTGCTCCTACCAATGTAGCCCAGGATGCTGTTAGCATTCTTGGCAACAAAGGCACACGGCTGGCTCATATTCAGGTGATTGTCCACTGTGACCCTCAGGTCCTCTTTTGCAGAGCTGTTGCTTAGCCAGTCAGCCCCAGCCTGTACCAGTGCATGGGATTGTTCTGTCCTAAGTGCAGGACTTTGCACTTGCCCTAGACTTTGAACTTGTTGAGCCTCATGAGATTATTTCTAGCCCAATCCTCCAATTAGTTCAGGTCGCTCTGAATCCTGGCCCTACCCTCCAGTGTATCTATTACTCCCCCAAGCTTGGTGCATTTGCAAATGTGCTGAGGGTGCACTCTATGTCATCTTCCAAGTTGTTGATGAAGACAATGAACAAAACCAGCCCCAGGACTGGACCCTGGGGCACTCCACTTGATACCACCTACCAAGTAGACATTGAGCCATTTATTACTACTCTGAGCCACATGCTCCAGCCAGTTTTCCACTTTACAGCCCATTCATCCAGCCCATACTTCCTCAGCTTGCCTGTGAGAATGTTGTGGGAGACTGTACCAAAAACCTTGCTAAAATTAAGGTACATCACATCCACCAGTCTCCCCACATCCACAGAACCAATCATCTCATCATAGAAGGCAATCAGGTTGGTCAGGCATGACTTGCCCTTGGTGAATCGATATGGACTGTTCCTAATCACTTTCTTCTCCTCATGCAGAGTTGAAATTCTAAAGATAACAATAGAGAATATAGAAATTGGGAACAGAAAGAAGTCATATGCTTTAGCTGTGGAAACAAGGGATATATTGCCAGGTTTTGTCCCCAAAAAGGAGTGGGGGATCAGCTAAGGGACTTCTCACATGAAGAAAAAATGGACTGTAGCTTCAATAGGCACAAAGGACAATGAAATGGGTCAAACCTATAGTAGATGTCAAAATTGAAACCTTATAATTCCAGCGATTGTATGTGTGGGATGTACCCAAAGTATAGTAAAGGGTGACTTGATTTCCCCACAGGCCAGAGCACCAGAGATCCCAGTGAACATGGTATACATACATGGGGCATCATATGCATATGAGAGAAGAAGATTATGATTGATGGCTATGGGTCATATGGAAGAACTAGCTGTTGGATTGGCAGATATTCTACCATGCCCTATGTTGTTAGAAAATGACTGGCCTTACCTATGGGAAGTATTGGGGCAGACTATGAAAAACACCAGAGAAGAAAGGATAGATATGGTTCTTGTAGGGATAGGCACAGAAGGGATGGCCCAAGATGAAAACTTAAATGCTGAATTAGATCTAGAAGAAGTTATAGGTGACAGACAAATTAGAGGCAAGAACAAGGACCAATATTTCAAAACATTTACAAAGAGAGCCTTGCAAAGCAAGAAGGAGAAATTGTGAATCCTGAGTTGGCTGACACAGTTCCCAGGTTTGAGGTAAGAGAAGGCATACTTTATTGGGTTGAATGAGGTAAAGGAGGAGAGGAGAGTCTTCAAATTTTAGTTCCCCGCCAATATTGGCCAATGATGTTGTGGGTGGTGCATACACTCCCCATGGAAGGACACCTGGGGAGAGACAAGATCCAAGTACATCTCAAGCAACAGCTATTTTGGCCCAGATTGTATAAACAGGTAGAAAGGTATTGTCGTGATTGTCCTGAATGCCAATAGGTCTCGGACATTTGACCTACTCAAGTACCGTTAGTGCCATTACCGTTAGTGAAAAAACCTTTTGATTGTATAGCAATTGATACAGTGGGACTTTTCCCTAGGAGTAATGCTGGTTATAATAGATTACGCTACCAGGTTTCCTGAAGCAACCCTGTTAAAGTCTGTTACAGCGCCCAAAATAGTGGAAGAACTCATAAAACGGGTGTCAGGGGTCGGTATACCAGAGAAGATCCTTAGGGCAGAACAGCTTTTGGCACTCCCTAGGGCTTATTTCAGTTTAAACGGATTCCCTTTGGGTTGCATGGAGCCTCGGCTTCATTCCAGTGATTGATGGATACAGTCTTAGCTCTGCACCAAAATGATGCGGCTGCAGATATTGATGATATTATTATTTTTTCTGAGAACTGGACACACCATCATCAGCATTTGAAAGCCATACTACAAGAACTGAGAGCTGCTACACTGACAGCAAACCTGAAGAAACGTGGGTTCAGCCAAGAAGAGACACAGTATTTAGGGTTCCAAATAGTCCAGGATCGCATCCAACCAGTGCCAGACAAAGTCCCTGCCATACGAGACTAAAGACTGCCTAAGAGTTGTAAGCAACTTTGAGCCTTTTTAGGATTTGTGAATTATTATCAAGGGTTTATCCCAGGGTTTTCTGAGTTAGTGACATTAACTGACATGACATGAGGGAGATAGCCCATACAGACCACTAAAATTGGCTTTATAGAGGCCTTTGATAGAGTAAAGAATGCTCTCTGTCAAAAGCTAGTGCTGTTGGCATTACAACCTTTCCATTTTTCTGTAGAACATCACCCCGGAAGGAGAAATGTAATTGCTGACTTCCTGCCCATTCACTGCAGGAGGAGAAGACATCACCGACTGCAACGTGAGATTGTAGCCAAACAAAGACTTTTTTTGGATAAGAAGATGAATCAGAGGTATGAAATGTGTATAGCCCACATTGGGAAATAAAGGGTGGGATATGTAATGGAGGCAAGCCCTGACCTGTTACAAAGGATGTTCTGTAGAAAACTACCGGGAGTCGGTGACGCGGAGCGTGGGAGTGGTGGTGTCATCAGGCTGTGTCCCGCTGTGGGAGGTTGTCCACACCTGAAAAGAGGTTCTGATTACTAACTGGAAAGGGAACCAGGGTGAAGCCTCCAGCAAGCCTCTTCCCCCAGAAAGGGACTGAGTATGAGCAAGAGCAATTGAGTGAGGTTGTAGTAACTTGAGTGGAGGCATGGGATCTCATCAGCGGCAGCTCGGGGGATGAGAAGGGGCTTCCCAGAGAAGCAGAGGTAACTTACCCAAGGAAGAGAGAGGCAATGAATATATTATATATAATATATTCCTCTGGTGTATGAGGAAGATGTGGACCTTGGAAACCATAAGCTGAACCCTAAAAATGAGAAAACCAAGGATGAATGAACTGTGAGGTTGAACTAGGCTGATACCAGTTCACTGGCTGTAAGAACTATGTGATATTAAAAGTGATCAGGCTGACTGTGATTCTGTGCACGCAAGCACACTGGGTATTTTTCTCAAGAAACAATGAGGAAACAAATATAAACTTGGCTATATGATCTTCCATCTTCTTTTGTTTGATTATTTACATATTCTCCCATCAAGGTGTAGCAGGGAAGTTGACAAATGAAGATTGCGGCCAGGTTTCCAGAGCTAGGAGGAAGAATCTTAGGATACTTAACTTACCTGTAACACCCCACTTCAGGTACTTGGAGGCTGTTATTAAATCCCCCTCAGTTTTCTCTTCTCTGGACCAAATAAGAGCCAGTTCCCTAAGTCTTTCCTCAGAAGTCATGTTTCCTAGCCTCCTAACCATTTCCATTGCCTTCCATTGGACTCTCCAATTTGTCCACAACCTTTCTATAATGGGGGCCCCAAAACTGGATGTGGCCTCACCAGTGCCAAATAGAGGTGGAGAACCAGTTTTCTTGAGCTACTGGCAATGCTTCTAGTAATGCAGCCCAGTGTGCTGTTAGCTTTCTTGGCAACAAGAGGACACCATTGGCTCAAATTCAGTTTATTGTCCACTATAACCCCCCATTTCCTTTTTCTGAAGAGCCTCTCCTTAGCCAATCAGTCCCCAGCCTGTACTGGAGCATGGGACTGTTTCATTTTAAGTTCAGCACTTTGTACTTGGCCTTATTGAACCTCATGAGATTTCTTTTGGGCTAATCCTCCAATGGGTCTCGTTCCCTTTGAATCCTAGCCCCAGGTTGCATGGCGTCCCATCCTCTAGGTTGTTGAAGAAGATATTGAACGAAAGCCTCAGGGCCAACTTCTGGGTCACTCCACCTGGTACCAGCTACCAGCTAGACATCAAGCTATTGGTTACTACCCTTTGAGCCCAACGATCCAGCCAGCTTTCTATCCACTTCATTCATCCAATTCATATTTCCTTATCTTGCTTAGGAGAGTGTTGTGGAAGACTATCAAAAGCCTTGCTGAAGTCAAGATATATCACGTCCACTATTTTTCCTGCATCTGCAGAGCCAGTCATCTCATCATAGGATGCAATCAGGTTGGTCATAGATGACTTGCCCTTGGTGAATCGATGCTGTTCCTAATCATCTTGTTCTCCTCCAAGTGTTTAGAAATGAATTCCTTGAGGACCTGCTCCATGATTTTTCCAAGGACTGAAATGAGGCTGACAGGTCTGTATAGCCCTGGATCCTCCTCTTTCCCTTTCTTAAAGATGGGCACTATATTTGCCCTTTTCCAATCAGCTGGGACCTCTCCCCATCTATAGCAGACACCCACCATGATATCACCCTTGGTGCTCACCCCTCTGACCCTAACCCAGAGACTTTCAACATGCTATAACATGGAGTGACACAATTGAATCATCTCACCTGTCTTTCTTTTCCTAGGACTGATCATAATGCTTTGGAAGAAGAGGAACCTCCTTTGCTAAATACCTGAGCAGTTGTGCAATATTTTGGAACAGAGAGAAACCTTTACCTGACTTTGACTCATGAAAACTGTGGTAAACCTTGTAATGTGTTAACATTAAATGTTAGTTAGTTTAATTTTTCAGATACGGACAGGTTAAAGTTGCCTCAGAGGAAAAAAAAGAACAATACCTATTAAAAAGATATCAACATCTGTCCAAAGCATCTGAGATATCATACTTTCTGCCTTTTTAAAAATAAGAAATAACCATTGGTTATCATCTCAGATCTGCCATGAAGTAACTGCTTATCCTTAAGAGAAACCACTGCTGTGCCCCTAAAGCCCCATACTTTAACTACAGCTCCACTATGAATTAAATACACTTCCAATTAGCTACAAGAAGCAGAAGAGGAATTTGAAAGTTGTTCCCCATTGTATATCATGCTGTAACTATGTATACAAGATAGTTATACAGGCCCAGTAGGATTAGAAGTCATAGACAGACCTTTTGCATCTGGAATGTGTTGATGCCAAATCTGTGAGCTCTCTACTACATGCTTTTAAACATTTTGTACTAGAGAAGAGCAAATATCTTCCATCTGAAAACATGGAGAACTAGCCACCCACATTAATGCATGGGGAACAAAGCACTGAAAAATACCTGTTTGTCCTCCAACATGGAAGAGTATAGCTGCTCCCTAAAGAAAAACTAAAAATTACTCTCAAATAAAATCACTGTTGATTACATACACTCATATTAGCCCATTCTCTTACATGAAAATGCATTCTGGCCATTTATTATGTCTGCAATGTACGGGAATGCTAACATACGATATTTGACATCCACATGGCATCTTCCAGCCAAATAGCTCAGAATGCATTTCCACAGAGAAGCGTGTTAACCTTTATGACGACTCTGGCAGATAGAGAAGTATTATTTTTTTTGGACTTTAGAGAGGGAAACGGATGAACAAAGAGATGGAATGATTATTTCAAGTCCCCCAGAAAGTCATTCACAGTGCAAACAAAATGATGATTTCCGAGCTGCCAGTCCTGTGTTCTAGATCTACGGCAGATCTTTCCCTCACATACATAATGCAGCATAGTCCTTCTTATTTTAAACATATGGCCTGGACCTCAAGGCTGCCGTATTTTTATTATAAGCTTTAATTCCACTACTTAATTCAAGTCATGCCATAATCAGATTCTTTCAAGGCTAAATAATTCCTGTTTTGATCAACTCTTTTTATATGGGACCCATTTTCTTCCATTTATCATTTATTGTTGTTGTCCTATGCCGTGTTCTGTCCAATTTAAACATAGTATAAATCAGTGTCAGCTTTCCATATATTAGTCAGCGAATAGCTTCCAAGTAGCCTCAAATGACCCCTTACATTTTATCCCAGCTGGTTTAACTGCAAATTCTATCCTTATTCATTTAGACCAAGAGTAGGTTAAGTTTCTGATCCCAGTATAATACAATGCTATGTTGCATATTCCTCTTACCCCAATGGATAGACTGATCAAATACCCACTGAAGTCAATGAGAATGCTTCCGTTAGCTTTTAAGCACAATGAATAAATACCTAGATGGGCTGAGATGTGGGAGTGCAGTAATGAATTTTCAAATGCATAAATGGCATTAAAGTTCCCAAGTTGCATGGCATTTGTGCTTTGAAAGTGTAGCGCCCCATCTCTATGGGTGCATTGCAGCAACTGCTCCCCAGTTACTATCTCCACACATGGTGTGCAGAAGCCTATTTACATGCTAAATGTTAGATATTTAAGGGCTGGTTTCCTCAGTACAAAGTTCAATGCGCTGACCAGTCACGTCACATTTGCTGAGACTAAATTACAGTCCATCATAGAGATCCTTCAATCTTATTGTTAAGTTCTGTGCGTGGTCCTGTGACTCTATGCCAAACATTGCTGAGTCTTGGAAAAGACATCTTCCAGAATACTCTGGGTAATGTAGTAAGGTTGCCATCACTTCAGATCTGTGTATTTTTTTTTGTATTTTTTTTAAAACAAGGAAAGGGGGTCACCTAAGAGAGAATTTTAATGAAATTGCATAAGTAGGGTAACTTAGTACCGTTGGAGAACCTGACCTCAGCCAGGTGACATATTCTAGGGTTTCAAGTTGAAGCTTAAAAGGAACAGACGTCACTTTAAAAACACTTAAGCCTATGTCTGAATTCAAACGAACTCAAGCTTCAGGCACCCAGTATAGGCAAAAGGCTTCTGGACCCTTCTTCAAGAGGACACTGCTTCAAATTGTGGCAGGGCTTAGCGCAACTTCCTTCTCTTCCCATTAGCATTATCTCAGCAGTCTCAGCTGATCCCCATGGATCATCCCCTCAAAACACTTCCTTCCCTGTTATGACTTGGAAGCAGCTATGAACAGACTGTGCAAGAGGAACTTCCAGCTTCCCTTTGAATTCAGGTATGCACAGCCTGGTCGGATTAGACGCTAAGGAGGGAGGAACGATGAAGCCTTGGCTGAGCCAAGAACAGAATCAGTGGAGTGAAGTAAAATCCCTGACAGAGAGAGCGAGACAGGCAGATGCAAATCATTTAGTTAGTACCACACGCTTATGGAGGTAAAGACAAATGGGAAACACGGCTCAGGAGAACAGTAGGTCTCTTTTCTTGTAGTATTTTAGATGTGCCACAACGCTCGTGGGTCATAGTCCTGCCCGCCCTCTGCACTTTAAGCCCAGACTAGGTCACACTCTTTGCTTGGCAAATTCTAACCAGGCGTCCTGGCCTCTCATTTCAAGTCAGTCAGTAGTGCCTGAATGCGTTGTTCCAGATCCTAGTCATGATCTGGTCCTTTATTCAGGACTTGGTGCCCCAAAATCGGCTCTTTGGCCTGAGAACAAATGCTTCTATGTTCATCTTCTAAGTTTTGGCAGTCTGTTTAAAAACAGACCAGTTACAGGTTTCATTTATACAAGAAGTTTATCAAATTTCCACAGTACAGCTTCATATTTAGCCTTCTCTCTCAGAGTTTAAAATCAAAACTACTGAAGTCACGAAGCGCTTCATAACCAGCTATTGAAGGAAATAAGGTAACTTTCTGACTCTCTTCATTTTGGCAAGCACCCACTGCAGATCTACAGTGAAATGCTGCTTAAACTTCTCCATATGTCCTCCACGTTTCTAGAGTTTCCTTTCCGGTGGCTATTTTCATTGCTCCATTATTCTGTTCAGGGTAATGTCTTCATTTTATACCTGGCACTAAATATTGTCGAGAAAGCAAAGGGTGTAACAAAAGTTTTCATTTAGTGTCTGATTTCTAACTTCTCAGCGCTGCGTAACAAGAATCCTGGACAGTGTACCAACTGTCTAGTCCCTTAGAGATAGAGATACCTGCAGCTAAAGTAACTGGAAGAATTTCCTTTGAATATAAATTGGAGTTTGATCCAAGGTAGATCAGCCACAGACTGAAAACTCAGTGCACGCTGAACAGTGAAACACATAGAAGCATTGTCATTTCAGTCCATTTCTTCTTGTCCCTTCTTCCCTGAAATGTGCTGGACATAGTACTCCAGATGAGGCCTCACCTATGACTTGCAAACTTGCTCTTGTCCTACTGGAGTAACCTTGTCACATATAGAAATAATGACCAAAAAAAAAATCTAGGCTTGTTTTTCTCCATGAAAAAAATGCTGTTTCGCAACAAGAGAAATGTATTGTTTATGAGAAATGCTATTTATATCTAAGATGGGGTTTGACAGTAAAACCCCATTTCTGAGTGACCATTATCCAGGAGTTAGTGATCTTGTCTGGGCAATGAAAGATCTAAGTTGGGGTTAGGGGTCTGCTTGGTTCACAGGAAGGACTTCAATCCTGGGGGTCCTAGCTCTCAGGTAAGTACCCTAATCCAGTGGACACATTGGGCCTCATAAGCTTCCTTTTTTCATGAAAACATTTGAAAAAAAGCTCTTGTTTCTCTACTGTATTGGAATGAAAAGTGCTTTAAAAGCCATTCCTGGATCTTACAGCTATACCTTCAGAAATGTAATATATCTCATCCAAATGCCCTGACGGAAAAGATGCAGGAGAAACCAACCAACAACTGCGTACCAGAATGAATGTATACCAAAAATCCACCAAAGACAAAAATATCCAATTACCTGTGGACAACAAGCTAATCACTTCCCCTCTAATCCTCAAAGGGAACTTACAAAACACCTTTCATAGATGAGCCTACGAACTTCATTTCATAAATCTACTGAATGCAAAAGATCATGGACTTAATATAGACATTGCATTTATGACAACTTACAACCTGCCTGAAATCTCAGACGCCAGCTTAATTTCTCCCTTGGAGAACTCATAACATCAGCAGAGTACCCCACTGCCTGAAGAAGTGGGGTTGTGCCTGAACACTTTTTTCCAATTATTTAGTTGGTCTAATAAAACAAAGCACATCTACCCAAAGAACCTTACTTGTCTTTAAAGACCTCTACTTTTTTCACAAAGCAGAATTTCCTGTTTTCTGTGCAGCCCTGAGTGTGGGGTCCCCTAGACTCAAGCCCTTGCTTAGGAATCATGTCTCTAATAACCAAACTTGGTCATCACAGGGAAACTGAAAAAAAAAGAAGCCCTAATGAGTGAGCCATCATTGTTATAAAATCCTGGTTAGGTTCTACAGTCATTTCTGTAAGGATTACGGAAAAATCAAAATATGCAGCAGGTATAGTATTATGATAGCTTTGTCCGCACCATAGAGAAAGCACTTACGTGCAGTGTATGGATCTCATCAGAGACAGGGCTAAAAATGGGACCTTCATTGGTTTGTATTCATTCATGCCTTGCCAGGTCCATTCACTTTGATGGTAAAATTCCTTTTCTCTATAATTTCAAGGAAATGGGAAGAAAATGGACAAAATACATTGGACAATTTCACTAGGGCTTTTAGAACAATTTTCTCTTAAGTGTTCAGTATTTTGTATCCAAGGGGATTTACAACACTTCATCCAATACTAAATAGGAAACTAAACCAACCTGTCACTGAAAGTAAAATGTTGACTCATGTTGACATTTGAGCCAAAACCTATAACAGGCTTTGGAAAGAACATTCAAGATGCCTTGCATCTGCTTCCTATCTGGCAGGGGAGGATATTAGCATGTTGCTTTATTTTTGGCTTAACAAAAAGATGAGGGGTTAAGAACAAAAAGGTGAGCTATAAGTAAAAATGATAATAAGCTCTCCTTTGAACAGTGTCTCCTTTGGAAAAGAACGATCAAGCACATGATGGCATTAACACTCCTTCCGAAGAACTGCAGTGCTCACTGCTAATTTCTTGCAAATAGGGTCAATAAATATTTCATTTGCAGTGTTAATAGCACTTGGTTGAGAAATACTCTGAATTCTGTTACAGTAACATCAATTATTTGCAATAGCAAAATTATGAAGGTTTAAATGATGACCAGTAAATATTATTATATATAAATACACATTGTGTCACATCCTCCGCTGACATAATGTATTATAAGCTCCATTGAGATACTATTAATATCCTTAGCTCAGTTGTCAGATTAAAACATATAAAGACAAAAATGCTATTTTGTCTTAGGGTCTGCCATCAAACATAACACATTTCTACAGATAAAAACTTTCTACCTACTCACAGCCATCAGACATGTAGGGGAAAAAGGTGGGGCATTCCAACACATTTGGAAAGTTAGCAGATGCAAGCTCTAACTCTTTCACAGTTAGGGTGGCCAAAATCTGGAACCAACTTCCCAGGGAAGTGGTCCTCGCCCCTACCTTGGGCAAATTCAAGAGGAGGTTGGATGATCACCTGTCTACATCCTGGGGTATTACCTGAAGCCCCAGTGAAATCAGCTGAGACTCACAGGGACTTCAGTGAGTTTGGGATCAGGCTCATCATGCCTCCACTGATCACACCTGCAGGAGAAGAAGAAGAAGACTTAACGGGGATGCTTCGTTGAATAGAAGTTTTTGAGCACAGGAACAAAATTAACAGCAGTGATAGTGATCTACTTGGGGATGGTCCTGCTTTCAGCAGCAGGTTGGACTAGATGACCACCTGAGATCCCTTCCGATCTTCTATGATTCTGGGGATGATAACTGGAGGTGTAACAAGTCAGCTGGGCACTCAGGGCAGCTGCTATTTTCACACCCTCTCCACCAAGCTGATGCCTGGTGCTGCTTCCCTGGTCATCCCATAGTAGTTACACTGATGATAATGACTGCTAATTAACTGGGACAACAGTTCAGCTTACATGCACCACGCATTTAGCTGGTGCCAAAAGTAGTAATCAGAGGATGAAATGCATGTCCCAAAGGGAAGACTCAAGCAGTGGAAATGGCCTGGACGGTTTGGATAGAATAGCCCACACTTGTTGTGCTCAGTGTAGGACTTTGGCTAAATTGTAAGTGTTAAAGCAAGAAGTCAGAGGAGATGATCACAGTGGTACCTTCTGCCTCTAAAATCGAATGGGTGTTTTAATCTCATAGTTGGCCTTCAGCTATAAATTCATTATTTAAAATGCCATTTCTTGTGACTGATTTCTCCTCTAGGTTGCTAGGTGAAATAGCAGGCTGCCCTTTAGCACTCTAATCCTGCCTTCATCCATTTTTGGGTGCATTTCCAGGCTTCCTCTACTCCTGCAAACGAAAAACATTGGGGATAGACTTCAAAGCCTCTCAGATCAGAGATCAGTGCAAAGCTTAGGGTGTAAGCTTGATGTTTCTTAGAGAAAGTTGAGAAGTAGTAGAGTTCTAGGATTTTTTTTAATTATCTCATTCCAGAGGGGGCAGCCATCCTAAGAACCCATTTTTCAGGCTTAGTGTGTATTTGTGTGTGTCACAATCAAAACTAAGCTACTTGTGTGCAAAGCCTGCATCCTCAGTGTCCTTATGTATAGCAGTGAGACATGGTCAACATATGCATATCAAGAAAAGAAGCTGAACAGCTTCCACCTACACTGCTTACAGCACATCCTTGACATCAAGTGGCAAGACAGAATTACCAACACAGAGGTCATCACCCGAGCTAACTTGCCAATCATCACTGCACTGCTCGACCAGTGGCACATATGCTGGCTTGGCTCATGGAAGCATCCCTAAGGACATCTTGTATGGGGAAATTGCAGGTGGGGAGAGAACAGTAGTGCTTTTTGCACCCAAAATTGTGCTTCATAAAGATGTCTTCAAGCAGGACATAAAGGCTTTTGGAAGTGACCCAGGCCTTTGGGAGAGGAGACAGGACAAAGTGGTGCGCCCTTCTCAATCATGGAGTCCAACACCATGACAAGAAATGGCTACTCAGATAACAACAGAAACATGACAGAAGGAAACAGCCAGTCAGCACAGTGGCCCCTGACACGGTGTACACTGGGGCAGGACCTGCAAGTCTAACATCAGTCTCTATAGCCACAAGAGAAAATGCACCACCAGTCAGCAGAATAGCTGCAATATCCACTATCATTCACTGATAAGTGGATGCCATTAATGTAGCGTGTCCTAGTTGGACTCGTATTTCCCTCTTCCTCTGTTTCTGAGCTTAATTCCAAACCCTGCAATAGCCTCTGTAGATCCCCAAACGTCTCTTTCTTGGAGGACCCATGAAAGAATAAGTTACAACATCTACATCTCAGGGGGGTTTCCTTTTGCTTGTTCCAAAAGGATTCTCTGCAGCAGGGACAGGAGTCAGATGGGTCTTGGATTGTTGCATCTTTTACTGTTTCATTTGGCTTAAAACATCCAAAAGGGTCTTTTAAAAATAAATGCTAGTCTTGATTTTCATCCCACTTCCTATCCCATGGTCCTACAGTGAATTAACTGTGGTGGCACTGCTACATTTTGGTGTTTCTATGCCTACCTAGGTGACTGTATCACAGACCTGCAAGATCAATGAGACTAATTAAGTATCAGCAGGCACAAGTTTTAATCAGAAAAGCTCATTCCAAAGGGCTGCCCTTTGGAGTGTCCTAATTAAAAGCCAAATTCTAGAAAGCCTTATTCATGGGAATTATTTAATCAAAGTCAAGTTAAGCACTTATACAAGCAAAAACAAATTGCGTGACTAACTATTTAATGCATCAGTTTCAAGAAATAGTCTAAAGTCAATACGATAAGCATAGCTGATGTACGTATGAAATTATAGACCATAATTAAAGACAATATACAGTAATCACACCAGAACAGGGAAAATGCACTCACAATGCAGCCTTATCAAGCCCATGTATTTTTTTCCTCTGAATATTACTGTGTTTAAAATCTCCTTTAACGGGCTTAAATGTTCCTCTTTCCAGAAAGCTAATGGGTAAAAACTCTTTGGGTTTCTTCTGGTTTTGCCATCATTCTAATGAAACGAAATAATTCACTGTTTTCATTTACGCTGCACTCAGTGAAGTTAGAAAGAACAACTTTCGCTCATTAATATATATATAAGCTTAACAACCGACATCCTGTTAATCTCTTTAACCTTGACCTGTGGTTCAGCACTACATCTGGCAGGGTTTCTATGGAGGGGTGGGAAGGAGCAGAGCTTGAACAGCTAGAATCTGGGGTTGCGATCTAGGGTTGGAGTTTTGAATCTAATGGCTGACTTGAGAACTGGCTGTCTTCCCTCTGGGCTCCAGGGTTAATTCGGCTAAAATATCTGTTCCAGCTGAAACAGAAATTTAGATTATGATAATCAGCAGAGCTGGGTGGCTCTGAATGAATGAGTGTTTGTGATGATAATGATAATTAATTAGGGATGTTGCAAACCACTTTGTGCTGGGGGTGCTAAAGATCAGGCCTTAACTTAAAAGTGAGCTGAATTCAATTGGAAATCCAGGTCATAAAATACAATGCATGAGTGGTGTCTTACATAAAGCATTTTACTGATCACTGGTAATGCAATTTCTTATATTCTTCAGTACAGGATTCTCAAGCAATAGCACAATTCTTCAGAATCTAAGGTGGAAAAAGTGGATTTCCCGCCTCACTTCTGAATGAGCCAACACAGCATCAAAGGAGAAGAGCTTCTCTGGATTTAGATTAAAATAAGTGAGAGCAAAAACGGGACCAGACACACGAACAACACTCCTCCAGTTGACTTTGGTCTTACTCAGAGTAGAGGACTAAGAAGTCCTTTTTCAAGAAGCAGCTAGAGGACTAGTAAGGGCAAACTGTTATTTATCTGAAGCTATGATATCAATCTTAGTCATTTTAGCAATTTCGATTCCTCCTGGGAACCATATTGCATTATGAATTCCTCTCTCGCTCCATCAGCTTCCCAGTGAGGAAGGACTCTGGGCAACAAAGTTTGTGTTAGCATTTGGGCTGGGTTCACAGGCTCTGGGATGGAAGTGATGGTTCATTGTTGAACATAACCACCTCTGGACTGTGATCTTTGCTTAGCTGGAGAACTGTTCTATGCATAAGAAATATGATATATTCCCCTTGATAAGGATAATTCTGCGCAGATCCTTGGACACAAAGCTTTCTTAATTCTAGGACAGCCGGCCAGTGGAGGGCTCAAGTGAAGGGACACTTGGATGGCATAGATTGGTCATAGAAGCGTATCCAATGTTGGCTGCTCAAGGCTGCAGCTAAAGGAAAGGAGGTAAGACTGGCGAATGCTACCACCCAACTGCTCCCTAGTTGCAACAAGGGTTGGCTGGGGCCATGGAAAGCCAACAGGAGTTATCGCTGGCTCACCACAGACCAAGCTCAGGATTGCTAAGCCATCTTTTACTGATATCCTTGCTCATCTTAGAAAAGTTTATTAGGTCTTAGAAAAGTTTATTAAAGAGGCCATCCTTAATGGACTGGCCGATGCCAACATCCTGAGGGACAGCCAGCATGGGTTTGTCATGGGTAGCTCTTGCTTGACCAATCTCATTTTCTTCTACCACCACATGACTTATCACCTGGACCAGGGAAAAGAGATTGATGTCATATATCTTGACTTCAAAAAAGCCTTTGATCTGGTATCCCATGGTCACCTCTTGGTAAAACTGGCCAATTGTGGCCTGGAGTCCACCACGATCTGCTGGCTGGGAAATTGGCTCCGTGATACGACCCAGAGAATGGTAATTGAAGTCAATTGTCATGGTGCACTGTGACCGTGCAGTCCCTCAAGGCTCTGTCCTTGGACCCATATTGTTCAACATCTTCGTTAATGATGTGGACACTGGAGTCAGATGCGGGCTGGCCAAGTTTGCTGATGACACCAAACTTTGGGGCAAAGCATCCACATCTGAAGACAGGAGGGAGATCCAGGCTGACCTGGACAGGCTCAGCAAGTCGGCGGACAAGAATCTGATGGTGTTTAACACTGAAAAATGCAAGGTTCTCCACCTTGGGAGGAAAAACCTGCAGCATCCTTATAGGCTCGGCAGTGCTATGTTGGCTAGTACTAGGGAAGAAGGAGACTTGGGGGGTCATCATTGACCACAAGATGAACATGAGCCTGCAATACGATTCTGCGGCTAGTAAAGCGACCAAAACACTGGCTTGCATCCATAGATGCTTCTCAAGCAAATCCCAGGACATCATTCTCCCCTTGTACTTGGCCTTGGTGAGGCCGCAGCTGGAGTACTG
>JAGPOW010003642.1:2335064-2348497 GCA_030014935.1 Caiman crocodilus | reverse complement strand
CCTTGGTGAGGCCGCAGCTGGAGTACTGCATCCAGTTTTGGGCTCCACAATTCAAAAAGGATGTGGAGAAGCTTGAGAGAGTCCAGAGAAGAGCCACACTCATGCTCAGAGGTCAAGGAAGCAGACCCTACGATGACAGGCTGAGAGCCATGGGGCTCATTAGCCTGGAAAAGTGCAGGCTCAGGGGTGATCTGATGGCCACCTACAAGTTTATCAGGGGTGTGCACAAGGATCTGGGGGAACGTTTGTTCACTAGAGCACCCCAAGAGATGATGAGGTTGAATGGTTATAAACTACTACAAGACCATTTCAGGTTGGACTAAGGAAGAATTTCTTTACTGTCCGAGCCTCCAAGGTCTAAAATAGTTTGCCACCAGATGTAGTTCAAGCGCCTACATTGAACATCTTCAAGAGAAAATTGGATGCTTATCTTGTTGGGATCCTATGACCCCAGCTAACTTCCTGCCCCTTGGGCAGGGGGCTGGACTTGATCTTCTGAAGTGCCTTCCAGCTCTAATGTCTATGAAATCTACACTTGAGCACCCTTTAGTGGCAGCTGAAGTTCAGCCTTTATATTTTCCTTGGTCTTCACTTGCTCATAGAAGGGCCCACTCTGCACTTCCGTATTGTGCTGGTTAGTTGCCCAGTGCATGGCAGGATTGGTCTATAGCAGGGGTAGGCAAAACAGCAGTTCTGGCCAGTGGCTAGACTCCATTTCCCAGCAGCCCCTGCCTATGCTGTTGCAGTCAGTTTCCATGGAGACCCTAGCAGCGGTGGCACGTGACAGCACAGGGCCAGGGTTTCCGTGGAGACTGGCCCCAGCAGCACTGGCAGGGTATGTGACTAGGTGGGAAGTGCTCCATGGCTGGGGCTAGGATCTTGCAGGGGTGACAGCGTGGTCCAGAGCTGGGACAGAGCTGTGATCTGCTGCACGCATGCCCCTGCCTGGGTCTGCGAGCAGCACATCTGGCTCTGGACCACACTGCCACCCCGATAAGATCCCAGCCCTGCAGCAGCTCCCCAGCTAGCCGTGTGCCCTGCAGGCGCTGCCGGGGCTGGTCGCTGTGGAAACTTTGGCCCTGCGCTGTCACGGTGCTGCTGCTGCTGGGGTCTCCATGGAAACTGGCGGTAGTGGCACAGGCAGGGGCTGCTGGGAGGAATCTGCCGTGGGCCCAATCCGGCCCACAGGCTGGACTTTGCCCACCCCTGATCTATAGGGCCAGGGAGAAAGCTGGTTAGAAATCTTTTGCCAAAGCAGGTTTCCTAGTTAAAAACAGTATTGTCACCAAAAATCAAACCCATTTATAAAAAGCATTGAGTCTGTTGAAATATCATTTAGAAATAAAGCATAATGAAGCATTTGGGTAATCTCGGGACATTTCATTGTGATACATTCAGAATGAAAACTTTGATTCTTTTATTTTGAAATTACCATTATTATATTAAAAAAAACTTAAAAAGCTAAAAAAGTTTAGAATTAGATTAGCACTAGAACAGCAAAGCATTTCCTTAAACATCATGAAAGCATTTTTTCCCCCTAATTTCATTTGGCATTAATTCCCCTGAGTTTTTGTCCCACGATAGAATTGAAAAAATAAATCAGAAAAATATCAAGCCCCCAAGATTTCATGCAACAGAAAATTCTTTCTTGCATCACTAATTGTGAGTGTCTTTAGCCCTGTGGGATACACGCACTCTCATTTCCCACTGATGTCACCAAATCTCACAGGTTTGAGCAAAAATTCTGGGTTTTGTTTGGCAAAATTGACCTATTAAAAGCTGTATGTCCTTCCTTGAATTCAACAGGTTTTGGTTCAGACCCCTATAGCACTAGAAATGATTTGGTTATTATTGATGTTACAGTAGCTAGTAGGATCCTAAACCTGCTAACTTACTGGCCATGGAGACACACTGTGAGACCCTGCGTAGCACCTGAAAAGCCAAGAATTTAAACAAGGATGACAGACAAAGAGTGCAAAGGGAGTCAAAAGCACATAGAGGTGAAATAAATTGCTCAAGATCAAACAGCAGATGAGGGGCAGGACACAGGATAGAAACAGGGGTAGGATGCAGGATGTTTTGGTGCCTTATTTATAGTACTTCTCCATGCATCCATCCTGCGCTCGGAGCATTTAAATCTGCTGAACTTGTCTTCTGGGCGTCACTCATTTCCCATGCGGTATTACTTCAACTCAAGGGCTTTGGTCTGAATCCTCAAGGCACTCCTTGAAACGGCCCCAGGTCATCTAAACGATCCCCTGAGCCTCAGGAGGAGGGCTACAATCAACAGCCTCGTTCTTCGACGCTAGGGAATTTTTGACAACACGGTGAAATTCATCTGCCTAGGTCACAAAACTTTCCCAGGGCAGGTCTGTCACTATGGCATGAGCTCCCTGGAACGAATAATTACCAGCATGAATCTCACTAGCCTTTGCTGCAAGTGCAAGGCATCTTGCTTCTGCCTGTTTTCGCTAACACAGACACAGACCAAATCCTAAGAAAACAAAATTCTCTGCTGCTTACACTGCTTCCCCCGGGGAAGGGATGAAGAACAAAAACCAGATGATAGATGTTAGTCGCATCACTTAATGTGCTACTGGAAAGCATTCAGTGTACCGTGGTGAGCACAATGTATGAACTTACAGAGAACTGACTGTAGCAAACTATATCAAAATACCACAATGCATTATCAGTCACAGAAACTGGATCCTTCGGTTCTTAACCAGACAGATTTCTTAAAGTCAACAGGGAATTTTGCCTTAGGAAAGACAGCAGCCTCTACCCAAGTTTTGCTGTGTCAATATTATTATTTTTTGTCCGCATGTCTTAATTTGTTTTTCCATAGAGTTTTAAACCAACCCCCCCAAAAACCCTTATGAAGTTTATTTTATATATATATATATATTAATACTTTTTACGCATGTATAAATGTATTTCTTATACACACACACACACACACACACACACATATATATATATATGTATGTATGTATATATGTATGTATGCATTTATAGGCCTTTATAAATGTACTTTTAAACATGTATATAAAAATGTATACATGTATATAAATATACAAAAGCAACCTGTTAAGTATATGTATATGTATTAGTCTCCTTTTATGCTTTTTACATTTGCAGTTTAAATAGGCTGTATTCTAGGAAGGGAAATGTCAGTCTTTTAGGAAAGATTTTATTTAAAAAAAAAAAGAAAAAAGTCCAACACAACAAACCAGAAAGTAAATGCCAGTGTCAGTCAAACTGGAAAAAGATCATCAAATTCTCAAGCAAAAGCTACAGATAGAGCAAGCCAGACGCCAAACTGATTTTATTATGCCTCCACTTTAGCATAAATAGGCAACTGTCAAACTACAGCATCTTGTCATTTGACAAAGTGAAATTCCACTAAATTGAATCAAGTTGAACAGAGAGTCGACTGTAGTTTAAACAGGCCCTTCCTCCCCTTCTGAGATCGTGGGCCTGTTTGGCAGAACGCTCAGGTTTCAAATGAAAGAAATGTGTTGGAATAGACGAGTGATGAAAAAAATGTCCCTAACAGGAACTTCATTAATTAAAACCCAAGAGGCTGACAAGCCTTGAGCTAATAGTTTGCAGTGTTGGGGGAGTAGATTACCCAAAATCCTGGACCAGTTTCAGCTCCCATCTTTGTTAAAAGGGTTGGAGGAGATTCTTTTATAATGTCTAAAGAATTTGCTCTTGTAAAATAAATCAAAACACTGCATCAATAGGACTCAGAAGAAACAAGGTTGTAATTTATACACAGCACGTCTGCTAATTATTTTGCAGCCCATTGATCTCAATCCCAGCATTGATGGACACCTTCAGAGCACCCATCACCCTGGACTCTGAGCACCTTCTCTGTAAACCAGTGAGGTCTCTCTTGGCCTTTAGAGGCTTGTTTTCCTCTTCTCCTGTTGGCAGTATAACATCCCTGCTTGGGTTAGGGTAATTATTTTGGTTTTGGGGGCATTGATTTATTTGTTCCCTAGCTTTTTTGTTTTCCTAGAATCTGAATTTCTTCTGGTTTTGATTGGGGAAGGGAAATTTGGGGTTGGGTGGGAAGAGATGTTGATGTTATGAGTATCATTCATGCTGGGACAGAAAGACTTTGGCAGTAGGAAGATTTTGCAGTATACTCTGAAAAGATCGTGCTGATCTCCTTTTCATTCCATGAAAGCAGGATTTGAAATCAATATTTTTGGAAAATATTAAATTTAGTAGCTCTGCTCCTCATAGGTGAGGATGCCTGATGCCTTCTGCTATAAGATCAGTTGCTTATAATGTTGTCAGACTTGAATTCGCAGACTGAATTGCTTTTTCCAGTTTCAACAGTAAATGGTTCAGCCATGTTTAAGTAAGGGGATTGGAAAAAATATGTTGGTTGCCTATGTAAAAAGTAAGGGGAGGCAATAGCTAATGCCAAAGCTGGACTACCTGCTAGTATGGTATATTCAAACCATCAATATGGGTTAATTCCAAGAGAAGGTGGATGAATGAAATGCCCACGTACAAAATCAACATTTTCAGGAAGTTTTGCAGCGTGAGAAAGTAGCCAATAAGAAGTTTTTCTGATAATGTAAAACTTCTAATTTGATATTTTGCCTCCAAGTTTTGAAAATGGTAGTGCTGGGCGAAACAGAAATGCTCCTTGGTAGGTTCATGCAGTTTCAGATAAGACCAGAAGAATTTAGCACAGTATAAACATGGTTGCTGTTTTTTCAGTGGCCCAGACTCTGGTTTGCATACCAAATTCAACCTTCCCAGGGAACAAATATAAAAGAGGCACATCTACAGGATGGACATCCAGAAAAATGAAGTGCAGTTTTGCCCAACACTGTGCCATCTTAGGTTTTTGCCATACAAATCTTCAAAGTGGCTATCTAGATCACTGCCAAACTGTACATGACATAGCAAAGCAGAACAGGTGGACAAGCTCTGAGCTCATTCTTGCAAACACGTATTTTTGGGGTAACGCTTACCCCCATGAAAGTTCCCTGAATTCAGGGACACGGCAATAAGAGTTTATATGATCAGGCTCTTTGCAAAGTGGATAATGTTTTAATTTAATCTGAGCTGTAGGGAAAATTAAGGTAAAGAAGTAAGTATACTCTGGATGAGAAAGGAGAGCACACCTTTGGTTTCCAACATAGGACGAGCCACATTTCCAAAGGAAAAATTCCACCCCTGGACGTTTTCTCCAGAATGATAGTAGTGATAACTCCATAATCCTTCGTGCCCTTGGACTATTGCAGCTAAGTGCTAGATTCTGGTACCCTTACCCGTAATGGACAATGCCCATGTTGTAAAATGCCACACACACTAATGGCACTCATCAAAGAAGCATCCAGTCGGGCGCATGAGAGAAGAGAAGAGGAGCTTGAATGTAGCACCAGAGCAGTAGGAATATTCACCCTGCACAACTGCACAATAATATGGACAATACAAAGAGTTGACTGGCATTGTTGGTTCATGACAAATTGTCTTAAAGCCAGCATGCGGTATGCTAAATGAGGGGAAAGGGTGCCGATAGTGTCAACTGCTATTGGAAGAGGCCAATAACTTCTTTTGCCTCTGCAGACCTCCTTCCCCGGCTGTAGCATACAGAGCTAACCGCTGTTTCCCAGCCGAAAAGCACTGCCAAAGGCAAAATGAAGATCTTTCCAGTCTCCCATGCGAAGCCTTTGAATTTAGGCTTCCTTCACAGCAGTTCTGCTAGTTAGGCCATTTGAGAAGACTGCTCTATGCTTGTGCCCAGGTTTCTCAGTAGAGTGGCTGGCAGAAAGGGCGGAAAGGAAACAGCAGGGAAAGGTGAACGATAAAAGGAAAAGTTTGAAGTGAAACGTTCCACTTACTTTGCTGACTAAAGTTCACCATCTGTGGAGAGCAGCTTTGAGAGCCAAGGAATTTGCATGTTGGAGTGAAACGTTTAGGAACTAACACAAATACACGCACACGCATACACACACAGAGCTCTGCTGCAGTCGGGACGTCTTCCTCAGGATGCTCAGTGCAATGCTCTGATGTCTAATTACACTGATGTTCATAAGTTTATATGACTCACTTGCCATAAGGAATCAATACATTTCTAAAAATTCTTGAGATTTCATCGACAGTTTTTCAGGATTAAATGTAATTTACTCTTCAGCAGACACTTGAAGCTTTTGTTTCATTTCCAAAATAGAGCTATTTTTCTAAATACTTTCATCATTATTTCTAGCAGCCCAATTTTTTTTTTTTTTTTTGACTCATGCTACATTTATTAACATCACAGTACAGACAGGATACAGGGCACAGATGAAAACCTTCCACTCCATTTCATTATTCAAAGCAGTCCTTTTAATCCATCCAAAATCTTTTAAACCAACAGGAACAAAATCCTCTCAAATTCCAGGGTACATTGACTTCTCCCGGCTTTGGTTTAAAAACTGCCTTTGTGACTTCTCATATTGGTGAAAGCTCTGAATGCACAGCTTGGGGGAGGCGAGGTTAGATCCTCCGCTGATGTAAACAGCTGTAATCTCATGCAGATTTATACCAGTGGAAGAGCTGACCCCAGCATACGTACACAAGAATTATGGGAGAGGCCGTAACAATGAAAGATGCCCTTCCCTTATTGCCAATTCATCCCAAATTCCAGTAGATGAGGAGAGCGAGTCCTGTAGGTCACTCAGCTTTCTGATGTCAGTCTGCATGAAGTTCCTTGCATTTCTGCAAGGCCAACCCCTCATCAGTATTGGCCTGTGATCTTTATTCCTTTTTCGACCTTCCCTGAAGTCAAAATTCAATTTCTCACCGAATACTCTGCCAGTGACTCTGCCTCCTTTACCATATACACAGTCAAAACTCAAGATGCGATGAATAAAATCATTTAATATTGTCAAACGAGCAAACTCAAGAGAGAAACTGAAAAATAAAAATTAACATCCTATTTATGCCAGAAGCATCTTCAAGTCAGTGCAAAGACATCCTAGCCTATTGCCATGCTTCCTACATCCTATCTTCCACATCTCCAATTCCTTCTCCTCCTGGCAAGCAATGCATTCTCTGTTTCACACCCTCTGTCACGAAGGAGGCTGCCTACTACACATTATAGATTATGGACATAATTTTCAATCTTAATTGTCAACTAGCAGGTCACTAAAACTCTGAATAGGCAGTAAAGTAAGTGGATTTTTGGAAGTACTTAAAAGCCAATCACAATTTGTATTGCTGAAAGAGGGAACTAATGGTGCCCTTTCTCCGAAAATTAAGCTTAATGTTCAGTGCTTTAGTCCCATCGAATGTACATAGGTACTTTGTGGAATCAAATGTCAGCCAACAAAATGTAAGCTCACAGACATGAGTTGAGGAGGAGCAGTCACAGGGTGCATCTACATGAGACGCTTTACTGCATAGTAGTGTTGTTTCCTGCCCAGTAAGCACGTGTGTCTACACATGTGCAAGCTTACTGTGCAGTAAGTGACGCTACTTGTGAGTAAATTTGGTACCTGAAAATGCAAGTAGAAAATTTACTTCTGAGTAGTTACTGCACAGTAAAGACATGTGTAGACATCAACCAGGAGCAGATTTGCTCCCAGTCAGCCCTGCCACCAGACAGGCCAGCCTCAGGCTAACCCCAGGGCTCTGGGGCTGGATCGCCTCTAGGGGAGCCCCAGCCTCAGGCCCTTAAAAGCCTGCAGGCATTTTGAGCCCTGGGTCACATGTGCAGGCAGCCTAAGGCCACTTGAGGCCCTTGTGCTCGCCTGGGCAGGCCACAGGCTCTAGCTGCTCCAGCCTGCATGCACCCCCGTGCCACTACCTAGCACCGCAGTGCCGCGCAGCAGCTAAGCCAAGCTGCAGTCAGCTCGTGGCCGCTGAGGCCAGCTCCAGCTTCCCACAGCCCACCTGCAAGCAGCCTGCCTGGAGCTTGCTGTGGGGTATTGCCTTGCCCTGCAGCTGCCAGTCCTGCGCCATGTCCCTGCACCGGGCACTGCGGGCAGCTGGGTTAGGGTCAGCAGCACAGAGACAGCTGTATGGAGGCCTGGAGAGCTGGCGCAGGAGCCCTGATAGCCTTGTCATCACCTATGCCCATGGCCACCACTCAGGACCCCAAGTGGTCACAGGAGAAGACTGGTGACCTCATTGTACTGTAGGGTGAGGCAAAGGTGCAACACCAGTTCAAACAGGGTGGGCGCTTCAATGCCCATGTGTGTGAGGGGCTGGATGTGGGCATGTGTGGGCATGTGTGTGCAGTCAGTGCAGCAGTTGAGGTTGAGGCCTTGTGGGGACAGTGGGTCATCATCACTGACCACGAATGTCAGTCGGGGCCTGCCTGCAAGCCCATGTCCTGTATGCGGCAATTGATAGAGTTCCTCATGCCCCGGGACTCAGGCCACAGCCATGTTGTGTAAAGCAACTCAGGCCTGAGCCCTTGCCCCAGCCTGGCACCCTCGGTGACATGCCAATGGGACAGGGTCCCTCAGGGTAGCAGCAGCCTGTCCTGCCAGCCATGCCATCTCTGACCATTTGGTAAGCCCCGTCCTGGGGGGAAGGCTCACCCTGGCCCCTGCCCCTGCACTTCCTACCTACCCAGCCCTGCCCAGCTGCATTCCCGTGGCCACCAGGTTCCTGCAGCATGCAGGGAGGCATTCAGGGTGGCAGAAGAAAGTGCAAAACTTATAAAGTAGCCCATGTCCCTGCAGCTAGGTGGGCACAGGCCTCTCACACATTGAGGAATGCATTGGTGCTGGTGGTGATGTCCTGCTTGGCTGCAGGGGGAGGGATGCATAGTGCAGCCACAGGTAGCCCTCCAGGCTGTGGCAGAAGTTGCAGGTCCAGCAGCACATGGCCCCTCGTACAGAGCATCAGGGTTCTTCAGTGGGGCTTTTTGGTGGTTTTATCTAAAGGTAAGTCAACCAACTATTAGATAAAACCACAGAAAAAGCCCCAGTAAAGCAGCTGATCTATGCAAATGAGGGCTGTGTGAAACAGCACTGTTCCGATTCAACTTCTGTTTCAACGATTCGACGGAACAGTGTTCTGCTTTGTTTTGCCAGAACTGCTTTGCCGTTTTGACTCTGTTTCAATGTTTTGTGCATAGGTTATTATGGGGAAACATAAAATGCAGCAGCCAGGCAGATTGGGGGCTCGCTTGTGTCTGTGCATAACGATTAAGAGATGCCTCGACACAGCTGTGTTGAGCACATTGCAAGCACGGATGCAGGGATTTTCCCCTGTAGCGCGGGAAAAGTTTCGGTGCACGGTCAGAGCCCGCCAAAACCTTGCAGCTGTACCAGCGAGTGCATGCTTGTGATTGGCTCACGTTAAATTATGCATACGTGTCGGTTGGCAAATGGCCTGCTGACTGAATAAGAGGCTTGGGCGATGCCTGCCCAAACCGGAGGAGAGCTGGGACACGCATGAGGAAAGATCCGCGTGCGTTTCCAAGCCACGAAGGAGGCCTGATCAACCGACAATGACTCCCCGCCAGATTCATCCGACGCCCCATACCCTGCGTGAGTGTGAGCTTCTGTGTGCCTGCGTTCCTGTTTGAGTTCTGTAACTTCAAGGAACGTGCCTACAGCCCAAGGACTGTAAGTAAAGTTTTTTTCTGCTTCCAGCAACCCGCGTGTCTAGTGCTCCAAGTCCACACTCCATGAGCGGCCCCGTTCCGCCAGCGTTTCTCGGCCCCCACAGCTTGCACCCTCTGGGAGTGCTGCAGGGGCTGTGAAGGAGTCCTCCCCGGGGTGTGAGCCCCTGATCTGCCTGCCAGATGAGAAAAGACAGGTGGTGCCACCTGGGACTAGCACCAGGAAGATCGGGGCTGCTGCTGGTCCCAGGCAGCAGCACCTGGCTCATCTCATTCAGCAGACAGATTGGGTCCTTGCCTGCACCCCAAGGAGGTGTGCAGGGGCTGTGCCCGAGTCCTCCCAGGGTTGCGGGCCCCCAGTCTGCCTGCCAGATCACAGACCAGAGCAGAGCACAGCCTCCACCCAATGCTGGGAAGATCAGTGCTGCTACTGGCCCCAGGTGGGAGCACCCAGCTCCTGTCACCTGGCAGGTAGATCAGGGGCCCACACCACTGAGAGGACTCTGGCACAGCCCCTGCAGCCCTCCTGGGTGTGTGGCTGAGCCCCCATCTGCCTGCCAGATGAGAGGAGCCAGGTGCTGCTATCTGGGACTGGTGGCAGCAGCGATATTCCTGGTGCTGGTTTGAAGCAGAAGCACCTGGCTTCTCTCATCTTGCAGGCAAATTGGGCACCTGCACCCCCGGGAGGACTCTGGCACAGCCTCTGCAGCACTCCCTAGGGGAGAACCTGAATAGGTCTCTCTTGGCATCAGGATGCAGACAGGTCGCTGGGAGTTGACCATAGGGGGACACTTGGAGTTCCTTTCCTTCGACTGAATATGGACACCGATTTTCCTACTGGTTCTGCAAGCCCCCTGACCAGCACAGCATGACCACTGAGTGGCAGGGTCCCACCATGTAGTGATTGCTAAGTTATGTCCCACCTTGGGAGAACAGTTCCCGCTCCCTGCACAAAGGAATCAAGGACAACAACACGTCCTTCCTCAGATATGTGGGAAGTCAAAAAAAGAATAAAGATTGGGCCCCTATGCGATCTAACAGGGCAACTGACAGCTGATGCCCAAGAAAGAGCAATCTCCTTAATGACTTTTCTGCATTGGTTTTTCACCTTCCCAAGTGGATCACATAGAAAGGACATAAACCATCCTGGGAGCAGGTGACGGGCTCAAAATTGATGTGGATCAGGTGACGGATCACATTGAGAAAATTCGTGGCACTTCAACAAGGTCCCGGAAGACTGGAAAAGAGCCAACATGGTCCCTATCTTCAATAAAGGGAGGAGGGATGCCCGGGGAATTATAGAACAATCAGTCTGACATCTGTCCCTGGAAAAATCCTGGAGAAAATTGTCAAGGGATCCATCAACACCAGACTAATGAAAGGTAAGCATCTGAAGGACATCCAACATGACTTTGTGACTGGCAGGTCTTGCCTGACCAACCTTATATGACCACGTAACACATGCCCTGGACAAGGGAGATGATGTGTATGTCATATATCTGAATTTCAAGAAAGCCTTTGACCTAGTTCGCCATGATGTCCTCCTGGTTAAGCTGGGGAACTGTGGCCTTGATCATTATGGTCCAATAGCTAGGCAACTGGCTATGGGGTTGGACCCAAAAGGTATTAGTCAATGGGAGCAAACCAACGTGGCACAGGGTGAGTAGTGAAGTCCCTCAGGGCTTGGTACTTGGGCCGGTACTCTTTAACATCTTAATTAACAATCTGGATTCAGGAGTCAGATGCGAACTGGAAAAGTTTGTGGATAACACCAAATTATGGGTGAGGGTGGTCACACCGCAGGACAGATTGGGGATACAGGCTGACTTGGACACGCTCTCAAGGTGGGCCAACTGAAACCTGATGGTGTTCAATGTAGAGAAGTATAAGGTGCTTCATCTTGGTAGGAAGAACCTTCAACATACGTATAGGCTTGGCAGTGCTACGCTCACTAGCACCACGACCAAGAGAAACTTGGGGGTCTTAATTGACCACAAGATGAACATGAGCCACCAATGTGATGCTGTGGCTGGCAAAGCAAACCAAAGTCTGGAGTGCATCCACCGATACGTCTCAAGCAAAACCAAGGATGTCATCCTTCTGCTTTACTCGACCCTGGTGAGACTGCAGCTGGAGTCCTGTGTCCAGTTTTGGGCCACCCCACTACAGGAGGGATGTGGAAAAGCTTGGGAGAGTCCAGAGGAAAGCCACTCATATGATCCAAGGCCTGGAGGGCAGGCCATATGAGGAAAGGCTGAGGGACTTAGGACTCTTCAGCCTGGAAAAGAGAAGGCTCAGGGGGGATTTCATAGCAGCCTCCAATTATATAAGAGGGCTTGGGAGAACAGCTGTTCACCAGAGGTCCCCAAGGGATAACAAGGTCTAATGACTGTAAACTCCAGGGAGGCCGATTCCGACTAGACGCAAGAAAAAGGTTCTTCACGGTGTGAGTGTCCGGGGTCTGCAAGCACCTACTCTGGACTCTTCCAAAAAACGTGGATGTTTTTCTTGCAGGGGGTCAGTTGACCTCAGCTGACTTCCTGCCTATGGTGGGGAAGCTGGACTCGATGATCTCCTGAGGTCCCTCCCAGCCCCTAATGTTTATGAAATCTATGAAATCCTCTGGCCTGACCCAGAGGAGTGCATGCGATGGGCATCGTTCTGGGGTGGCAAGGCTCCAGAAGTCTTAACACTGTGACACAGCTGTCTGCTGTCTCCCATTCCTCCAGGCCACCTCGGAGGAATATGAGGGTGGGAGGCGTTCTCCCATAGGGGGTCCCTGCTGTAGGAGAACGCCCTCTCCCTCCAGGCAATCAGCTGATTGGCTAGACCAGGGCGGGGGCAATATTTTCTAAAGCAGATTCCTCATAGGGCTCCCTGATAACGTGCCTCTGACAAGCTATCAAACAACCAGCGCCCTCCCATCTTCCATCTCCCTTGGAGGGAGAGTAGAGGACTGTGGGATACTGGGGGCCTTCAACTCCCAAAAGAAGAATGCAGCCATTGAAGTCAGACCAGGAGCGGAAGATCTTCCTGGTAGGAAGTGAGCGAACTGCCTCGTTAATTCTCCTCCACAAGGAATTTGTTGTGGGAGCTCTGTCTTTGTGTTGAGAGAAAGGCTATTTGCTATTCTAGAAAGGCTGCCCATGAAGAAGACATGGGCCTGTGAGCTTGGAAGTTATTTTCAGACATCATTTCCTCTCGAATACTGAATAGACTCAAGAAAGTTGTGATCTATACATGGACATTATACAAAAAGGGGAAAAAAGAGAGATGGAGATTATCAAGTATTATTGTTTGCTAGGCATTATTTGCCTACTTTTCCTTTGTAACCAGGCAATAAACCTTACACAGTAGCTTAGTTTTTGATATATCAGGACTGTTGTTCGCTATGGAAAAGCTCAATGTGTTCTAAAATCTACTAAATTTGCATATTGACTACCTCACATTGAAAGAGGTGAAGTCCCGAATAGCTTCTTCAACTCTTACCCTATAAAATAAAAGAAATTCACACCTCCAGCGAGAGACTACAAACAATACCGCATGACTTCATGAATTAATTAATAAAAAGCTGAAGAAAGCAATTGACATTTCAGGTATCAGGTAAAGTTCTCTCTCTTGAATATAAATCGATCATGCTTCCTGTACCCAGTCTCTACAGCATCTATCACAATTTGCAATAGAAGTCTGGTTATTCTTTCAAGCAAGTTCAAAGGAAGCTTCCTATTTTGAGTGGTGGGCAAGGTGGTTATGAGCTCCTGTTTTGGGACCCACCAAAAAGTGATGGGGGGTTTTTCGTTGGTTGAGTTATTAACAGCCCTCTGTTGGAAATTTTGGTTGGTGGGGT
>JAGPOW010003642.1:2319682-2334964 GCA_030014935.1 Caiman crocodilus | reverse complement strand
CCAAAGATGATGTGATCATCATCTTTGGCACCACTCAAAATAGGAAGCTTCCTTTGAACTTGCTTGAAAGAATAACCAGACTTCTAGATTTTTCTGATCTAGATCAATCTGTGCCTTTAGGAAAATGAATCTCATCAAAACTAGTTTAAGTAAATTGGGGGATATTCCATAAGCAGAGGAAAGGTGAAACTCGAAGTGGAAATTTGTTGTGGATGAATCTCTCAAATAAAATGTATTTACTAGGTGTATATAGATACTACTGTTATGGCAGATGACACCAATTAACAAAATCACACATAGTCTTTCAAGTTTCTTTTTCTTTGTGTGAAAGCACTTGTCATACTGGTATTGCGTAGAGGGAACCATAATGGAACAAGATAAACTTGGTGCCTGCCTTGATCTCAGATGGAGCCAACCTAGAGGGGGAAGACGGACTCGATGATCTCTTCAGATCCCTTCCAGCCTTGCTTCTCAATGATTCAATCCCTGAGATGGAGTTGCTCCCTAGGAACCAGAGACTGGTATTGGTCTCAGCTCACTGAAAGAAAAAAATTTCCCCGCATGCTCTTTGTAACCATTTCTGTTCCAGGTCTGGTGCAGATATGAATAATACAAGTTACTCCCCATCTTAAAAAGCCAGTCAAACCAGTCAAATGGGCTAGCGTGGTGAAGGCATAGTAGTTTCTATAGCCAACAACAGGAATGATGCAGCTGGATTAACTCCTGGCTACTTTTGATTCCCCAGCCTCAATAGTCAAGTCCCTTTTTTACAGCAAAGTCAAATGGAGGAAGAGTTTAGCATAACTCCAGCACGAGGCTTGAAATTATGCTTTTGGAGCCACAGTAAGAGACACGCTCCTCCGCCACTATGCCCTGACCTCAGATGGTTCACACAAAAGGTTCTTATCCATTTGTCTTTTACACAACAGTTATTATTTTCCATCTGGCTTCTAATAAAACAACAGACTTCCAACTTACTAAAAGAAATGCGCAGAGTTCAGGCCAGACCACCACTGCTCCTCCTGATTCATTGCTTTGGAGAAGCAGCAGCAGCTTTGGCATGTGCCCTTGTTATTGTGTACTGGGCATGGGGAAAAAACCACGCTGAGAAGTGAAAAAAACATCCATAATTCTAATTGCCTTTTAGTACAGCTCAAACCCACAGACTGCTGAAGGTTAAGCTTTTTGGTACAAAACCTAAATAGCTTTTGTCATGTTGGTTCCACACCATACACTACCCTACTGTTTGGTTTGTTTTTTAAATCCTGCTATTTTATTGCCAGCAAGTGGGACTTCTTCAGATGTCTGACCATGGGCAGACACTTCCTCTGCCAAGTTTGTTTTGAACCTCCGTATTTGGTTGTTTCTCTTTTTGCTCCCAAACTTATCCAACCCTGACATAAAGAAGCACACACATAGCCTCTGCACAATACTATGGCTTCTTTCCACGTGGGGCCAAGTCCCCACAAACCAATGGCTGGTAGAAGTGCCGGAGACTTGAATAATCAGCACCTTCCTAAAGACAAGAATGCCTTCATCTCTGTAATGCACTGGAGACTTCCCATGCACTACATAATTCAGCAGAGTTGTATGTCTTCGGGGCTGGTAAAGGGAAGCAACAAGACTGATATCACATGGTATTTAAAACAAAAGCAAATGTCCCAAACAGCTCAGATTTTCTTGGGTGGGGGGGAAGGAGAGGGGGAAAAAAACACTTGAAACAATAAATAATTAACTGGTAGGAATCATTGCCACCAGACAGATTTGCAGCAAGAGTCTGCTAGTATTCAGAAAGACAATAAGATGTTTACATGCGTAATGAGAACATCCAGACTTAGTTTAGACATGATAAAAAAAAATGTATGAGGACTGCCGCACCAGATTTGCATTCCCAAAAGGAAAATAAAAAGGTCTTTTGAGGTCTATATTGGTTAACAAGGTCCCTTAAAAGGCAATGAATCAGTTAACCCAAGCAGCAGTTCACTGCATCAGCCCCGAAATTAAAAAAAAAAAATCTTGTTTTCTTTCCCTGTATCAGCTAGCATCCTGCTGAACTGCTATAAATTATTCAGCAGCACTGATTCTGAATAGTACAGTTAAGCTTGTCCCAGATAAGAAAGCTTTGTTGACTGCAGAGATGTCATGGTTATACCCACAGTAATAATGTATCCTCAGACAGAGGAATCCCAGACTCCTTGTGCAAATCCTCGTGACTCTTGGCTACAATGGGAAAAAGCATTTGAGCTGAGGATGGGCCAGATGCCTTGCTGATAGGCGATCCAGTCTCCTATCTCTTCCAGAAAAATTCTGGACCCAGTTCAGAGGTGAGTTTAAACTTGCAAATCCTACACCCTTCCCCGCTCCCTTCATCATGTAACTTATACCAGCCTAGACTCAGTTGGCCAGATCCTCATCTGCTGTAAATCAGCATAGCTCTGCTGGCTTTGAAGAGCTGTGAGCTGAGATTCTAGCTGACCCCCTCCCTCTTAGATGCAATCAGACTAAGGGGATGCACAGACATACCTATTAACCCCTTTAAAAGGCGAGGGGGAGCTATTGCTCAGGAGCTGCATCAGCTCCTATGTTCTGTAGTGATACAAGTTGGCCAACCCGTCCTAACTTTGATCCTGAATGCAATAGGGTTCAAGTTGCACCAGTTTTGCTATACTTGCATTATTACTGAATCATGGGGTTGTATCGATATTGATGCAGTTGTTACTTTTATTTATAACCTCAATCTCATATTCTCTTACTGGCGGATAATTTTGTACAACGCCTGAATCTAATTCAATGAACCTGAGCTGATACAGTTAACATGGGCAGGGTTTACAAGAAAAGGGTAACAAGAAAAGTAAAGGTACATCTTCCTTGGACTCTATGGCCTGAAGTCAAAAGTGGTGTGTAAGGGAGAAGATGCCATATGTAGCTAAATGGGTACCAACACATTTGTGTTCTTGAGTCAAAATGGAGTTTAAACTCATTGGCACAGCTGTAACTCCATTTGTCAAGCTGGCCCAAACAATGAAGATGTTTTAGTGAAATATTTAACTCTATTTTTTGAAATATTTAAAACATATTTTTATTAAGTGGAAAATGTACAAGACTTTTTCTAATGTTTGCAATAATTGCTATAATAATCTTGATTAAACTATATTGTGAACAACAACATCCATAATGCTGGCAATTTTTCACAAAAAAATTGCATCTGAAAAACTGGACCGTATAAGAGTTTTACTAAAATGATTTCTACCAGCTCCACCAATTTGGATGGACTTCTTTACTCCTTTATTAACAACAGTATATATTAACTATAAATGTTAACTATAAATGTTCTGACAATCTAAAAGTGTTATTAAAGATATACTGACATGGCACAAAACAATGCTGGGTAGAGAGACCTGAGCTAGCTTGAAACAACCTACTTTGGCACCAGAAGCAGTATAGCCATGTTAATGCTGTGCTCCCCCGGGCTAATAAAAGAGTCAGAGTAAATTAGCCCAAGTAGAGCATTGCATTAACGTTGTTTTATGTAAGATAGTTTAACGTGTTTCAACCCAGCTTGGATACTACTGCACAACACTACATTATACTTTGTAGACATACCCTCTTAAATGACGCAAGTTCTCTCTGCCTCTCTCCCTCACTGTCCCTCCCCGGATTTCTTTCAGCATCGCCCATCAGTCCCTCTTCAAGTTCTGTCACTTGGTCCTTTATGATTTCCAGTCTGTCCACAAATCAACAGTACGCTAATCTGCAAAACCGGCTTCCTCTGCTCTTGTTTTTGCTCTGTTTGATGGAAATCTCAGTCCAGGCTGACTTCCTCCTCTATGTATTTATTCTCTCCCTCTTCAGGTCTGCTATTTTCCTAGTCAAAAAAAGTCTCAGTTCCTAGCTGAACACAACTCTGTTCCCTGTCTTACTTGACTCTTACGCCTGCAATTCTAGACACCTTTTTATTACTTCTGATTTATTCTTCAAACCTCCCCCTCTGGTCTTCTCTTCCCTCTCTATTCAGTATTCTGCAGATTTCTTCCAAGAGAGAATGGATAAAATCTTAAAATCATTTTCTCTTCCCATGACTTGTATATCCTTGCTCTCTTCCCTTTCTACAGCTACCAAACAACAACAAAAAATCAACCGTCTTCCCCTCCACCCCCCAAACAAACCAACACAATTCCTAGAAAATAGACTAGGAAAGAGTTTTCCAGAGGTCATCCAGTCATCCCCCCTCACCAAGACAGAATCATCTATATCTTTTTCTCCCTTCTCCACCGCCACAGATGGATAACACATTTCTTGCCTACTGCTTTCCTCAAATGCACCATTGCATTTCGTTTCCAGATTTGCCTTGTGCCTAATGTCATCCACCACCACCGCCACCACCACCATGCTGCCTATTGTTCTGACCCATTACCTGGGCATCACCTTCAGCTCAGGTTTCTCCCTCTGCCTGCACACCAGGGCTGTTTTAATCTTGTAGATTTTCCCTGCAAAGTTTCTCTAAAATAAGGCCTTTTCTGTCCATATACGCAGCTAAAACTTTTTACACTTTCAGAGCCATCATCTTACATCCTAATTACACCCATCTTTTTCTTTGGCCTTTACATGTACAGACCTTCCCCTTTCAGATCCACCCGAACTGCTCTTGCAAAGATAGTGTTCCTAGCCCTTCACTTTCACCATGTCACCCTTTCCCTTTGTGCCCATTCACTGGCTTCCCCTTTTTCGAGTGCTTCTAACAAAAGCTTCATGTCTCCTCTCAGGGCCTTTCACAGCCTCTCCTTCAGAAATGAAAGGTTGACTTATGTCTCCAAGTGGTCCACGATGCCAACTTCCATCATAAACTTGTTAAATTTGTTAAACTTTTAAACACATTTCCTGGGTGTTTTAACCCATCCTGCCCCCCCCCATGCAAATCTCTGTGAAGTCATTTCGTTGTTCTCCTTCCAAGTTCCTCAGTAAAATTCACCTTTACCTTGATGGCTACAAAACACTTGGCAATGTTCAGAACAGCGGTACACTTCGACTCTTGTCTATCATGCTGGCCAACATTCACCGTTTCCTTGTACTTTCCCATTCATCTGTTGCCTCTTCTCTTATACTTAGCTTGTAAGGCCTTTGCAGTGGGGACACTTGTTCCCTGTTTGTATGCAACCAGCACAACAAGGTTGTAACAGCAGGGTTGATTAAGGGCAGCAGGTGCTATAAAAATACATATCAAACAACAGAGAGAGAGGAAGAAAAGCGGCTGTAGTTCAACTAAGGGAGTGCTTTACATTACAAGGCAAGTTCCATGGCTTAGAAATGGGGTTTCAACATCTGCTAGCACTTTGGTTAGCTAGCACTGGTGATATTATAGAAAGGCCTTTGAGACTGTCTACATCTGCCCACTGAAGTGAAACAAAAAGGAGTATGCACCAGGGGTGAAAGTCATCCTTTTGCAGGGTGTCAGCATGTACCAGTGAAACCC
This sequence comes from Caiman crocodilus, assembly GCA_030014935.1. Lineage (NCBI taxonomy): Eukaryota > Metazoa > Chordata > Crocodylia > Alligatoridae > Caiman > Caiman crocodilus. The sequence goes on along the minus strand of JAGPOW010003642.1, from coordinate 2,329,494 downwards.
TTAGACCTGTACCGGGATGCCTGTTGCCCTCGGAGTGCCTGTATGCTATGAAAATACATTGCCGCAGAAAGTCTGCGACATTCTCTTTGAACACAATATAAATGCTACTGTGGACCGCAGAGGTTAATCCATTACAACAAGGCAATTAGATTTAGTGACTGTTTGGAAGATAAAAGCAGTGAGTCGTAATCAATCCTGAGAACCCAGACATGATAAATTTCTATAATTTCCTCTTACTTCATAGATCTGAGTATGACAAAGCGAGTTAAGGTGGAGTGATTACAGTCCTGGGTCAGAAACGCAGGAGGAATTTTATTTTTATTAAACAAGTTATTTGTGAAAAAGGAGTCTCTCTCACTCTCTCTGGAGAACCCACCCCACAGCGTGGTACTTTTAACCCTTATGGTTTTTGTAGCAGCAGCGTGCTAAATAGTAAATGTCTGCTCCTGGGGAGAGGCAATACAAACTGGATAGACTTATTCCTTTAAAATGGAGGTGCTATCTATGATATGCTGGCTAAAGCTCCTTTTGGGTAATAATGTTCTGCTTGCCTGCATTTTCTTGTTGGAAACAATATTTTTTGCTGTATTGTCCTAAAGCGTTGTGTAGCACTATGCACTGCTAAATGACTCCTGCATTTTAAGCCAGAAATGTTTCCATTTCAGTGATAGAGACTTCTGCAAAACTGAAGAGCTCCCCAGCCGTTCAGGTGTTAAATCCTCCCTCAAAGATATCCAGAGGGACTGCAAGGAAGTTGAAAGAAATGGTTAAGGGAAACCACCAAGGTAGATTGAACGGTGCACATGCTAGCACATCTGAGGTGTAACTAAGCATCCTGTCTTGGGTAATGGGTAGGCTTGGTGTCAGAGTTTCTTCTAATGGTTGGCAAAATGGATCATGCCAAGCGAAGAACAGCTGTCGGTAAGGAACAGACTAACAGACACAAACCAGAATTAAGGGAAATGGAGCCGGAGATGATGACCAGAGACATTAGAGAACAGCATGGGCAAATAATACCACGGACCAGATGTCCATCATTGGGGGTTTCTATACCTACAAAGTGACTTTGTGGCTGGACGTGATTGGTTATGAAAATGGTCAGGTGGCTAAATGGGATCGGCCCGAAAGAACAATAAACCCCCCACCCCCAAAAAGTAGACCTCACACCTGGATCTGACTACATCCTCCAGTAAGCTGACTTTGTATGAATTAAAGGCGAGGCCAGACGTAAGCTTCGTGTTGTTCGATCAGTTTCAGACGACGACGACACCTACGAAGTGCGAAGGTCTGCCCACAGACACAGGAAGATGCAGGAACTATCTAAAAAGAAGGCTGTAACCCGCAGGGAGTCTGAACCAGTTGCGTTTTAAACCATGTTACATGCTCCGACTCACCCCATTCAAACGTTTCAGAGACTGAAGGTCCTTCACAAGGTAGCAGCATGCTCTATATATGACTGTAATTCTTCTTTCTCCATGACTTTTATATTCTCTTTCCTACTCTTTCTTAAATGCAAAGGACCTTTGACTCCAGAGAGGTATATCTTGTTTAGTTATTTTGGCTGCTGACTTGTTGAGCTAGTCAGTTCAGCACAGCAGATGATGCCACCTCTATTGGTACAGGTGGCTGCCATGTGAGATAAGACAGACTCCAACAAATTGTTAAACCAAAGCTCCTCCGCAGGTCTATTGGCCCACTAGGCTACTGTGATTATGGCACAGCATAAAGGAGCAGTTCCTTTAGCCACCAGCATGCAAGTTACTGATATGCCTAGTATCACATCCAGCCATTTGACACTTCCACTTGCAGCATATATCCTTGCAGATGGATTTTTAGTCTTCTAGCCTTGATTGCATGAGCAGAATCAAGGACAGGTGATATTTCTAGACCTATTGGAGACAAATTGGAGAGAGTTTAGTGGAGGGCAATGAAAATGGTTAGGGGGCTGGGGCCCATGACTTCTGAGGAGCGGCTGAGGGAACTGGGATTACTTAGTCTGGGGACGAGAAGACAGAGGGATTGAACAGCAGCTTTCAACTACTTGAGCGGTTACAAAAGGAAGGGAGCTAAACTGGTCTCGGCGATGGCAGATGACAGAACATCTGCAAGGAGCAATGGTCTCCGGCTGCAGCAAGGGAAGTTTACGTTAGATATTAGGAAAAGCTCTCTTGCCAGGAGGGTGGTGAAGCACTGGAACAGGTTACCCAGAGAGGTGGTGGAAGCTCCATCCTTGGAGGTTTTTAAGACCTGGTTAAACAAAGCCTAGGGCTGGGATGATCTAGTTGGGGCTGGTCCTGCTTTGAGCAGGGGGCTGGGCTAGATGTGACCTCCTGAGGTCCCTTCCAACCCTAATTTTCTATGATTCTATAGCATCTTTAAATACTGTGGTTATTACAGAGAGTCACTGATCACCCAGATTGATTAAATTGTGAGTGAGTAAAGCCCAGGGTGTATGAACAGCAAACAGCCAGCTTTTGCTGCAATATGAACACAGATGGCACATTTATGCTGTAAACTCCCATATAGAGATACTGGAGCTTTCTATAAATGAGAAGCAGGGTAAAATTAGCTTGTGCTGGGCTCCAAGCTGTCAGGAGGAGACAGCTATGCAGACATACCCTAACATTACTGTCTCTTACACAGCACTTTCCATCAAAAGACCGTATGGCACTTAATCATCAGCTAAGTAACCCTCACCACACCCTGTGAGATACTGCTGGAAAGTATTTCGAACTATGTTTATCAGGTAGGGGAAGACAGGTATGATATTCACCCCTGTTCAGAGGCCCAAGAGATAGTCCCCAAATAAGTAGGAATTAAGTCAGGCAGAGGCATTGTGCTGACCTTCTGCATAGAAGGAGGCCCAGAAATGTCACATAAGTCAGTGGAAGAGAAGCTGCATCTCCAGAGCTCAATGGACAGCCCTGCCTTTCCACAACATTATTGACATGTCGTCTGATATTGCAGACCTGGGGATAAGAGCTTCAGCAGCAAAACCCTATCCAAAGAAATGGCACAGTTCTTACAGTGAATGTGTATACCTTTTATCTCCCCCAGTGCCCGCGACACACAGTGCTATACATTTACCAATTACATTTGGGTCAGACTACATGGTTGGGTAGAGAGTTGTTCATTGTGTTAAGTGATACGTAGTTCTCCGTTTGACAAATTGGCCTGCATATCTGTGGTGATATGATCAGCTTGCTCTAGCTCAACATTCCTGTTCTGTATATGGTTTGTTATGGCTTTAGACATTTTTTTTTATTAATATAAGAACATGTGAAGAGGAATAACATGGTAGCAATTAAGCGCAGCCATGAATTTTATGAGCAGTTTGCTGGAAACCACATTAATGACTTCATCAAGGCCAAATACACAGATCAGTCAGGCAATACTTATTTTTTAAAGTGCATTTAGTGTTCAGGAAAGGTGCCCGGCTGCCAGCCGTACAGACCGAAGTCCTCTCCTTAACTACAGCACAGGCGATAACAGGACCAACCATACCATGTTGCCTTTGCAGAAGATGTCCTGGGTGCTGTTTCAGAAAAGACTCTTTTTGACCAAAGGGTCTGGTCCATTATTTATGACCCTGTTTGGAAAGATTCGGACCGGTGCCAGTGGGAACTGTGCCTTTTGTGATGCAGAAACCGTAGGACTGATTCTTCTCAGAAATACAGCAGAGCAAATCCAAAAGAGCCCTTGTAGTTTCTACTGATGGCCAATATTGACTCATTATTTCCTTTTAGTCTCCCATCTGGCAGTATCACTGTGTTGTCTCCTGTCTTATACTTGGATTGTAAACTCTAGGGGACTGGCATTGTCCTTCTGTACTGTTGTGCAACAGCTGTTAGAGTGGGTCTCCTATGACTACCATCACAATAAGCACTGTCTTGACCCAGAACATTTATCTCCTCTGTTCAAGACTGGGTGTCCATAAATCGTGTTCCCAACTATGAAATTCAGACCCAGATTCTGATTTCAGACCATTTCATGGGTATTTGGAACCAGACTACTCTGTACTGAGAGCTGGACCAAGATGATGAATTATTTCACATACTCCATTGAAGAAAGCCCACCAAAATGTCAGTGGGCAACGAATTCGAATCCTGCCAACTATGGTTTGATTTGAATAGGTGACCATATATGCAGCTATTCCCTAGGCAAACCAGTTACAGTTCCTCAGGTCATTTCATCTTGTTTTGTCATATTTTTACTTTGTGGTCAGAGCAACGGAGAATTCGGCGTCCCCTTGCTTGTCATGGCTATCATTCTGTACAAAGCTATTTAAGTAAGAAGGTGAAACAAATTCAATTTACTCTCCTTGGCAATGGAAGAATAAAGGAGTAGTGAGAACAATGGAAAGCCAAGAAATATAAAACTGATGAAAGAAAATCTCTCATTACACAGTGTCTAGTTAGCTTGTGGAGTGGATTGGTTACAACATATAATTGAAACTGATAGCTCAGTAGCATAACAGCATTGGACATATATGTGAGAACAGAGAAAGTTACACTTGGTAAACTAAATGCCTTCAACTGAAAATAAGGGAAGGGATATATGTCTGAGGAGTTAACTTGGCTACTGATCAGCAAGAAACTGCCATAGGTAGGACGATTTTTTTTCATTAAGCAATTGTCAGTGATCATGGCTGTAACAGGGCTCATACCCTGGTGCCTGTTACAACACAGAGAGTTTCCTTTGACATTCATAGGAGGGAGGAAAGATTAACTGTATGTAAAAAGCAAATTAAAAGAATGAGATTGCACACACTGTCAAGGTCCGGGTGGCTTGATTACACCTTGTGCTCCTAGCAGCAAGGAAACACAGGGAGCAATGCTGGTTGCTTACTGCTCCTGGGACAAAACCCAAGTTGGCCCAGAGGGTCAGTTCACCCAGAGAGGGGATGCACAGAAGAGCGTGGAGGATCACGCAGACTATGTGGAGGTGGAGTGGATTAGTTGGTTTGACTGGTGTGAGGACTGAGCATCAGTCCAGCAGTCGGTGGAAGGACTATATGTACCTCAGGAGACAAGACAATGCAGGAGTCCTCCATTCAGGGGTGAGATGAGCACAATCACCGGTGAGTCTTGTGTGCTCCTGAGGGAACAAAAGGAGCAGGATCGGTGTACTTAGGACCCACAAACAGGAGGTGTTCCTACTTAATGAGGGAAATAGCATGAAGGCCAGGGGAAGTCCTGCTAAACAACAATAATTGATCGCAACCAAGGATAGACTGTGAATTTCTATGGCCAGGGGACTAGAAGCTGTAACAGCATTAAGATAATGACAAGGTGTTGGCAGATAATTAGACACAACCCTGGGAGTGTGAGGAAAGTATCTGAGGTTCTGGCAAGCCACCAGCAAATTGTGGAAACGAGGTAGGAGAATCTGTTGTCATACCCATAAAGGGACAGATAGGCACAAGTGGATTCCATGCAGGGCCAGATGATTACAATGTCTTGTGTGAAGGACTGAGTAAGTTGTGTCTGGACTTGATCAGGAATAAGTTGGGGAATTAATTAATTAATTAAGTCAGGATGAAGCCAGGTCCTTGCAGAGATGTCTAGTGATAAATAACGGGCAGCATGGTGTGAAATAATAAATTGGGGTCAGCTTCCTTAATACATTTTTAAAAAAGGCAGAGATGGCTGAGATCAGCAGGTTAGACTGGCCCATTGGTGTGATAAGGGTAGGGTGTAGGGGTGGTGGAGCCCCGTGAACAGGCCTGCAGTCACTACTCAAGTATTAAGTGAACTGAACAGTCCACCTCCCAAATCATGTTTCTCTTTCCTTGTTTTTTTTTCCCCAATCATCAAAGGTGTGGTGGGCAAGCACTGAAACACTACACCTGTAATTTCAATAGTGACTGGTCAATCACTGGCAAGTGGGAGTCTTTCACAATGCCTTCTACTATACTGTTCTAATGACCCTCTTTGGAGTAGAAGCCAGTTCTTATTGGTATATAGACCACCCTGCACACTTCTGGGGCTGTGCACGCAAATAAACTAACAGGTAAACATTAGCAATAATATTCCCATTTTCCACTTTCTATTCTACTCTGAATTGGTCGCACTATCACGTCTTCTTACAAACATGTTTTTCTTCCTATTCCTGGCATGTGTATAGCTCTAATAGCCTTAGAGTTACTTTTGTGCGTAAGTATGTGCAGGATCAGAACTCTAAACAGAAAAATTATTTTTTAAAATAGCCCCTCTGGATATACACTAGAAATATGCACTTACCATCAGAATGCTGGACATCTCACAAACGTAACTGAGAATTATGAACATGTCAAGAAATCTATGGGGAGAAAAGATTAAAAATGGAAACTATGAATATTTAGCGTCTTTCTGGGGTTTTTTTTTAATGTAAATTTCACTAGAGCCAATCTCTTCATTCCATGTTTTTTAAACATTTCCATACCTCCCAAAGTATCTAAGGTATGTTAATAGCCTGCTTTTATGCAATGCAAGCAAAACCACATTATGCTTTAAAGTTATCAAAGTTTCTACTTTTCAGAAATGTCACCTTCCAAATGCTTTGCTCTTATTTTGGTTGAGATGTACTTTCCTTTACATCTTTTATGAATTAAAAAGGTAGGGCAAAAGGTGGGTGATGAAAAATGCTGTGAAATACAGTTATGTATGAGGAACCATGCATGTAAAGTGTATTTTCATAACATTCCCAGCAGCAGCAGAGCTTCCACTTCTAAAGAGCTAGTCTTTCACATTTCTTTTTTCTACCTAAGGGAAGATTTCCAGCACTTCAGTGTTTAGTTTCCATATCATGCTTTTGCTGGAAATGTCCTCTTTCCATACACTACATCTGAGTCATGGCTCAATGGGAGTGATGACTATAATCTTCTCTTGACATTAAGATGCTGCTGAGCGTCTAGAGGGTATTTCGAGTGGTGGAATTCACATCAGGCCACATGTTTGGGCTGACAACCAGTTAAACCTTGCTAAGGCAATATTTTTCTATGCAGTTAGTTTTTATACCAAACAAGGTTTGTAGTAATTGGATGCCCCACTTGAGCAAAACTGTTTACAAGAAATAAATCACTCCTGGCACTAAGAAAACATAAAGTCCATGACTCGCTAGCACAGCATCATTCAGGTCTTCATTTCTCATAAACCTAGCCCCAAACATGTGTATTCTCATATGCTATGACTTATGCTTTGAGTTGTGGTCACTATATTTCCATAACCCATTATTATCATGCTTACCTAAACGTGTAGCTGTATTTAGCTACAACTCATATGCAGCTGTTTCATTGCCTAAAAACTTAAACCCAGCTAAGGAAATGATACAAATGGGACATTTTATTTGGTTAAGGTCAAATCCAAATTCAAATACAAAACTCCCACTGATTCTTGGGGCCAGAATTCAGCCGTTAGTATATCATTTTGCTTAATGTTTCCTACTTTTGCAACCCACCAGTGAGTTTCAGGTCCCCCTCCAGGCTGATCTGCAGAGGATTTGAGATGTTATAAGCCCTAGCTACAGAAGTGGGGCTTTTAGCTGTGAAGGTCCCTGGTTTCCCCTTGACATGTGGGCCCAGATGGTCGCTGTCGTGTAAGTGGGGCTCATTTGGGATCTGAGCTGCTATCAGACTCAGATGGTCAGGACCAGTTTTCTTTGAACAGAGGAAGTACATGGCCCACTGCTGAGTGTGGGTTACAGGTCTCATCTGTGCTGATTCTAAAGGGAAGCATTGACAAAGAGTGTGGTTGTTACCACTTGTTTGCTAATCAACCTCTTTTGCTTTGCAAGCCCCCTTTTCAGTTGCTGAAAAGAAAGAACAGAGAGAAAAGCATGTTGGACCCTCAAAAAAAGAGGAAATGAAGGGTAATGTGTTGCTTACATGACTTCAAACAGAGCAGGTTGCTGAGGTGTGGCTAAATAACCAAAGGGCTGGGCTTTTAGTATGTACAGGGCCTGACACAATGTGTCCCTGATTTTTTTACTCCTGGTTCATTCCTTTGCTACAACCATTAAAATAATTTTGTAGTTTTTTGTAGATTAATGCTGTGGAAATTCATAAGTCTTCTTTTTCAGATATGGGGCGTGTCTGCATAAGTTGCTTTACTGAGCAGTAGAGCAAATTACTGCACAGTAAGTGTCACTCTACATGTGCAGATGCTTACTGCACAGTAACTTGCTCTACCTACATTTTCAGGTAGCAAATTAACTGCGGAGTAGTTACTGCACAGTAAGGCACGTGTAGATGGCCAACCAGGAGTACATTTGCTCCTGGTCAGCTAGATAGCAGGGGAAAGGAGATTGCTCCCTGCCCCCAGGAGCTGCCTGCTTCTGGGGTGGGCTCCACTGGTGGAGCTTGGCTGGGACAATGTCCCCTTGTCCCAGCAGCAGGGAACTCCTGGCCCTGGCTCCATGATTGGGAGTCAGGGCCAAGAGCTCCCTGCCGCCAAGGCAGGTTGACATTGTCCTGACCTGGGCTCCACCAACAGAGCCTACCCTGGCAGCTTGAAGATCCTGGGGGCAGGAAGAGATCTGCCCCAAAGCTTCAGGTCCCCAGGGGCTGGTACACATGACTTGTTAGGAGAGGCTGAGGGAACTGGGCTGATTTAGTCTGAAGAAGAGAAGACTGAGAGGGGATGTAATAGCAGCCTTCAACTACCTGAAGGAGGGTTCAAAAGAAGATGGAGCTGAACTGTTCTCAGTGGAGGCAGATGACAGAACAAGGACCAATGAGCTCACGCTGCAGCAAGGAAAGTTGAGGTTAGGTATTAGGAAGAAACCTCTCTCACTAGGAGGGCAGTAAAGCACTGCAACGGAGAGGTGGTGGAGTCTCCATCTTTGGAGGTTTTTAAGACCTGGCTGGACAAAGCCTTGTGCTGGGATGATCTAGATGGGGATGGTCCTGCTTTGAGCAGGGGGTTGGACTAGGTCAGTATTTCTCATCCCATGGGTCATGACCCAAAAGTGGGCTGCAAGAATATTTGAAAGTGTCATGAACAAACTTTTAAAATGGATCAACACATTTTAAAAATAGATTCTCCTTTAAAGGAGAAAAATATGGGAAACTGTGGGTTTGCCCTTGCATGCTGACAGACTTCCAGCCTGCAAGGCTCTGTTTAGGGGCCCCTATGTCTCCCCCTCCCGCCACATCCCATACACTGGTGGGGCTGGAGCCTGGGGGCAGGGGGCATTGGGTCAAGAGTGAGGGGCACTGGCCCGGGACTGCCCATTCATGTTTACAAATGGGTCCTGGTACAAAAAGAGGTTGAGAACCACTGGACTAGAGGAGGTCCCTCCTAACCCTCATTTTCTATGGATTTTGTGAACTTACAATGCCCACCTCTTGTAACGAACTTTTCCTTCATAGATCTCAGAGCACTTTGCAAAAGCAGTTGTAGCTTTATTAGTTGCATTTTATGGCAGAGACTGAGGCACACAGACATCAAATGGGACTTGAATAAAGTCACTCAGCCAGTGGCAGAGAAAGGAAGCCTATGTCTATTCACTAGATCAGGCTTCTCTTCCTAAGTACATAGGGGCTGAATAGCTACGCTTCCCTGAATCCTGGCAGATATATTAAAATCAATGCTTATTGATTCCCCTAGGATCATGAAGCCTATGAGATCTTCATATAACAAAAATAAAACATTCAAAGTGGGTTCTCCCTTCCTCCACAGGTTCAGAACCACCTCAGCGATGGCAACCAAAGAAAAGCCACCGTATTACAGAGGCCAAGGCGGTCCTACCCATAAACTGGAGTAGATTGAGCCCAAGGCGGTCCTACCCATACACTGGAGTGGATTGAGCCCAAGGCGGTCCTACCCATAAAT
>JAGPOW010003642.1:2300397-2319582 GCA_030014935.1 Caiman crocodilus | reverse complement strand
CCAAGGCGGTCCTACCCATAAACTGGAGTAGATTGAGCCCAAGGCGGTCCTACCCATACACTGGAGTGGATTGAGCCCAAGGCGGTCCTACCCATAAATTGGGGTGGATTGACTTCGTGCTCCTTTAAGGCAGCAGGTTCTCCTCTTCTAAAGATACCTTACCTTTTCTTCCTTAGGAAAGGTGTGTAAAAACCTATTCATCATACATCTTCCTGTAACACAGTAATAACAGCTTTACTTAAATAAATCAATATTGTCCAAAGTGAAGTGGTTGGAAAACCCCCGAGCAAAAGGGTCTACACTAAAGTGGTACCAGTAGTGTGAAACTCTTGTGGTATCTGGTGGCTTCCTGAAAGTCCCAGTTCTTTGACTTTGATGACACTAAGCATCTCAACTTTACTCAAGAAAAGCAAGCATGCCTCTTGTTCTGAAGAAAATTTCAAAAAAGAGAAAAGAGAAAACAAAGATAAAAACAAAATTCCCATCCCGCACATTACTATTTCATTTCTCACAATATTTAACCAGACTCTTAATTGGGGGGGGATCATTTACATCATTTTAAATGTTTGATACCCAGCAATTATCATCCCTCCTACTCTTTCCTTTACCAAGCGTCTTCTACCCACATTCATGACCCCACATCAAACTGTGATTCATTAGCAGCCCCAAACCCTGCCTATACATTAAGGTAGCTTCCTCCAGCTTAAGGAAACCTTAGTACAGACACTTGCGTTGTAGAAGAACATGCATCCTTACCTCTGAATTTCCTTGTTTTCTGCTACATGAAATCAGCCCCCATGCCATGATTTTAAACTGTGTTTCTATTGTTCTTCTAATATTATTTTTATAGGCAGGGGTTCAAACCCACGATCCATGTTAGTAGCAGTGCTGTGTTGTATTTATTCACAACATACTGAGATTTAAAAACAAAAATCTTACCAATTCAATCTAGTATTAACAGAAATATTAGGTCATTTGACACTGGCTTATTGAATGGAAACCTACCAGTTAAATGATTGACACATGGTTTTAATTTTCTATCCAGTTTTATTTCTGGCTTTGGCTTTTTTAGCATCAAAGATGTTCTAAATGAAAGTCATAAACTGTGAAAGCTCTAACTTTAGGTCCATTGAGCCCAATTCTCCACTTCGAGTATAGACACTTCTTCACTAATCTCTTCCATAACTGCAAGTAACTTTCCCTTAAATTAAATGCATATTAATTGAAATCAACATTTCCAAGAGGGCTGTTGCTATTTCAGTACTAAATCTCATCTAAACACGCCAGCTGAATGGTTGGTGAAGGCCCAAGTCTGTAGGTTTCAAGGTCCAGTAGCCAGTATAACCAGCCCACGTCTCAGGAGACTCATCATAAGGAAATAATATGGCATTGCAGGACCTGGCACTATCCAGTTCATAGTCTGAGCTCTGACCATTCACAAAATTTCCAAGGAACTGGCATAAAATTTCACAGAAATTCTACTCAGCTGAACTGTGGAGCCACAAAGATTTAGCTGTGTCTGTAAAGCCGTACAAATGAGTGACTAGTGTGTTTGTACAACACTGTCCTCCACTGGGTGGAATCAGAACTGTCACCGGTCACAATAATGAAACCTATCCTGTTATACAGGCCTTTTCATCACGCATTTCCACATCTTTTTACAACAGCGGCAACTGGAATTATCCCTACTTTCTAGGCAGGGACCCGAAGCACAGAAAGAGAAGCGAGTTGCCTAGGGTCGCCCAGCAGAGCAGTGGTGCATCTGAGGAGAGAACCCAGGTTTCTTCAGTCCGAGTCTGGTGGCAGGGGTGCTCAACCTCTGGCCCACGGGCCAAATGCAGCCCATGGAGCCATCACATCTGGCCTGTGGGGCTCCCCAGGGGTCAGAAAGTTTGGTGGTAGGGGAGCAGTGGCTATTAATAAAGCCACATTGTTCCCTCCCATAGTCCCAAACCACAAGGTCCATGTGCCCTGTCGAGGCCAGGCCACATCCCTTCACCCCCCCCCCCCACAGGGCTGGGCCATGCCACCTTCCCTCCCAAGGGCCTGAGCCATGCCTCCTTTCCTCCTGTGGATGCTGGCCCATGCCCCTTTACCCCCCACCCACAGAGCTGGGTTGGGGCTGGGGCATGCGCTCTTCCCCCCCATGGGGCTGGGTCACATCCCCTCCTGCTCGCCTTGGTGTGGCTGGGTAAAGCGCTCTTCTCCCTCCACAGCACCAGGCTCAGGCTAGGCTGCCCCCAGCAATGTATTGGGACCCCAGCCTGAATTTGGACCAGCCACTGCCCATCTGGCCCGCAGGGGACAAAATCTGAGTGCCACTGGTCTAGTGCCCTATCCACTAAGCTGGAAGGCAACCTATTTTTGGCAGATGTGTCACAAATTAGCCCCGTACCATTGCCAGCTATTACTCCAATCTCCTCCTCCTGCCTGATCCAATTCTCTGCTTTCTTCCTCCTGCCCTACCGTACCCCGGTGCAACCGGTCCTGCTCCCCCAGGTGTCACATGCCATGCACAGAGCTGCTAATGCCACTCGTGGCACCCAGGCTCCAGGTTGAGCACCCCTGCACCAGGCAGAATCACCATTTCCACCGTCAAAGGTCATAGATCTCATCTCTACTTTCAAATTCACTTGGCTAGGACCTGCTGTGCTCCTGGGGATGTGGGAGTTGCATTCTCTGCCTCTTGTTATCACAACAGCATTTTGCCTTGGGACAAATGTTTTTTTTTTATAGCCTAATGTTATTGTTCTTCACAGATAGTCAAATGATAGCAAAATGCATCGGCATATAATTCTTTAATGAAAACATGCCAGCATTCACAATGACTATCATCAGCTAGGAATCGGTCAGCCAGCTCCACCGTGCTTTCAAGTTCAAATGCTGCCTTCTTCCTCTCATGTTGTTCTAAGCGTGGTCCTAGCCAACAGCGTAGGGTTTAAAGGTTCAGATTCTCCCTCACCCCACAAAGAAGAGAGACTTCCAGAATATTTTTGAAGCAAATTATAACAGCGCCGACCACAAGAATGTGCTGTCATTTCACAGTGGCTTGTACCATGATGGTCCCAGCACTTTCCCAATGGATTCAAGCAGAAGAGTCACAGTGCATAATGCACTTAGACCTCAGCACTGTCAGCCCTTTCCCACCTCAGGAATCTTACCGTTATTTATGACTGTCCACGCTGTGCCCCCGCGACTGTCTTGATAATTAATACCGTGCTCCAGATGACTTATTCCTTTGACCTGTGCTGCATAGAGGGGAGTAATCACTTCCCTCAATCTGCTGGCAACATTGCTACTAATGCAGCTCCGGGGGTGGCGCAGGCACCTACCCTGGAGATCTTCAAAAGGAGACTGGACGCACACCTTGCTAGGGTTATTTGATCCCAGCAGTCTTTCCTGCCCTGAGCGCGGGGTAATAGACATGGCAGTGGCGACGCATAGGGAGGGGGCGTATGGGGGTGCACGTGCACCCCATGAGACCGTCGGTGCACCCCCTGACCAGCCACACTCTCCACTTAGGCAATGGGCAGGGGGGGAAGGCAGAAGTGCCAGTGGCCCCCTTGCAAGCAGCAGCCGATCGCTGCAGCCGCTGCCAGAAGCGGTTGCAGTGATTGGCTACAATGATCAGCTGTTGCGGGATTGGACATGGAGGTCCCCCCAGCAGCGAGATTGGTCGTGGGCCCCCAGTCAGTGGGACTTGTCACGGGGGGGGCATGTGCCCCCCTGACTAAGGCAGCACCAGTTGCCCATGGGACCCAATGATCTCATGAGGTCCCTTCCAGCCCTGAACTTCTGTGTATCTTTGACTTCAGCACACTTTAGATTGAACTTAATTGAACTACTGTTCACTGTCAGTGATTAGCTTGAACTACCCAAGCCACATGGTATTGCCTCTCCTTGAAGAGCAGTCAGGAAGTCCAGGAGGACACCTCTTGCATTCCTTTCTTTGCTTTCGAAGCCTTGACTTTCTTAGAGTTGAGGTTTGCAAGACTGCACGCAAAGGTGGTATCTGGTACGAAATGCCACATTTATCATACCACACACCTCCACTTTCATTAGTCCCATTTCATTAGTACTGGAGAATCAGTGGAGATCAAGGGCTAGAGCTACAACAGGATTGAAATGTCCTAGCATGCCTAACAGTTCTGCTGGACTGTCAAGTCCAAAATACGCAGCCCTTCAGCATTGCCACTCAGCTGCTGTCTAACCCCGGAAACACTCGCGGTCCGTGGGCACCATTTTCACCAGTAACATCCCTCAGAATACGCAAAACCGCATGGGTCTTGACAGTGCAAAGCCATGAAGCATCTGCATTTATTTAGCTTTTTATGCATGTAGATACTGTCATATAAAATAGAGATGAATCTGGTATCAGTATATACAGGGAAGATCGCTGACAGTTCCCATTACAAGGCCTTGTTTCCAGTTGCTTATAACTTTGCCAAATTTAACCAGCCTCGGGCAAAATTTTTACAAAAAATGATTCCGACATTTCCAAAAATAAGGCTAAGGAAAAACATGCTGCTTTGCGCTAAAAACCGAAAAATAAATTTAAACAATGACATGCACTTCATTAATAAACTCTCCTAATGCCAAATTTTGGAGCCGAGGCTTGAAATTTAGCAGTGGGGTCATGCTGGGGGGCAGTGGGCTCTTCCTGCTCAGATTTAGCCAAGTATGAGCCTCTGAAAAAATCTAAAATAACCCAAAGTCAGTAGAGTTTGACAGCTAACCCCTCTGCTGAGGCTCTCTCTGCACTGTGTCTGGAGCTGAACAAGATTTCTCCTGCCATTGCTTCCCCTCAGCTGAAGAGCAGAGGAGGTGAAGGTGCCATGGTGCTGCGTACAGAAATGGAAAGGAGAAGGTTGCCTCTGCCGTGCTCCCAATGCTGCTTCTGACAGTGCCCAGGCAACATAGAGGAGGATGCTGCCTGCCCGAGATCTGCAGGACCTGCATCTAGGGGTGCAGGGTGAGCAGTGAGCTAGGTGGAGGACTGGACTGGGAGAGTCATGGAAAAATAAGGTTGGTATTGCTGGGAGTCATGTTTATGGCTCTTGTACCAGAGTCATATTTTCCATCCCCCCATCCCCATGCAATCATAAGGGCTGGAAACTTTCATAGATGTTATGCACCATGTGTATAGGCTTGGCAGTGCTACACTCACTAGCACCACGGCTGAAAGAGACTTGGGGGTGATGAGTGACCACACGATGGACATGAGCCACCAAAGTGACATTGCAGCTGGTAAAGCAAACCAAACTCTGGACTGCATCCGTAGATGCTTCTCAAGATAATCTCAGGATGTCATCCTCCCGCTGTACTCGGCCTTGGTGAGGCTGCAGCGGAGTACTGCATCCAATTCTGGGCTCCACAACTCAAGAAGGATTAGGAAAAGCTTGAGAGAGTCCAGAGGAGAGCCACGTGCATGATTAGAGGGCAAGGGAATAGGCCTTATGCTGAGAGGCTGAGAGCCGTGGGACTCTTCAGCCTGGAAAAGTGCAGGCCTAGGGGGGACCTGGTGGCTGCCTTTAAGTATATTAGGGGTGCGCATCAGGATCTAGGGGGGATGTCTGTTCTCCCAAGCGCCCCAAGGGATGACAAGGTCAAACAGTCACAAACTCCTCCAAGACCGTTTTAGGCTGGACATAAGGAAAAACTTCTTTACCATCCGAGCCCCCAAGGCCTGGAATAGGCTCCTTCCAGAGGTGGTGCAAGCAACTACTCTGGACTCCTTTAAGAAGCATTTGGATGCTTATCTTGGTGGGATCCTTTGACTCCAGCTTACTTCCTGCCCTTGGAACCGGAGGCTGGACTCGATGCTCTCCCTTCCATCCCTTCCATCCCTAATGTTTATGAAGCCCATGAAATCTATGTTTGGGTCAGAAGGGACCTCAAAGGATCATCGCGTCCGACCCCCCTGCCAGTGGCAGGAAAAAGTGCTGGGGTCATGTGGCCCCAGCCAGGTGCTTGCGCGGTCTCCTCTCCAAGACCCCCAAGGTTGGGGAGAGCACCTCCTTTTGAAGCCGGGTCCAGATTCTGGCAACCCTAACCAGGAAGAAGTTTTTTTCTGGTGTCCAACCTAAATCTACTCTATCAGCTTGTGGCCGTTGTTCCTGGTTACTCCAAAGGGTGCTTTGGTAAACAAAGCATCTCCTATTCCCTGCTGCCACACGATCCCCCCTCAGCCTTCTCCAGCAGAGGCTGAAAAAGGTCCAGGTCCCTCAGCCTTTCCTCATAAGGCCTTCCTTGCAGGCCTTTAACCATACGAGTGGCTCTCCTCTGGACCCTCTCAAGGTTGTGCACATCCTTGTTGAATTGCAGCACCCAGAATTAGATGCAGTGCTCCAGCTGCGGTCAGACCAGTGCTGCATAGAGGGGGAGCATCACCTCCCTGGACCTGTTCGTGATGCACTTACTAATGCATGGCAAAGTGTGGTTCGCTCTGCTAATTGCTTTGCCACACGGACCACTTACGTTCATCTAAGAGTCAACAACGACTCTGAGATCTCTTTCTGCTGCTATGATGTTGAGGAGGTCATCCCGCAGCCTCTAGGTGTGCTGGTGATTCCCCCTCCCTAGGTGCAGCACCTTGCACTTGTCCTTGGTGAACTGCGTCCTATTGTTCTCTGCCCACGTCTCTAACCTGCCCAGGTCCACCTGGATTTGGTTTCTTCCCATCAATGTGTTTGCTCTAACTTTATTCTAAGTAGTAGCTGAGCCTATCGTGCGATCCTTCGGGCTCCAGCAGCTGAGACCTCCAGGAAAACTGCAGGTATCGTGACGTAGGAAATGGGATTCCAAGAACTGGCGACACTGAACTGGGGAACCAGAACAGGAAACCAGGGCAGGGGTCACGCGACTTTTCCTGAAGTCCCCTTCCTCAGTCCCTACGTATCCCCCCAATCCTGCAACAAACCGTGACAGAGACATGTACACAACAGTCTTCTCTACTACCCAGCCTTCATTTATCCCCAGAACAGGTTCAGCCTGCGGACCAAAGGAGGCAGGCGTCCACAGACAAAAGAATATGCGTGTGTGCGCGCGCGCGCGCATGGGTTCAGTTAATTTGTGTCTGGGTTTACACAAACACTAAACTGTTTGGCACAAAAATAAACAACATCCTAGATAAAGATGCTGTTAGAAACTGCTTGCTATGGTCAGGAAGCGGAGAGATGCCACAAATAGGAAACCAAATACAGCCGCACGAGTTCAGTTGCTCGGTCACGGATTCCTGCCTCCAGGCACTGTTGTGGTCAAGGAAGCGTGAGGAGCCACAAATGGTTATAAGTATCTGGGTTACAACACGCAGGCTTTGTTGCTCTTGTAGACGACTCGGATGCTTCAGGTCTTTTAGCCTCCATTCATTGCAGAAGCAGATAGCAATGTGCCTGTGTGTTCAAAAATGTGTTTTGCCCCACGCTTTATGCATACCTCGCATATGCATGAGTTTGGTATTTAGTTGCTGATTTGGCTTTTCCTGGTATCACTTTTATTATGAAAAAAAAAACCCATAAGCAAATTTTAAAAGTCTTTCCATTCCCCGACGTGGAGAGATCAGAAAAGATGGAGGTGTCTATGAACCATCCCCCGGGTTGATGTAGATAACTTTTCAGCTATAGTTATTCTATGCTCAGGTCAGGCTTCCGAAAACTCAGATAGCACGGATGAAGAGAGAGGTGAACATTGCTCAGTTTAAAATGTTGCTAAGATGGCTTTCCAACTGCTTATCTGCTACCTTGAGAGCAAGTCAACCGCCCTAGTTATTTTGAATTGATTTTAAAAAAAAAATCAAAGGTGGCTTTTGAGAAATGCTGTTTGTGAAGAGCTTTTCAAAAACAGGCTGCTCTAAAATTATTATAAAAGGGATGTATAGCACTGTCTTGTCACTATGGTGACTAGTTCCTCACGGAGCTAAAAGGGCGATCACCCCCTGCCAGAAGTGTTACGAGAAAGCTAAACTTTGCGGGATGCGGGAATTGTAGAAGACCTGAGCTTCCTAAATAGCTGCATTATGGCAGGGAAATTACAGCTGATAGCGATCGTGATATTCAAAAGCCTTCAACTCAAAGTGCAAACTGTTTCTTTAACCCAATCTTCCTAAACAATGCTGCAATGGATAATAACTTGGGGGGGAAAGTTGAGACAAAGGGCTTCAAAGACCTCCACTTATAATTGTGTTCTTGATCGTGATATGATTCACTAAACAGACAGGCAGACTTATCTGTGCCTCTGCCTCGTATCTGTTGAAGCTGTCTGATTAGAGAGTTCAGACTCTAAACATCAGAAAAAATCCCCTACACTTAAGCACATTTTATACCAAATTTAGAAAATTTAGAGTTAGCATTTCTTTGCACACAGAGTTCTGTATGCTACAGACGCGTTTTGCTGTATGGTTCACATCCTAATGGGTTTTTTGCTGCAGAGGGTTTTCTTTTTGGTCACTTATGTGGTAAGAAAGATCATTTTCAGAAAGCACAGTAAGTGAAATCGGTAAAGCACCAGGAAGTGGATATTGTCATCTGCTAACTGGCATGCTAGGCTTTGAAGTTAGAAGAAGCCACGATGCTTACGGCCTCGCCATGGTCAATTTCTAAGCAGCAACGTCCTCTTCCAAATGTCATTATGTGAACCACTATAATAATGTACTCTCTCCCTAGCTTTGAAGGTTTTTTGCCCCCTCATTGTCTAGGATTTTAATCGGAAGAGTCACGGACCATGGAGGAATGCCTGCCAGAAGCCAAATCGTGGACGTTTCAAGGATCAGATTACTGTGGTGCGGTAAGGATGGCAGGCCCAGACTACTCAGTCGGAGAAAGGCAGAGCTGTTTAACCCAGTTTACATGACACAGGTTGTCTGCTTGCAATGAGGCTCATTTCCCTGTTAATAGGCCCAGCTCACCTTTCAATCCTAATAGGCTTGACGCACATCGCCTCCCAGAACTGAACGTCCCCTGTAGAAGATGGGTGCATCCGCTCTCCGCAGCCCTCTTGTGTGACCGTTCTGGAGAGGTATACAGGCACAACTATTCCTGATTTTTCATCATCTGTTATGCAACATGCATAGAAATGACAGACACCGCTGTGCCTGTTGGCACCTTGCTTTTGCAGAAAAGGAATTTCTTGCTAAGATAATTAAGGCTGCGGGACGCAAACTGTGTCGTCATGCTTATTTTATGGTGAAAATAGCAACTCTGCCGTTCCCCTGGGAACTAAACTTTTGAAAAATGTATGAAATCAATACTCCAAACTGATAACTTTCAACCTCAAGAACATGGCAGATTTTGTTTCCTTCTTCACCTCAAGAAGTAGATGTTACGAATGAAATGTATTAGCAGTGTTCCCCGATCAGAAGTGTTTACTTGAAACTTCATTACATCATATAAAATCTCCTTTAAGATGAGCAAAAATATCCCCACCATGGGACTAAAGCCAGCAGTCAGCCGGACTGTTGAACCCAACTGAGAATGTGTCTAAATTTTCGGCACAAAATCATATGAAAAATGCATATTTTTTGGAAAAAATCGTGAATGGCCATGTGGAGGTTTACAAATCAGCTACTTTTCCTTGCTGCTCATTTTCTTTCAGATGGTCTGCTTAATACACCAAGAAGGCTCGTGATCAAGCGTTGGTCTACTGCATTGATCTTGAGACAATAATTTGTGAAATAAGTGAAATGCATGAATTATATTGCATGGGGACTTTTTACCATCTTGTACCATCTACACTTTTCCCAGAGCCTGATGAAAGTGATCCTGAAAGCTTGCAGAAAAGGACAATTTTCTTGCCATTTCCCAATTGCTCTAACAAAAGGCATCATTTCGGAACCAAGAGTTCTAGTTGTTTTGTATATGAATGATATTGTTATCAACAAGCCATAGACGTATGTCCACATATCACATGAATGAGAGTGTCATGAGTGGTATAAAGATATTCTTTTTAAGCTCAGGTGATTTTGGGCTGCAGGGTTGGTGAAGGAGCTGAGTTGCAGGCTAGTGTGGTACGGAAAACAAATCCATGGCTGGCAGGGCAAAGGAGAGTAGGGGGAGTTTTTAAAATATATTAAGAACAAAAGACAGTCTAGCAATGGTTCAGACCACCACTAGGTAGAGATAGAAAAACTGTTAATACCGATGCACAAAAAGCAGGAGTGCCTAATATCTCAAAGCAGCAGGCTGATGTGTTCATATTACATGAAGAAATACTTCCCTGTAGTTTACTAGCAATGGAAGGATGTAGGGAAATGTCTACTGTAAGTAAAGCTTTTTTCAATCAGCAGGCTCAGACAACTTGTCAGAGCCCCGAAAAAGGATGCAAAGGAAATCTCTAGTCTAATTATATTAATTTTTAAAACATCTGAAAACACCAGAACAATTCCAAAAAACTGGAAGTGTGCTGATGTCGCACCAATGTCCCCAAAAGCGAATGTCCTGTGTAACATCAGTCCTGAGCAAAATAATTGAAAAGTTCATACACAATCCAGTTGCTAATATAGATAGGATAGGATTAGTGCCATTCAGCAGGGTTTTATGGAAAATAGGTCTCATCAAATACATACAATTTCATTCTTTGATGGGATCACAAGCTCGATTAATAAAGATATCAGCATAGATGTATTGTACTTCAGGGTTTTTTTAAAGTCGACATAAGTGCATGACAGTCTCATGAAAACATAGCACCATACCATATCACTAGTGCACATGTTAAATGGATTAAGTGGCTAGATGACGGATTCTGAAAAGCAGCAGTCAGTGGGGATACGTGAATATAATGCCTCCAGTAGTGCCCCAGGGGTCGAGACGAGGTGTGATGCTACTTAAACAGTTACCGTGGTGAAAGGGAGTAGACAAAAATCACTGCTGAAAAAAGATGTTTGGATGACACAAAGCTTTCCAGAAAGGCAAATAATGATGCAGTCATCCAGAACAATCTGGATTCAATGATTCCTCTTGGCCTTAAAAAATAGGAACCAATGGGAAATCCAAGTCAGTCATGGCATACCTGTATTTTCACTTTTTTTTTTCCCCCCAATAAAAATTTTATGTTATGGAGAACTTTCCCACTCCTCCCCTGTCTTTTGACCAATACTAATTTTTAGACCAAAAGTAATTGCAGGCAATCTAAAAATGGATGGAATTTCCCTTCAAGTTGGTAGATATTAAAATGTCTCTTAAAGACAGAGTTATTCTCGTAAAACAGGAATAACTCATTTCTATTCTATAACATTTTGGCAGCGTAAGTAAGACAGAGGTTCTGGTCCTTTGATAAAGACTTTTACAGATGACCCATGATTTGCCATGTCCATGTTAAGATATTGTAAAGAAGACCAATTTTCAGAAAACACTAATCCTGAGATTTCAAAATCTGTCCCCTTGAAAGGGTCTCAGTTTATAAACTCCAGACGTCACTAGGCACCTCTGAACAATCTTAAATTTAGTCTATGCCATCATGTTGTCATTGGAATAAATTTGTACTTTATTGGGATTAATATCTTCAATCTCCTCTTAAAATCCACTCCCCAATCTAAAAATGAGCAGTAAGGTCAGCACAGTTTAATTTGTGGAGACTTTCTAATGTCTTCGTAATGAAATCAACACACCCCCAGAAAATTATATTAGCATTTTCAACCTCCGTGAACAGAGACTGGCAAGCCTGTTTATCCCTACGTGTCTGGCCTGCATCATGGATGTGACATCATTGTTCATGCTGTAGTCCAAGGTAATTGAGCAGGTCAGTGGTTATTCCAAGCTTCACCCATTCCTGGATTCCACCCTTAACCCTGCAAAAGGAGTCTTTTATAGTTAAATGATTCACTTATTAGGTAAAATAAACATGAAAATAATGTCAAATTAAAATAAAACAAAGTAGTGGGGAGTTAAATTCAGACTGACACTGAGCAAACAGTCTGGCTGGAATCATTATACCCTTCTGGAAACAACCATGGATATCAGAGTATGGCTCCAATTAGGTTCAATGGGAGGAACCGTCACGTTACAAGCTTACTCAAGCTTAAACCTCACGGACCTGCAGACCTTAATTTGGCACTAAAAGACGAGCTTCCTGCACCTTGCCACCTGTAGGAACATGAGGAATTGGCAAGATGGGGTCTGCGGCAAAGGCAACACAGGAGCGGGGCTCGGAAAGGAGTTCATCAGTGTGCTGAGATCTTCACCCGCGCAGAGCTATGTGTAACAGGCCTGGACTAACCTGGGAGCTCACAGATGGAGGCAAGACCAAGCCAAGAGGTCAGCAAGTCCAATGTCTTGAGCTTTGTACTTGGAACCAAAGAGCAGACTGTGCAGCTGGAGTGGGCAAAAGAAAAAGACGATATGGAGAGTGGTGAGGGCTTTGCAGCTTCTGGAAGGCAGTTCTATCATGTTCTCTGTAGCCTGCCTCCATCTGCAGATATAGCTAGGGACAGATATATGGCCTGAAGCTGGTTTAACCCTATCAGTGGTTGGGTCCCCTGTGCTGTTCATCCTGTTCCTTTTACAGACAGGAAGCCGCATGCAACAGATAGAAAAACAAGCTGCACGTTATAAGACCTGCCAGGAATGACTTCCAGCTGAGATCTGTGGAGCTCAGCTCCAGCTGGGCTGGCCAGAGAGAAAATCATAGAATCATAGAAAATGAGGGCTGGAAGGGGCCCCAGGAGGTCACATCTAGTCCAACCCCCTGCTCCAAGCAGGACCATCCCCAACTAGATCATCCCAACCAAGGCTTTGTCAAGCCAGGTCTTAAAAACTTCCAAGGATGGAAATTTCACCACCTCTGGGTAACCCATTCCAGTGCTTCACCACCCTCCTAGTTGGAAGGGTTTTCCTAATATCCAACTGAAACCTCTCTTGCTGCAAGTTACCTACCCATTTGGCCTATTTTGCAGTGTCCTGAATTTTAAACACAAGGATAATCACTCAGGTGTCAGCTGTGGTGTCATGCAAAGGACACACCAGCACATACTTAGAAGAACCGATCACTTGAACAAAAGCCTCTTGGCCAATACAATTCTTATATCAAGCAGCTGTCACCAGACACAGTTCCTGGTGACTTCAACGCCCTGAAAGAGATGAAAAGTTACAGTCCAGAGAATATAAATGGAGCAGAGCTCAAAATCGAAGGAAGTATCTTTTTTAGTTCACTTGGAAGAACTGCTGCCTTCCAAGTACAAAGCTCTGGCCTTGAGTCACTGACGCAACAATATCCATAATGTCTATGCATCCCTTCCAGCATCTGGCCACCCATTGGCAAGGACATCAGCCATTCAAGGCAATGGCAGTGCCTATCAGCCCTATACAAATGGTGGCATTATAACTGACTGAGCAGAACCCACCCCAACCATCTCAGCAATTAAATATGATCAGTCAACCACAAACAACAGATCGTAGATCAGATTCACTCAGCTCTCGATTCTGCAAGCAGTGAAAGTCAACAAGACTATAGGGATTTTATTTCAAAGACTTGGCGCTCTCTTTATTTTTTTGGAAAAAAATATGTACATGGAATACTTTTCCCTTCAGTACCCTGAACAAAACAAAATTGAGTCATATCATGCCCTTTGTTACCCCCCAAATTCACTGGGTGTGTACTGGTATGTAACAGCAAGGAGATTTACAGTAATTGTTCTATCTGTTACACCTTAATCTTCAGACCACATAAGGGTATTATACGTGCACTTAAAATGCCTTTCAACGCAATGAAAAAAACATACGCATATTTTTAATTATCAAAATGTTGACTTAGAAAATTGGGCAACAGCTATTAAACAAAAAAAATCAAAGCTGATATCACTATCTCTGCCAATTGAGAGGGATCCAATCAAAACTTGGCATAATCAAGTGGTACGACTATTTCCAGGCATTCGTTACAATCATTAAAACAAGACTCCTTCCAAAAGAAGGCCTATATAACATGAGACCTCTCTTCAAGGGAACATTACCAAATAGGTAAGAGAAAAGAAAATTACAAAGAATTCTGAGCAAAAATTGTGGGATTCCTCAAAAGCATCTGCTTTATGGCTCAGTCACTGCTGGCATGCTGCAGCCCAGGCCCCTCTCTGTGTTACTGGTTTAGACCAAACCTTTTGGGGTAGGGACCTCATCTTCATTTCTTCTACAAAACATGTTTCACATTGTTCATGGTTTGCACGTTAGTGATCACCAAAAGGCCACATTGACTGCGTTCCTTTTAATACAACAACAACAACAAAAGGGAGGAAGGAGGACCCAGGGAACTATAGGCCAGTCAGTCTTACCTCGATTCTGGGTAAGCTTTTTGAGAGAATTATCCTGGCGCATGTCCACGAGGGGAGTAGAGGAGGTTATGCTTAAGGGCAACCAACATGGGTTCATTAGAGGCAGGTCTGGTCAGACCAACCTGGTGGCCTTTTATGACCAGGTCACAAAATCTTTAGAAGCAGGGGTAGCAGTGGACGTAGTCTTTCTGGACTTTAGGAATGCCTTCAACACAGTCTCTCACCCCATTCTCATTAAAAAACTAGGGGACTGTGGTGTCGATGCCTACACAGTCAGATGGGTCACTAACTGGCTGGAGGACCACATCCAGAGAGTGATGGTGGACAGGTCATTTTCCACCTGGAGGGATGTGAGCAGTGGGGTCCCCCAGGGCTTGGTCCTTGGGCCCACACTGTTCAACATCTTCATCAGTGACCTGGACGAGGGGGTAAAAAGCACCTTGTTCAAATTTGATGATGACACTAAGATGTGGGGGGAAGTGAGCATGCTAGAAGGGAAGAATAGGCTGCAATTGGACGTAGACAGGTTACAGAGGTGGGCAGATGAGAACAGGATGGGTTTCAACACTGACAAGTGCAAGGCACTGCACCTGGGGAGGAAGAACCAGCAGCACACCTACAGGCTGGGGAGCTCCCTTCTTGTCAGTGCAGAGGCAGAAAAGGATCTTGGAATCATTATTGATGCCACAATGAACATGGGTCGACAGTGTGGGGTTGAGGCCAGGAAGACCAACCATACCTTGTCACGTATCCACAGAAGCATCTCAAGCAGGTCCAAGGAGGTGATCCTACCCCAGACCGCTGTTGGAGTGCTGCATCCAGTTCTGGGCGCTGTACTTCAGGAGGGTTGTGGACAACATGGAAAGGGTCCAGAGGAAGGCCACTCCCATGATCAGGGGGCAGCAGGGCAGGCCCTACGAGGAGAGGCTACAGGACCTGAACCTGTTCAGCTTCCACAAGAGGAGGCTGAGGGGGGAGCTGGTGGCCTGTTACAAACTAATCAGAGGGGACTAGCAGGTATTGGGGGAGTCCCTGTTCCCCCAAGCACTCTCAGGACTGACAAGGAATAATGGTCACAAGCTGGCAGAGGGTAAATTCAGACTAGACATCAGGAGGTGCTACTTCATGGTCAGGGTGCTAGGATCTGGAACAAACTTTGAAGCGAAGTGGTGCTGGCTCCTACCCTGGGGGTCTTTAAGAGGAGGTTAGATGAACATCTTGCCGGGGTCGTTTGACCCCAGTACTTTTTCCTGCCATGGCAGGGGATCGGACTTGATAATCTGCTCAGGTCCCTTCCGACCCTACTTACTATGAAACTATGAAACATCTAACAAAAAATAAAAATAAGATGGTGTATCCCTGAGGTTTGTCCCTTCCCGATGTTGGTGGCTGATTGTCTTCTCAGTGATCTTGTTAATATAGTCCAACCTTTTCCTCATCCTTGTCTCCAGGATGGCCTGCCAGCCATTCCCCGCAATGCTTCTCATGTTACAAAAGAAGGGACTCCTACCCAGCTCCATCTTCCCAGCATGCCATGCTCTGACAGCTTCCCTTTACCTGATGGACCCCCTGTCTACATTACAAATGCTGCCAGAAGAGCTGTGTCAGCCAAGAGACTAAGAAGATCACATTGCACAGCTGATGTACTAACACCCCTGGTGTGGACAAAGCAGTGTATGGAGCTGGTGGTACTCTGGCACTAGGAAAGAGCTACCTCCAGAGCTGGCTGCCTTAACACTGGCACTGTCATTAGAGCAGCCTTAGCCCTCCAGATAGTGTTGATAGCCTGGGAGAGGGACAGAAAGAGAAACAGAGACACGAATGACCCACCCACACTTCAAAACTCAAGACCCCCAAGTGCACACACAACGTGGATCAAACTGCTATCTCGGGGTGGCATCGTCTCTCTCAACATGCCCTTTGTCCCACACACCTCTCATTGAGGTCCAACCTGAAACATGACACTGTGGTCCTCCTTCCCTCCTCAGTTTAAGGTGGCCAACATACCCCACTACTAGGCACTGTGTTGAGGGCAGAGAGTCAAAGCATCAATGCCAATGCCGCTGTGTGAAAATATATTTTAACATTTGACATGAGCTTTGTAAAACAGCTGCATGAGAACGAAGCACGTTTGCTTGATAAAGCAAGGCAACGTGAAGCAGGAAAATAAACAACTGTCAATCTGTTCCTCTCGAGTATGGCAGAGTTTAACTTAGAGCAATCAAACAATGATGAGGAGCCTTTTCATTGAGAGGATATTTATGTCCCTTGCTGACACAAGCCCATGGTAAATGTCCACTTGCACAACTGGAAAAGTACCGTATTTTCTCGCATGTAGGCTGCAGGTTATATAAGTTTTTACAAACATGATGGATGGGTGCGGGCTATACAAGGGTGTGGGCTATGCAGGGCCATTTATGCAAAAACAAGTGTAGCAGAAGTTAATAAGTGCATTAATAATTGTAACTAACTCCACTTGGGATCTTTTCTCAGGGCATTGTTACCCGTTTGAAAAGAACCATTGGTTTTAACTTTACACCACACACAGTACATGCTAGCACAATGGTGAAATTGGTTTGTTGGTGGCCTGCTGTTGATATTGCAATCATCTTTTTACCACGTTGATCAACTGTCCGAGTTGCTGGGACGTCAAACGAAATCGGTACTTCATCCGTGTTCATTATGTCTGCAGGACATAAATTTTGCACTCTGCACTCCTTACGCACAAAATCGCGAAATCTATCAGGTGTGGGGAACACATGGGTGCGGTCTATACATGGGCTATTTTCCAAAAATACAATTTTCCACAAGATATACATCAGTGCGGGTTATAGCAGTGTCCAGGCTATATGCGAGAACATACGGTATCTTTAGTGGCTTCTATTAATTAACATTTCATATACTTTAGAGCAAGGTCCTGTGACGCAAGAAACAGCGGTGACTGATGAAGTGCCAGGCGGTTTCAGCCCTGTAACACGGATCTGTATTTGTCCTCTGGGTTTGGATCCTCAAACCCAGAAGAGGAAGGTTTCTGCTTTTGGGTTTCAGAAGCAGGAAGCTCCATTCTAGCCACGTCCAGACAGTCCGCTGATACTCTCTTGCCTTCTCTTCACCATTGCTGGCATCTAAACAGAGACTTAGAAGCTCCCTTTCTCCTTGAACTTTTTATGGGGATGACATCTTGCAACCTCCCACTTTGGAAACTGCTTGCTCGGTCTATTGCTTGCTGGTCCGATGAGGAATTACGCCCCATTCTCCACCTCACCAGGCTAAGAACATCAGATCCTTCCAAACTACAAATCCCAGAAGCCCCTTTGTGACTCTATCAAACACTTCTACAAAAAATAATATGGGCAAATGAGTGTTGAAGGCCCCGAGTGCTACCAGCGCCTAGGAACATGTACCACTGCTCATAAATTGGCAGGGTCAAGAACGTTGCTATGCAGTGCAGCTCTCAACACCTCTCAGAAGGCCCTTTGAATCCTGCAGGACTGAGCCCAAAGGTAATAAATGTTTAGGAAATGGTTCAAAATGAGGTGAGAGCCTGCTGGCGGTTCCTTCAATGCCACCATTTTGTTATTTCAGACAAGACGACTGGTAACCCTGCAGGCGGCAGAGGTTTCAGTCTTTCCTCACACGTTGAAAACCGGGGAAGTCCATACCAGAACGAGTGTGGGAAACTGGAGGAAATATAGAGAGAAGCAACAGAAACAAGTAAGAGCCGGGAGGGATTGACTTCGTAGGAGTGATGAGAAGACCTGAATGTGGCGTGTGCTCGAAGGATCCCTTGTCATTAACTAGTAGTTGATTATGGAAGCTGTAGAAGGGATCCCTCGAGTTCCCCTGGATGTGAATAAATAAACTAATCAATATACAGGAAATGGTTACTTTTCCTTCGCTTCCTAGCTGCCGGCTCACTCCCGCCTCAAGCAAAGTTAGGCAGATTTCTTAGCTTGAGCATTTTCCAGCTTTGAATTTTCTGCTCTTCTAAATTACTTGTTAAATATTAACAATATCTGAAGTACAATGCAAACCCTAAAGGAAGACATGTTTCCTGCGTCAAGGTGTTATAGCTAACTAGGCAGACACCATTATACCTCCCACCAGATGCTGCTAAATTAGGCCCCGGTCCTACAAGGAGCTTTCTGTGGGTAGGCACCTGTGCCTGTTCACAGCTTTTTGGAGGACTCAAGCCTTTTATTTCATTGGGTGATGACAGCTTTTACTGGTTGAAAGTCAGAATGTGCGGGCCTTGCAAAAGGAGCGAGTATACGAGAGTTTAATGAAGAGAGAGTGGAAAGCAGGGCGCATAAGGCTCCAAGAAAAAGAAGACATGCCTGACATGAAAGGCTGAATGAAGGAAGAAGGAAACATTGCTCCTACAAGTGCTCAGGTCCCTGGCCATCCCCAAAAGTGAAGCCAAAGAAATGGTAAAAAAACTGTGCTTTCTGTTCAGATCGTTCCCTTTAGTTTTCTAAGGAAAGTGGTAAAATTTAGATTTTAGAAATTTCAAGAAAAAAATAGGCCTGGGCAAAAGAATAAAAAAGGTTGCTATCTTGGGCTGCAACCCTAGGCACATTGAGAAAAACCATCCTGACCATGGTGTCAGCTAGCATCGCGTAGATGTCACAAGCATGTTTATGGGATCTATCTTCTGTGCAGCCCGCACAAACGGAGCTAAGGGACAGTGTTGAAAAGTGAGGGAATGTCTTCAGAAGTTTGGTATACCGCAGACTGACGAGTAGACACCACCCTACCGAGCACTTAAACATCCCCCCACTAGTCTTATGTGTGCATGCTCACACACACATGCGCGTGTGCACATAGGCACGCATGCGCGGGGGGGGGGGGGGGGGGGGGGGGGGGGGGGGGGGGGGGGGGGGGGGGGGGGGGGGGGGGGGGGGGGGGGGGGGGGGGGGGGGGGGGGGGGGGGG